>JAOWBL010000016.1:7916345-7950724 GCA_028564865.1 Zenarchopterus dispar
ACACACACACACACACACACATATATATATATATATATATATATATATATATATATATATATATATATATATATAAACTACAGTGGATAGAGGGATCTTTTGAGTTGCTCCATCCAGTGATCTCTCCGTGAAGAAGGTGGTGTTAAGACCAGAACATCTGGGTCCAAGTTCATGTCAATAAACCTGAATAAATGTCCTCACCTGCTCCTGACGTCACATCAGTAACCTACACTTGTTGTGGGTCTTATTTTTTTATTTAGGTTTCCCATACGACACACCTGCTTCACAGCCTTTAGGATCCGTAGCCAAACGCTAAAAAGAGAATAATTTCCTTGTAAGGGTAAAGCTGAGATACTCGACTGGTTGAACCTGCTTCGGTTAAGTGTGGAGGGATTAGCCGGCTAACCTGAAGCTAGCACCTTAGCTAGTTAACGGCTGTCACGTCCGCGTAAAACTTGACTGACAGCTGATTTTTACAACCGAGTTTCACCTGTCGGGACACTTCTCCATCCACGCCCGGTGGAAACCCCCCTAAAAACGTCCAGTTTAGTGAAAGCCAGCCGGTACTGGCTGTCTGACGGTGCCCGTTTCTGTCGGAGCTCCGGCTGCTAGAGACACTGACCTGGAAAGATGTTTCAGGATCTGCTTCTTGATGAGCCCGGCCATGACCGAGATAATCCAGTATCCGAGCCGCCGGAGGGGAGGGTAGGAGCCGTCTGGCTAGCCTAACCGCTAGCCGTCCCCACTCGGGTCAATAAAGAAAAGAAAGAAAAAAAAAACGGGAAACAGTTCAAATTCTTATCTCTGAGTTCATGTTAGCGGCTGTCCCGCTTTATTCTCTGGGAGGCGAGCGGAGCGACGAGGGGTGGGCGGACGTCATTTCAGACGTGACAGAGCGAGAACCGGGCTCCGAGACAAAGCGAGCCGCGCTAGGCCATCTGGAGCAGATGTACTGATGATGTACGGATCTCTGCAAGATCATCCTCTAGTGTGTACACCTGGACGCAGCCAGCGTCGGAGGAGCGTCGTCTGTTGTCACGGCGTATGGGCGGAGACTCGTGCTGCGTTCAGGCTCAGCTAGGAAACACTGCAGCAACGTCATCTAATTACCTGAGGTAATGACTCATTGAACATAACAGTTGTTATTAACATGTACATAAAAAATTTGCCTTTTGGCTGTAAAAATCTAATCTATTTATCGTCCACTGTCTCTGATTTAGTCTTTTAGACTGCTGACCGGTCCACAGGACCAAACCCTGAGTAGGATTAAGTGAGTCGAGAAAAATCCTGCGTTCCTGAAGGACCCGTGGAATCAGAGGATTCCTGGTTATTGACCGTTATTAACCATCCAAATCCACGTGACGCAAACTTACTCAAAACTAAAATGAACAGATTCAGAACACGTTTAATGTGACTCTAAACAGCTTTAAAAAAAAACATAACAGCAATCACAAGAAACCATAAAAAAATCCACAACGTAGCTACACATGGAAAAAGTCCAAACCTAACAGCATTTTAATTGAGTGTAAGTCAATTAAACTAAATTATTCATCCTTAAAGAGAAAATTTACTGTTGCAGTAAAACTCTGTGAGTCAGCCAGTATTAAAAAGTATTATAAAGAGTTAATTTATGACAAAGTCATTGTAATAGGTTATAGAAAATTACTAAAACCAATTATATGGAGTCTTATAACAATTCAAAACAATTAAAAAGAAACTCACTGCAGCTAAAAATGAAACAACGGCTTTAATGAGACCCTATGCAATTACATGGTGGGGCAAAACAGACATAAAAAACTCAAGACACGTATAAAGGGAAACAAAATGGCTCCTGATTTTCCCTAATATATATAATTACAGGCCAAACATTAAATACCCAGAAAGAGTTTTAGATTACATGTTAACATTACACGCTCCTTTAGTGCCATCTAGCGTTCAAAATGAGGTCTGTTTTTTTCTTCATTTTACCTTTAACATTTTTTTATTCAGTGAAAACGAGAAAAAAGTCAAAGAAGAGGTTGAATTTGTGCTGTTTAATACCACAGTTACTTTTTAATCAGGAAACTGCTGCCTTAACCGAAAGCAACAACATTTTCATGCAAGTGGCGCTTTAGAGCCGTAAAAGAGACTCGTCCATGTTTGTAATGAATGAAGAAGCTTTTGAGAGAGCTTTCGGACATGTGAACTGAGACCTCTCGGGTGTTTTGCTGCTTGTGGAGCCGTGCAACCACAGGATGTGACATCCTCCGGGCCCAGACCACAGCTGCCACGTATGAGAGGAGGAGCAGCCGGGGGGAGAAGGGGCCCCTCCCTGCGCCGCTCTGCTGAAAGTTTACATCAGCCCAAAACTTCTGTGACAATAACAACACGTCTAACTGCTCATTCACAGATAATAATAGCATCATAGATTAGTAGAATTTAAACTGTGGTGGGCAGTTTCCCAGTGATGCAACTTTCTCTTAATGAAAAAGGATTAATTTTATCCTTTCGTAAGAACAAAAAGTGTACTTATATCCTCTTCTGCGATGAATGGGTCCACATTTAATAAAACAAACTGGAGTTCTGTTAGTAAAGATTTGGAAATGACGACATAATGATGCTCCGGAAAAATAAAACTCCATGTGCACCTTCATGCGCGTGCTGCACAAACCATTCATTGTTTCCCGGTGGTTGTTCACTCATTTAACAAGACCCACGCAGAGCTTGGACTTGAACATAGGACAACCCCCATCCGCATACCTCAGCCCAGAAAAGCCCCGTGGAAAGACACGACGCGCTCACTGATACGCTGCTGGTCCAGTCAGTGGGGCTGTACTGGGAAGCCCACTCCATCCACGACTGCAGAACCAGGATCACTCCCTCACATCCACACGCCGGGGCTTCCGCTTGAAGATGACTGCGAAAAACCGACAGAAGAGCGGCGAGAAGAGCGCAGCGCCGAGCCAGGAGGACGCGTCAAAGAAAAGCCAGAAGAGCGGCGGCGGGGGCAACGGCGCGAGTGGCCCCGGGCCCCAGGGCCCGCGCACGGGCGGCTGTCTCGCTCTGCTCCTCAACACGGTGTTTTACGTGGCTCTGCTGGGCGCTGCGGGGTTTGTGGCTTTTTATTTGCAACAAGTGGTGGAGCAAGTCAGCCAGACGAACGCGAGGCACGACGAGAGCGCACGGCGAAGCGCAGAGCTGGGCAGGAAAATGGAGAGCGTCGTCCAGCAGGTAGGAGAACTTCTGCATCAGGGGAAGGAAAACCAACATTCAGTCTGAAGGTAACTCTGACTATACGTCCACTCTGCTGTGGAAATGGTTGACGAGTCTGTGCACAATTACATCAAACCTGACGCGAACAGAAGCTGAGGTGGAGGATGCGCTGAAGCCCTCAAAGAAGAAAAAGAAGTTTCAAACTCTGTGCATACTGATCTTTGTCTCTGGGTTTATTTCCTATGAAAAGGTTGGACATTGCGTAAAAGACGGCGCGTGGCAGGAAAACACAACTCAGTCAATCACTTCTGCGTGAAATCGCTTTGTAAACACCACGACACGGCAGTAAAAGTACAACCCCGTGGACTAAAAAAGTCGGACAAGCCGGGAGTTCTGTTTACTGAAGAAGGTCCAGAGACAACACGTCTCTTTAAATCTAAACAAGTCAACTAACCCTGTTGGCTTTTTTCAAGCTTTACAAAACAGTTTCAGTTCTTCAACCTTTGATACAATAAAAAAATAATATTTTATTAACAGTATAGGTCTCTAAACTCCGAAATGCTCCATCTCGACTTTGAGCAGTTCACGGATGTTTGGGCTCCTTGATTACAGCCCTCTTCCACCCTGCTGTTAGAGGCTGGATTACCTCCAGGGCATCCTTGCATCCTCTACACCTCCGGGGGGTAGAGGGTAGGGGCATGGGGGTGGGGGTTGTTGAACATGCTCTCCAGTGCTTTAAAAATGCCCCATCAGCAGAGTCTTCAACGTGGCTTTGAATGTCTGCCTCCTGGGAGCTTCCAGATTTAGTTCTGGGTCCTGGATGGTGGCTTTGAAGCTCAGCTGTCCCTCCTCCTGCTAATTTGCTCATGTTTTGGAAGTCACCACTCATTTCATTCACCCCTTTCTCGTGGGCCTGATCTAGAGCTTTAGAAAAAAAAACTTTCTATAAAAATGTGTTCACTGATGAAGAGTGAGATGTTCAGAGTTTACACTGACACGCCTCGTTTCCACGTGTTCTCCAGGTGGAGTCTCTGAGAAGCGTCGTGGATGGGCTGGAGTCGTCCCTGGGCATCACGCGGGTGGAGCTGGAGTCGGCTGTGAGCCGGACGAAGCGGGGCGAGGTGGAGACGAGGAGGGTGGAGGAGGCGCTCCAGAAGCTCCAGAATGATCTACTCAGGGACCTCTCAGGGGGCATCAAGGAGGTGAAGGAAGCTCGAGAGAGGGACTTCTCGTCTCTGGAGAAGACCGTGGAGGAGCGCTTGGCGGAAGTGAGTCAGTCCATCGCAGCCAGCGTGGCGGAGTTCACGGAGGCTCAGGGAGAAGCGCAGACTCAGCTGGCCGAACTCAAAGCTCGCCTTGGAGGCACTGAAGACCCTGCGCTCATCAGACGGGAACTCTCTTCCGTGGCTGAAGCTGTGGCTGAGATCAAGTCCAGCAACAAGGCAGCTGCCACCGAATCAGAGCTGCTCAGACAGCAGGTGGGCGCAGTCAGGGAAGAGCTCCAGACGCGCAACCAGGAAGTGGCCTCGATCTCTCAGGAAGTGGAATCCGTGAGGTCGGTGGTCCAGGAGACCACGGGGAGTCTGAAGCAGTCTCTGAGTGCAGCGGAAGCTGAAGTTCAGGCTCTGAAGGACACGGGCGTGACGCTGCAGAGCAGCATCAACCAGGTGAAGGATGCCGTCCGTGGCGCGGAGGAGAAGGTGGACGCAGCAGCTGGTGGGGCTCTGAGAAGATCTGAAGACCTGGAAGCCAGAGTCAAAGCGTCGGAGGAGGTCGGAGATGCGCTGTCTGCCTCACTGTCGGACGTGAGCTCCAAACTTCAATCACTGTTTGCCAAATATGAGGCGGAGGAGCGCAGCGCTGCCGCTCAGGGAGACGCAGTAGACAGGGTCAGGACGGATCTGGAGCAGAAGCTGGAGGCGCTGAAAAGGAGCGTGGAGGAACTCCAGTCCAGCGGAGCTCTGGGTGGAGCTCCAGCCGAGTCCGCCGCAGAGGACTTGGAGAAGAGGCTCGCTGCCTTGGAGAGCTTCAGATCAGCAGAGGAACTGAAGAGCGCAGGAGAAAAGCTGGAAGGTCACGATCAGGCCATTTCTGCCCTGCAGGTGGCGCTGAGGGACACGAGCCAGACGCTCGCTGGTCTCTCTGAAGGTGTGAAGGAGAGAAGCAGCACCGAGGACCTGCGATCCCAAATCAGCGCTCTGAGCGGAGCGCAAACCCATTTAACCGCAAAAGACTCCATCCTGGATCAGCAGGTGGAGGAGCTGGAAAAGAGGCTGGCTGCTTTGGAGGAGAGCAGCGGCAGAGTGAAGCCGGAGCAGATGGAGACCCTGAGGAGCCTGGTGGATGGACTGGAGAGCAAAGCAGCCAAGCTGGAAGGTCACGACCAGGCCATTTCTGCGCTCCAGGAGGCGCTGCAGAAGACCACGCAGACCCTCGGGGTCCTAACCGGAGGCCAGGAGCAGGAGCAGAAGCCCTAGTTACACCAGGACACCAAAGCCTGGACATAAAGGGACAATGAGGAACAAAAGCAGGTGACCATAATCCGCTCTTCTTTTCTGGAGGGTAGCTGACGTCACCAAGCTGCAGACTTTAAGATGAGAGGAGTTGGAGGAACCGAGCTGGACTGCTGATCTGATCTGTGAATTTCAATCCAGACTCATTCTGCACTGTAGTTTCATTTTCTCATGTTTTTGTTTGTTTGTGTGTTTGTTTTATAGTTTTAAAGGGTGCTTCTTTATTTTGTTTTGTTTTGTTGGGGAGGAAACAACTCCTTCCAGATCCAAAAAAATCCACTCTTTCATGTTTACTCACAAAACAATGTTTTTTTTTTTCTTTTTCTAGATGAATAAAATAAATCTTTTTGACTTAAGTTGTGAAGGATTATTGAAGAAATTACTTCTTGCTGTGGTTATGGAGGATGGAAATGACTGGAGATAAACTCGGCTTTATTTTTAAAGAACTTTATTCTGTCACTCAGTTATTAAGTTATGTTTAATTTATAAAAGAGAAATAGGGTTGAATGTGTCGCGCCAGTGTTTTCAGCTGTTTCCAGATGTTTGTGTGGCTCCTTCAGAAATCCTCATCTGTCTGCTGGAAGCATGTCATACAGTCAGAAGAAGAAAAAGTTTAATTTTTAGTCAGATGGAGGTTCGTGTTTGTAATAGTTTCAACAAATGAAGTAAATCTTAGCAGCAGTAGGACAGATGATCAGCTTCACAAAAGCCAAAAAGAAAAAAAAAGTAAAAAAAGTGTATTTTTATGTTGTTTTGTGCATCTCTCCAAGATCCGACACATCAGCTATCTCACTGACTTGTTTAGATGTGACTCTCAGGTCTCCTTCTACGGCCGTGAGGTTTGATAAAGTCTGTCGCAGCTCTGCGATCTCCCGCTCTCTGTGGCCGAGATCTTCGGCTAACCGACCGATCCGGAGCGTCAGGTCCGACAGCTGAGGCTCCAGCGCCCCCAAGTCCCTCTTTATCGCCGCCACCTTCGGCTTGAGGTCGCTGGCGAAGGTCAGGGTCCTGATGAGGCGGGCGCGCCCGCTCTCCAGGTCCCGCAGGCGCTCTGAGATCTGCGCGTCGGCAGCGGCGAGCTCGGGGATCCGCTCGTGGAGCTGCTCCAGGGACCGGGTGTTGCGCTCGGCTGAAGAGCGGAGAGCGGAGACCCGGTCGATGCTGCCGGCCAGCACGTCCCCGATCCGTTTGACCATGCTGCGCTCCACCTGCGTGGTTCTGTCCTCCAGCGCCGTCAGCTTGGCCAGCAGAGACTCCAGCTCGGACCGCAGGCCGTCCATCCTGCGAACATCCGTCCTCACCGAAGACACCTGGAGGACCAACACACGGTCCAGAAAAACGAGTAAAATCTTTTCAAAAGAAGAAAACAGATAACTTTTGGAGAATTAAAATCTAAATTTGCTGATTAACACTTCAATATTAATGTATTTATGCAAGTAAATTAAGACAAAAAAAATTAACTTTTTCAAATAAGTGTATTTATCAGGATTAAATAAACAAGTGATCACTTCGATGATCCAAAAATATGGTGCCATTTAACCTCGGTAAGGCTCTCCAGGCATAAAGCTGATTTTTGGAGTGATTCTTTAAATCAAATCCTGAAATATTTATTTTATTTGAGTATTAAAATCTCCAGGTTTTAAACATTTATAGCTGAGTTCTGCTTCTGCAGCTAAACTTTGAGTCTACCTGGAATCTATAAAATTCTGGCAAATTCTGATCTAATCTCCCATTTATTGGTGGATATTAAAGCGAAAAATGAAGCTATGACAGCGAGGAAAGATGTAACGAAGGAATTTTCTGAATCCCTCTTAGAATAATGAGAAATATTCAGTATTAAAGCTCCAATCTGATGACACAAAGACTGGAAAAGGAAACGAGACTCGTTTCTACTCTCTGTACGGTCAGATGGCGGCGGTAGCATCATCATGTGGGAATGACCGTGAGACTCGGAGGGACTTTAGATTAAAGCTGAGCCGTCAAGAGTAAAAATATTTGTCTGACGTAGTCGGGGTTAGAGGATGATGGGAAAATTTACACTTCAACGAGAAAAGAAGTGTCGAGCTAGACGTGGCTCCAGAAAACCTGTCAACATCAACTCAAATCTGGATCTGAACCCAGAAGAGCATCTTTGAAAAAGACCAAGCAAAAGTCCAATAACCCTCTAGAGTTTAAAGTTTGAAATTTCAAGTATTTTATTGACTTCCCTATAAAGGGTTAACATTAGTACTCACTCAAATAGATGTTTCACTCGTATTTACAGTAGTATTTTGGTATTTGTTCAACAGATTTGAGGGTTCTGATAGTAAATTTATCCTTTTGATGTAAAAAGAGACAAATTTTATCAACTACTAAAGAAAAGTACAGACTTATTCTTGTCCAGAGTTTGTTTTTTAGCTTGTAGCTGAAATCCTAAACATGTAAATAAAAAACAAAGAAACCTTGTTGGCGAAGTCTTTTGTGATGGCGGAGGTGCGTCCCTCGATTTGTCCCACGGCGTCCCTCAGAGACGTCAGGCTGCTCTGGAGCTGCGCCCGTTTCTCCGTCAGACCGGAGGCCCAGTCCTTCAGGCGTCCCACGTCCTGCTCCAGACCCTCCAGCTGAGGCCCCGCGGGCCCCCGCCGACTCCCAAGATCCTCCAGCATCAGCTGGACGCCCTCGCACTGAAACGAGACACACCGGCACGTAGAGCGCCGGACACCTGAGGACGCTGGTTCACTTAAAGATCAGGTTTCACGACAACCAACAAAAGGCAAAAAATATTACCTTTTTTATGTGAAAAAATGTCGATTTTATTAGATAATTTTAAAAAATTATTTTACATTACATATTTATGCCATATTAAATCTTCATTTGGTCTCGTAAAACCTCAAAATATTGAGATTATTATTGAAGAAGTAAAAAAAAAGAAAAAAAGAAAAAGAAGACATAATTACACAGCAGCTGATTGACCGGCAGAGTTATTGATTTATACTGATTTATATTGATCTATAGCAGGCATCAGTGCAAACGTCCAGTTTAATGTGTGTAAGAGTCCATTTATGTCGACATCAGATGACTTCTGGGTAACAAATTTAACAAAACTTTAAACTAGAACCGGTGAGAGAAGGTTAAGACTAAGAACGAGCTCATTCTTGAGGAGGTCTCGTTAGCTCATCCTGGGCATCTTCCTCCCACTCCTCCTCATCGGTCCATCCTTCCTCGTCTAAAGAGTCAGAGTCCGCTTGGTTCTCCACCCTGTTGTCCCTCAACATGGTGGTGAGTTCGCGGACCGCCTCTTTGACCACCGACAGCTCGTTTTTCATCCTCAGGATGCTGTTTTGGGCCTGCAGGGTGTCCAGCTCCTGTCGGATCTCCAGGATTTCATTCAGAGCTTTCAGCATGCTGTCCTCAGTCCCAAACACCTGCAGCGTCACCTCCTCCAGCCTCTTCTCCGCCCCGCTCAGGTCGCCGCTCAGTTTCAGGATGGAGCGCACCGCCTCCTCCACCTGAGGCAGGTGCTCTTCACATGACTGCGCCCGGGGGATGTGCTCCTGGAGCTGAGAGCTCAGCTCAGCTTCCCTCTTGGTCAGACTTTTGATCTGCTCCTCCAGCTTGTGGATCTGCTTGGTGTTCCAGTCCAGCTGGTCCTGGACTCGCCTGGCGTCGTCCTCCTCGGTGCGCTCCAGAGCGCGGGCGTTCCTCTTCGTGCTGTCCTCCAGCTCCTCCAGCCTCTCTCCCAGCGACCGGGCCCTCTGCTCGGCCTCGTTCACCTGCTCAGTTGCCCCGGCGTGGGACTCCCGGGCCTCGGCTTTGAGGGCGGCTAGGTCGGAGGTGATGGCGGCCAGCCTCTCCTGCCATGTCTCCGTGACGTTCAGGAAGTGGGCGTTGACAGTCTGCAGATCACGGGAAGCGGAGTTCTCGTCATCCTGCATCGCCATGATGGTAGTGTGGAGGCCGGAGATGTCCTGTTGAAGTCTCGTCGCCAAGGATACGGTGGAGAGCGCCGCCTGTAGGTCATCCTCAGAGGCGGCAAGCTGCAGCCGCAACACAAAACAGGAGGGCTGTTTCTGTGGATATTTGTCTTAAATACGTACATTTGGGAATAAAAGCGGATTCATACTCAAAGAACCGCAGGAAGTAACCACCATAAATAAATGTATAATAATAGGTCCCAGATCTGAGATAAGTTTTCTGAAGAATGCAGTAATATCATAACCACTGTCAAGCACGGTGGCGGAGGAATGATGGTCTGGGCATCCTGAAGTTATCGAGCCAAACATCAACTCCTCTATAAACCAGAGTAATCTCTTTTGGCTAGTAAATTCCGGACTATAAGCCGCTACTTTTTCCCCAGGCTTTGAACCCTGCGGCTTATACAACGATGCGGCTTATTTATAGATTTTTCTTCGCTAACGGCCATCAGGGGGCGCAGGAGGTGCAAAAACGAGACAGACGTTATAGGTCCATGTAAAAAAGAAGACACTAGTTTTGGCGGGTGGGTGCGGCTTATAGTCCGGAAGATACAGTAATTTGAGACCATCAGTCTGAATACAACACTTGGACTAACGTCACGGATCCCAACGAGACAGATCCTGGTCTCTGGTGTTCGGACCCAGGAGGAAACGTCCAAAATGAGCGACTGGAACAGGAAACAAGTGCTTTGAATTAATGCATCTGAAGGCAGATCTTCAAGCTACTGAATCATGGAGGTACTTAGCATCAGCCAAATCTTGTTCTTTTTTAAAATTAAATAAATGACAGTTAAAAAATGTATATGTTGATGTGGTCACTTTGCTCAGTTTGATTACAGCTGGATAATCTCAAGAAATATGAGAATACAGGAAATAAAAATGTAGCAATAATGTTTTTAGTCTTTCAGAAGAACAGAAAAATGAACCTTATCTCAAATTAAAGCTGCAAACTTAACTATTTTATCTTTTTAAGCGACAGATAAAGTTGATACTTGAAAATCTGGGAAATGTAGGTGACTTTAACGTTTCAAACCTAAATTTAAATAAAAAAAAAAAATTATGACTCAGACGTACCTTTTTGGAAACTTTGACTATTTTTTCCTCCATGTCCAAGAGGCTGGAGGTTTTTCCGTGGAGAGACTTGTACTTTTCCTCAATTTGGGAAAACCTCTCATTCTGCTGCAGCACCACCCTGAAACCCAGAAACACGTCAAGACAAATGTCACGGAGCGTGGAAAGGAGGATGAATGCGTGAATTTGACTCACCAGCTCAGAGCCCCGCAGGCTGCAAGCGACAACAAACACATTAAAGTTTTAACATCCGGACGTGAGGACGCTTTATCTGGCCCCATGTCGCCTCCATCCTCCGTCCTCGCCTTCGGAGGGTCTTTTTGGCCGTTTACGCACGAATTTTCTGGCGGTTCACATCTCAACTTCGGTGCCTGCTGCGTCTTTTTCCTCTGCTTTACTTCTGTAGGCATCCTAACATAAACAGGCCTCGCAGAACTAAAATAAACAAACAACAACAAACTAACTCCAGGCGGTTATTCGTTATTTCCCAGGAAAAAAGCAGGATTCCGGTTCATAATGTAGGAAGTAACAAAATGACTGTAATTACGGGTTTGGATCGACGCTGCAAAACTCCAGGTTTTAACTGTTCCTAGAAAAAAAAAGCTGCTTTCACGTACCGGCGTACAAGTCAGTAAATATCAATACTCCGTAGCTGACAGAGTGAATAAAACTTAACACACTTAAACACTTTTTATAGAGTTTAAGTGTTTAAACTATTTGTTAAACGTTTTAACTGAAATCGCACATAAATACTGAAGACTTAGCTCTAATCGCGTTTAACACTTCTGTAATCGGGTTTTAACGCTGATTGTTCCGACGGTGAAGGAAGGACAGTAAACGCATCAGCCAGCCACGTAGGCGGTTGCCAGGATTTCTCTGAATGACATCAGGTCCAATCTGAAGGTCACTAAATAGTTGGTAGATAGGTTAAAAAAAAAAAAATTAGAATAAAAAGGTAAAATAAGAAATGTGAGGATTTGGTCTTCTTCTATTACACCTCTGATTTGAATATTTGATTTTAGGACTTTTGTTTGCACAATTAAAAACACGTCGTCATCAGCATCTTAGTAATTTAAAAGTCAAAATAAACATGCATATTGAGCAGTGCCGACTGGATAACTGGTGGAATAATAAAGAGACAGTGGAGTTCAGGGAAAACTCATTTATTTGGCATTTTTGCAAAATTCTTACATTTTGAGTTTCAAAAATGGTCAAAATTTGATTATCAGTAGCTTTTTTTTTTAATAAATTGTACTTTCAAGCCATTTACAACTTTATATCCTAATAAACTATAGTTACTAGTCAATAAATGTATAACTCCATCTTAAATCCAAGATGTATCTACAAACTACAAACATGCAAATAACCCATGAGATTGTATCCTTAAACAGACTTTAGCAGACATAATCAAAAAGACAGAAAACAAACAAACAAACAAAACAAAAAATTAAACATGGACATCGACTTCAAGGCAAATATTAAAGTACATCCAAGCTAACGCTGCCACATGCAAATTTCAACCCAATCATGTTTACAAAGGTAACAGGATGAGTCCGTTTTATTGCGTTTAGGGCGTGTTAATCAAAGATTTTAGGGTTACGGCATATGGTGAAGATAAAAAAATAAATATTTAACCACAAAGGGATCTACAAGTCATTTTGTTCTCTTTTAGTGTTTTCTAGGAAACGTGCGAGACGCATCAACAGAAATCAGAAACTAATACAGTCTGGGCTGTTCATCTTCTGACAGATGTGTATATTTAATAACAGAAAACTTGGGTTTTATTCTTGTTGATAAGAGAAATAAAGATTTTGTTAGCTATCAAGTCCGTTTCCCAGCAGAAATACTATTTGTGGTTACTCTGCATTTTTATTAACTAAAATAATATTGGAACTTTGGTAGTTTACCACAACCAAGAGAAATACAGAAATAAATAGAAATAAAGAAATAAAAATTTTTCATGTTAAAGTGAAAATAAGCCCTAAAAGTAACCAAAAAAAAAACCATTACAAAATCCTTGCTTCAAACCAAAAGGTAGAGTTTAGCACATTCTTTAAAAGAAAATTCTAACGGAAAAATCATTTTAGGCAAAACTCTAAGATCAATAAACGTTTAACAATAGTGTCTCTTTTTAAACAAGTGGACAAGAAACAAAAAAAAATAAAAATAAAAATAGTGCAACAGACCTCAAGAAGAGCGACACTTGTGGAATAAAGGGTTAAACGGTTTCTTACGAGCATTTTTTTTTTCAAAAAAATTATTGAGAACATGATCTTTGTTTTTATTTAGCAAGTCTTTTTTAAATTGAATGTTGGATTTTAGGACAAGCGTCTCATCTTATGAGGAATGTTGGTCCACGTTTACTTTTATTTGTCTCAAAATGTTTAGTTTGACAGAAGAGATGAGACATTACTGTGTCTGTTACCACTAAAAGAAATTAAAAGACAGATTTATACGCTGGACTGGATTACTGACATGGATGCACTTCCTCCTCACTAATAATATTTATTTATTGATTTTTAACCAAATGAATGGACTCAAAGTGAGTTTAGAGACATGGTTGCCATGTGACAAGTTAAAAAAAAAAAAAGACCTTACAGATACATCCTGGTTACTACACGACTTTAAAGCATCAGGGCAAATAATTTTACGTTTGTCCAGTTTTTATGCAAAGCGAAGCCAAGTGACACCGATACTTTAAATATTAGTTTCTTTAATCTTTCCATCCAAGAATGGAGCTTTTTTTTTTCCCCTTTAAACTTAACATATGATTGCTACTTAAGCACTTAATTTAATTTTTTCCCCACCAACTATACCTCCATTACCTCAAAAAAAAAACAAAAACAAAAAAACATAACCGACAGTACTTTCATTTAAGAAAACCGGTCTGGTCCTCTAAGGCCTCTTTATCAGCTTTTGGTCCAGTCGGCGGAGAAACAAATCTAAGATCTAAGTGCACTTTTGGGACAGAAAGGACACTTTGCACGTGAAAAGCCTGAAACAACGGTATCGAGTAGATGCGATGAGTGTCATCCAGCTAACAACAAAACGCCTTCAGCGTCTCACCGCGTAAACTTCAAACCAATCCAGCGAGACCCCCCCCACATCCCCACCTCAACCCCCCATAAAGAAAACTTCATCATCAAGCCTCTTAGTCTGCTACATACAGCATTTCTAAATGTCTACACCCCCAAAAGAAGCAAATTAAATGATGTAATGCAAAGTAAATAACCTTCAAAAATGTATTATACACAAAAAAATCCACAGAAAATGTTGAGATCGACCAGTCCTTCATGTGTATACAAATCACCCAGTAAATTTACATTTTTTTTTTTTTTTTGGTAAATTTGTGGACTTCCTCCCGAGTCCCAACAACTCACCACAAATGTTTTCTCCTCAACCACTCAGGTACTGTAGTGATCCTGAAAATAAAAACACCAACAGTAAAATAATCAAACTAAACATGCAGATAAATCTTTGCAGGACTCGTTTGACGATCTCGACTCAGAAAGTGCTCGGAGACGAAGCACCGGTTTGACCCCGACTCACCTGGATTGAGCTGACGACGCCGCTCGCCATGACCGACAGCTTTCCCGCCACCGAGCGGACTCCGAGCTTGAGCTGCGACATGTCGGGAGCGCTGGGCAGCACGCTGCTCAGACGGTACGAACTTCCTGCAAACACGAGACACAACGAGGCGGTGAGGGGCTGCGCGTCAAAAACAACTAAATAAAAATCATCTCGTTTTCTTATGCAAACTTGTTTTGATCATTCTGATGGAGAAAGTGTTGTATTTGACCTCGCATTAAAACATTTCTATTATTTGTTGCTTATAAAGTCCGGTTTATTCCAAATTGGAGTGAAATTAGAAATAGCGAAAGAGGGAATTTGTGATTTTATAACATTTGCAGGCGTTCAGAGTAGAAGCTATTGTTATTGCTGTAAAACATGGATGACGCTTGGAAAAAGGAAAAAAAAAAAGAAAAATTTCTATCAATCATATAATATTTTTTTTTTCCTTTTCCTGTCTAGTCATTCCCAGCTCCTCCCTTTAGCATTTAAAAACAACACATTTGGTGTTTATTAGTGAATTGAATCACAAATGTATCAGAAGCACATGATAATACCAGGTCACATGACCCGGACGCATGTTAATGTCAGGTCTTTGTTCCCGTTGGGTCTTGCCTGTTTGTTTCTTTGGGTCATCGAACAGGTCCGCCGAGCTTATCGCAGCACTTCCAGAAAACCTCTCCAGTCGGGTTTTGGCCTCGTACTGGGGAGGGGAAATACATTTAAAAATAAATAAATAAAAATATAAAGACTAAAGAACATCTGATATGGAGGTCTGCCCTCGTGGTGAAGGCTGGGAGGGACCCTCACTCACTCACTCACTCACTCATTCATTTTGACTCAGTGACATTGAGAAACATCTTTTATCACACTTAACAGCATCATCACATCACCCACTACTGGCTTTTTTTGTTTGTCTTCATTTGTACAGTTTGTTTGTCTTGTTACTTTGCAATAAGAGCTGAAAAAAGAAATTTTTAAAAAAGTCACATTTTTCAGTTTTTAACTTTTTATGCGACTATGGGTCTCAACATTCCAGGAAAAATAATAATTTAATGAATTTAAAATATAAAATACCAGACAGTCAGTCAACTCTAACCCTATTAAATATAAATATATGTACTACTACATCGCGTGTAAATGTACCTCAGAGTTGTCTTGTTTTCCAAAGTACATATCAGACGAGATGGCTTTGACGTCATTTCCAAACTTTTTCCGAGCTTCTCCCGAGTCCGAGACCGGTACCGGTTCTGCTTTCCTCCTGGCTACGGGTCTATTAATATTTATCATCAATTACGATGTTGACAACAAGAATAAAAATCAGCAGCAGCCACATTTTCATAAATCACATCTTGATTTTGTGAACATCCACTCTTCCTCGAGTCTGAATTCAGTCTTTTAACATTTATTTAGCTTGTGTTGTTATTTCTAAATAAACAATAATAAATCTGGTTTTGAATTCAGCAGCAAGCTGTGAAGATGAAGCTGCACGACGTCGTACCTGTCATCAAGAGAAGTGATGGTGGAGGACAGGTAGGAGTCTGAAGGTGCTTTCTTGCTCTCCTTCATCCACCCGCCTCGATCCCCTCCATCACCCCACCGCAGAGAGAAACTATCCGAGGAGTCCGTCTGGTCCTCGAACTGGGAGAGGATCCTACAAACCGAGAGATTTATCAGCAAAACCGAGTCAGAGGGGAACATTTCCGTTGGAGAGAAGAATTTCTTAAAAACCAAACTGTTTAACTGTTTCGGTCTCACCTTGAGCTGAAGGCCCCTTCGTCCTCGTCTTCGTCAGCAAACCGCCGCCCTTTGCTGCTCTTTGCTCCGAGTGGACTCTCCTGCTGGATGATGTGCATGTCTGACGTCACCGAGTGGGAAACCCCGCTACGGCGACAGGAAGAGGACGAGACGCGTGAGGAGCACATTTGAAAGCAGCGGCGGGGTTTTCAGCGTCTCGCTCGTCGCGGTTTTACCTCCTGATGCCCAGACCCATGCCCAGACGCTCGGCCTGCTCCTTCTTCTTCCCGTCCAGTCCCTTCAACTTCTGCTCCTCCATTTTCCTCTGCTGCTCGATGTCTTTGTAGGCCAGTCGCATGGATGGACCACTGAAGAGAAAAAAAAACAGCTGATGGACTCCTGAAACTTAAAGCCGTTTTCTTCTGAGGTTCAAGAGTCGCCGTTAGCCGGAGGGGAAGTGAAAACGCCTCTCACATGGACTCCTCAGGCGTCAGGTTTTTCTTGGCAGCAGAAGAGATCTCCTCTTTCTCTCTGAGCTTGTCGGCGGCCTGAGCTTTCTTCTCCAGCTCTGAGAAACTCTGGCCGCTCAGCTTCTGAGCGCCGAGGCCTCCCTTCTTGGACGCCAACTGCCAGCGTTTAAAAACACTCGGTCAGGATTTAGGTCACAAAGATAAAACCACTGGAGACAACGTTTCTGCTGACATACCGTTTTCTTGGCACCGGCAGGTTTCTTCTTCAGAAGAGAGGAAGGTTCTAGAGAAGAAAAAAAAAGATATATTAAATTAGCATGTTTTATTACACTGACTCAGATAGAAATGTGTTAAAAAAAAAGAAAAATGATTTAAAATAAGGACAAGCCTGGGTTTGCTTTTGGAGAAACACTCAGCATTTCCACACTGGGACCCTCTTCTGTGTTACCTGAAAATAAAAGATTGTTTATTTCATTAAAACAGAAAACAGTTTTAAGACACAACTGCTGCACATTAAGGTATTTATGAATATTGAAAGATACCATTTTGCTCCTCATCTTTATCAACAGTCGAAGGCGTCTGTGAAGCTGAAGAGCTGAGGCTCATTTTAGCCATGTTCAAAGTTTCAGGAACAGTCTGGAGAAAATTCAGAAACAAGATAAAATGACTTAAACCCTCACATCGTACTCAAAGTTATATCAAGTCATCATAACCATGTTTTTATTAGTGTTAGACCTGATCAACAACTTATGTTTTAAAAATGAAGCCTAAAACTGTACTACATTACATTAAAGTGGTTAAAAATTACTTTTGAAGCCCAAAATCTTATCGATTTTGATCTCATCTGTGTATCAAGACTTAACATGAAAAGCTACATTAAGAAGAAAAGCAAAAAGAGTATTAATAAGCATAAAGAGTTGGAAGATAAGAAACCAGAAAGGGGGAAAAGAAAATATTGGAAATATAACTTAAGCACAGATCAGCAGGTGCAGAACGAGTCATGGAGTCAGTAAAATAAAAAGAATAACACCACGGCCGACGAGTAAACTGACTCACAAAAACTGAGTCGTTGTAAGATCTCGGATGGTATGAAGGATATTCTGTTTATGTGTTTAAAAAACAAAAAAATAAAATAACAATGCTGCTGAAGAACTTGACAAAAAGCCAGAGAGCACATATTCAGTTAGATGAGGTCAAATTTTTGTTTGTTTTACAGGGTTTGGCTTGAAGCACGGAGGGGGGAGAGTGATTATATGGACCTAGTTGAGGGCAGAAGGTGTGGGGGGGACGTGACTATTACAAATCCAAAACGTTCACCTGCAAAGACCTGCATACCTGACCTGGACAGCATGTGGTCTGACTTGAAACTTAAAAAAAAACAAAAAAAAAAAACACTTCTGGGTTGAAGACAAACAACTTCTCCAAAAGACTGACGAGGTAGAAAAGTTTAAACCACAGAAACGTTTAGGAAGTCTGGACCAAGTGTCTGTTTATCAAAGTTAGAAGAAAGTTTCAACCAGTGAAACGAATTATGAACCATTTGAATAATAAAGTGAAATAATAAATAATAATAAAGGCCTTGATGATGATTATTAATCCTTTTTAGAAAATTAAGAACTAAAATGGATCATAAGAAACAAAAAAAAACAAAACAAACAGATTTAAATTCAACTCCAATAAAACCAGTTAAAATACCCAAGATTAAATAAGAAATCTAAGTCTCGCTGAGGTTAAAAGTGAAAGAATAAAAATGAGTTTTAGGATAGGTTTTAAAAGTGGACAGTGAAGGGGCGTCTCTAACGTCTGAGGACAGAGAAGGTCCTGTCCCCCCTGAGCTTCCTCCTGGACCTCGGTACCTGCAGGAGCAGAAGTCAGGTGACCTGAGGGACCCAGAAGGTGAGCAGGGGTGAAGGCGGGGGAAAATCATTTAAACGTTTAAAGACGAACATCAGAATTTTACTTGATAAACATTAAGTACTTTTTGACACTTTTATCAATTTATTTTGTATTTTTGTTTTCTGGTTGATCTTAGATATTTTTCTTTTTTTGTTTTGTCTTGCTGTTTCCCCACTGTGGGACAAATAAAGGTTTTTTTTCTTCTTTAAAATGAACTCTATAAAACAGACACCCGGCGGGGTGATGCGAGGACAGGGGGGGGGTGTCTCTGGTTTATGGGTACCAGTTAAAAGTCCAGACCAGGGCTGCCGAACCCTGATCTAAAGTAAGTAAGTAAAGTTTATTTATAAAGCACTTTTCACAGGTTGAAAGCCATAAAGTGAAATAAAACAAATATAAAACATTAAAAACACAAAGTCTGTTAAACACTCATACCTGTGAATGTAGACTGAAGAAATCCACCTGCTTGTCATCTGGTGATGTCGGAGAAAGAGGACCTTGACTATCGAGCCACAGCTGAGGTGAGAAAAACCCAATATCCGTCTGATTTATTGATCACTGGCACACAGAAAGACAAAGTACACATTTTATCGAGTCTCACCTCTGTGCCGTGCCGTCTGGTGGCTTGTGTGGCCAAAGTCTTGATCTTCTCCCGGTACAGCTGGGCGGTCCGGCTGTTGTACTTGGCGTTGGCGGCGCTGGCCGTGCAGCCGTGCTGGCTGAAAAATCCGACCTGCCGTGGAAAAGTTAAAAAAAAAACAGACACAGAGGAGGGAGACGGGGGTCATCGCAGCACCGGGGACGGCGTAGGTACACGGCGCTTCGTCAAACTTACAGCACTGGCGTTGCCTCCGACTTGCATGCATCTGAGCTGGAACCAGGACCAGTTAAAATCCAGCTCAGTGGACCTGTGAAAGAAAAGAAGTCACTGTGGGTTGTTTTAACACTTTTCTGATGTTATGTCTAGTGACCAAATAAAGATATATTTAAAGCTCTGAGTGTTCATCAAATCCCATCTTCAAAGTGACTTTTATTACCTAATGAAGGACAGGTGGACCCCCAGAGACCTGTGGGTCCCGGAGCAGTCTATGCAGAGGAAGACCCCGTAGGTGATGCTGGCCCAGCTGGGGTTTTTAGCTGCACAGTCAAAGCAAACCTAAAGGTCAGAAAACAAAGAAGGAGATGCATGAACTAAGGGTCGAATCAAATCAAACTGTATTTATATCGCGCTTTTCGTACAATAAAATGTAGCACAAAGTGCTTTAACAGTAAAAACAACATCAGTCTCTCCTCCCCACCGATACAATGATAAAACACAATCAAAGGTTAAAATAAGTAACATGTAAAACATTGCTGGGAACTGAAGAACCAGTGTGGGAACACCATCCCACCATCACAGGGAACCGTCTGCATCAGGAGGCGGAGCCTGATGGTGGGGGCCACAGCCCACCCCTGGGGGGGGGATAGAGTACCAAACACCACCGCTGTTGGATGGATGTGTGGACCCCACCACAACCCAGGGATGAGTGGACCTCGGACCATCGCCGTGGCAACCGGAGTCAACAGCACCTCCAATGCAGAGGGCTCCCACTGAGACGACACTGGAGTTAAAACGGTAAAAAGTATAGAAAAAAAATAAAATAGAAATAAAAATAACTTTTTAATAAATCACAATAGGAAAAGACAAACAAATAAATAGGATATCTGCAATAAATGACTATAAAATGTGTTAAAAAGCAGGGCTAAAGAGAAAATCTAAGACGGGAAGTCTAAAACAGGAATAAAACAAACATTAGTTAAAAGCCAGATTAAAAAGGGTCAGTCTTGAGCCTGCTTTTAAAATCGTTAACGGTCTGCAGCTCTCAGGTTCAATAAAACACTATATACTGTCAATTTTACTACTTTCATATACACACTCAATATTTATTATACATACACACACACACATATATACATAAATACATATACATACACACACACACATATACACACATATATACATAAACACATACATATCCATAAACACATACATACATACATTATATATATATATATATATATATTTTCAGGTTTTGTCAAATTTTGTATTAACCATTAATATTTACGCAGACAAAAAAAAGAGAATTTATGAAGCTTAGAAAGGCAACATCTTTAAGACCTCTTCCTGTTTCAAAACCATGAACATGAATCAATAAAAGACTAGTGTAAGTAAATAGTTCAATAAACAGCTAAAACAACAGATATGATGGTCTGGAGTACACAAAGAGCAAATAAACAGCTGAATAGGTCAAACAGCTGTTAGTGAATTGGCTTGAATCAAGCTGCAAAGACTTCCTTGTCGTGGAGGATGTTTGTACTCACCTGTTTCATTATTTTAGGTATACTCAGGGTTTTAAAAATAAAGCCAAAGCAAACATGGCTGATGGAAACTGTCAACATCAGGTACCACTGGGCTAACGTCACATCTGCTTTAAAGCTTTTCTTCCCTTTTTTTTTTTTAAACATTTTTTTATTTTCCACTTGGAAATATCACCAGGATACAATTTAGATACTTTCAATAACGTTTCCGCAAGTCGGACATATTTTCAGCATGACAGTTGGGGGGGGGAAAGTGTAAATTAAGGTGATAAACTGGAGCCAGCTGTGGCGTTTATCAAACTGCGACGTGTCAAATTCAGTTGACTTCCTCCTTAAAAAACATTCGCCGTCCACCGTTTTTAAAAGTCTCACCTTATTTGTCGGAATAGAGCGAAGTCGCTTGAAAATAGCAGAAATGTCCTGTTTGGTGGGTTCTGCCATTGTTTTCCGTCTTGGCGTTGAAACCTGTCTGGTCGTTGAAGGAATGGCATTAAAAAAAAAAAGAAGCTCAGGGTTTTTTTTTCTCAATAACAACGGAACGTGACACGTCAGTAGGAAAACTCGAGCTCTGATTGGCTGAGAAGAGCACATGGTTGTGTTGTTGTAGAGAGGGCTGCTGGGTAATGTAGTTATTTTAAACAGCCGTGGGACCGAACCTTAATAATCTGGTAAAACCTGACATATGAAATTAATTATTAGAAAACTCATTTCATTTATTATGCATTGAAATAAAACTGTTTCCAAAAACATATTATTTTAATTTTTATAAATACACTAAGTAATTTTATTTTTATAAATTGTGTAATATTTTATGAAATTTTGGGGATGGTGCAGACATTTATGCATCAAATGCTCTGCATACAGCATTATCGGTTAGATTATTGATCTGTTTGTGACAATTAATGCAAATTGTTCACTGTGGGTAATCAATAATTTGAATACACATGCAAATATATTCTATTTCTCTCGTTTTTTGCTATTTCTTAGCCCTTTCTCCCATAAATTCTGGTACAATTTTATATTTTTCTTTTCATGAACAAGAAAATAAAAATTAGTCATATGAAGAAAAAATTTCAATAATTTATTCTGAATGATTTGTAAATTAACATTTGTCCCTGATGCATGTAAGATAAATGAGAAGTAAAATATAATTTTGTGAAATGCACATAAATAATAAAGTTGTGTACTTATGCTACTAGTTACTGTGGCATCACATTTAAAGACCTTTGTCTAATAAATTCTTTTATTACAATTTTTACAAACATTTAATGTTCAGCAGAGACCTGAAAACATGGCTTAATGTTTCTTTTGTTGTCATTGACAACAGATTATCATCTTTTAATTCATACACAAGTTTTGTGTGAATTGAGTTTGCAGAGTGTGCAAAAATCACAATATTCAAACTGTGTAAAAAAAAAAAACATGCAGTCATGTCTTTGTGTTTAAGAAAAATGAAGATGTTATTCACATAGTTTTTATTGATTTAATGTCAACAGCATCTGTGAAGGGAAAATAATCTTATTTACAAATATAACAAAATAACAGATTCATTCATGAAACATTCAATTAATGTACAAAGTGATTTTAATAACAGCATTCTAAGAATGTAATATCAGCACTTGTGGCTTTATAAATTAATAGTCAATTTCCAATTGCATGTCGTCTGATTGCAACGCTTGATTTGTTCTTATATGTTTATTCTCGGCTATTTACATGCATGTACACATGCTTGCCTGTGTTTCTGTAGCTAAAACATACGTTATATATTTTCAAAACAAGAAACACTAAAATATTCTCTCAAAACCTGACATTTGGCAGGAAGTGAGAGAACTAAAACATGAAGATTCAAGTTGAGTTAAACGGTCTGAAAAAACATTCAGTGTTGCTCGAAAATAAACCATAAAAGTCTGCGGCCAACAGTCGTGACAAAGTAGAGCGATGTGTGTGAAAGACACCAGGACAGGTGTGTCAGGACGAGGGAGACGGCCAGGTCAGGTCAGTGGTTGGAAATACAGAACATCAGTCAAAGTGAACAATCAATAGGTGAAAAAAAAAAAAGTACAATCAGTGAATATACATTCATCGGCAGTGACTTGAGAAACCACATCCACAAATGAAGATGATGGAAGCATCAGGCTCTATTGACCTTTATCATTTCTTACATCCACAACAGCTATGAAGTTAAAAAACAAAAAAAAAAACAAAAAAACAAAATCAAAGCCCTGAAGGGATGACGGAATAATGTGAGCAGTAGTTTACGTCTGAAGCAAGAATCTGTACATAAGAGCTCATAAAAAGATGTGAACGGACTGGACTCTGTTTGGAGTAACGGTTGTTAGAATGACTGAATTAAAAAGTGGCATTAAGGCTACATCAAACATCACAAGACACGTCAGACAGTCATCCCAGTGTTTAACCATATATAAATTTACATGTACATTTCATCGACTCTTATCTAATTTATAGTTGAAAACTTGTTCTGTAACAGCATAAATGGGGATCTGAAGTAACGTTTCATATCTTACACCAACACCAAATGTTTTGGGGTCTTCCTGGAGCCTTTTAGAAACTTGCACTTATGTCTGGAAAAAGAAACCATTTTGAAGACAGAAAAACAAAATCTCAGTTACTCCTTTCATAATCTGCAGAAAAACCCAAAAATTGTTAGCCTCCATCCTACTGCTGCTCCGGTTTTCATAAACATCCTCCTGAGCCCTCCGTTTCCAGCTCCACCAACAACTCTCAAACTATTTCTTCTTTCTTCGTTTTCATTTCAGTGTTGATTTTTTTACTGGATGTCCTCTACATAATTAGCAGGATAGAGGCCCACTTGGCCGTCCTTGAGCCGGCCTTTGCACCAACCCTGGTCATCCTCTTCACCAATTTTGGTAAATTCATCACCTGGAAAAGTGAAGAACAAAATGGGGCTTTTTTAAAAAAAAAAAAAAAATTCAATAAACCAAGGATGTGAGCTTTTGAAAGAGGAGATCCAGAACATGCATCATTCCAGCTGCAAACCTGCTTTGAAGCTCAGCTCGTCCTGCTCCTGTCCTTCATAGTCGTAGAGGGCTTTGACCGGCACAGATATGACTGGAGAAGACGTCTCGTCCTCAAATGGATTTCCATCACCGTTGGCAGAGAAAGGGTTACCAACCGTGTCTTCATCTGACCAGTCTGGAGTCTTCTCTGTACTGCTGGCACTAAATACAGACAAAACAGCAGTTTAAGAAAAACCTCTACTGATTTCTTTTTTCAGAGCTTGAGGAAACCCTAGCATGCCAGGCCTACACAAAGGTAAGGAAAAATAAAAATCACACCAAGAAAAGTTTATTTAAACAAACATGGTATACCCATGATGCCTGTTAAAATCCTTAAAACAAGTTTATCTTTCATCCTGAGAATATTTTCCTTGTGGTTCAGTCCGAACCTTTGAAAAGCATGCTAATGTATGGTTTCATCATGATTTAAAAAAAAAAAAAAAAAAAAAAAGTATTCATGCCACTTAAAAGCTCAAGAGCCACTCGGAAAAATACACACAAATGCTGGGAAGACGAGGCCAAAAATAAACGAGCAAGAACAGGATGACAACATATCAACAGGTCATGGTGGAAAAAAAAGAAAGCAACATAAAACTGAGCAAGAAGAATCAGTTGTGTTTGCGTGATTGGAGATGGACGGCCAGCAGAGGGCGCCACCTGAACAGACACAAACTGAACGATGCACATCAACACTGGAGGTTTACAGTCACATCAGTTCACACATCAAAACAGACTTGACTTATTCCCTTTTACCATAAGTAATCTTTTATGAATGATTTACACTGATTTTCTGTTGCATAATTGTCAGCCAGCTGGGAAATAAAATATTGAGTCTTAAAAAAAAAAAAAAAAAAAGTGTTGAAACTGATCTGACTGTAAGACGGAAACAGACTGGATTTCCCACAGCGGAGACATGCGCCTCCACGCGCATGAAGGACAGACGCGCTCGGCTTCGCCTTTCACAGCCGTTCAGAAACCATGCAGGGCAGCGTCACAACCTGCCACCTGAGGGAGGACGCAGGGATACCAGGAAGGAGACGGTAACCGAGACAAAGAAACAAGACACGCGGCAACGAGCAGGCGATCCACGGAACAGAGACAGACACGGCAGAGAGGCTGCGGGTGGGAGGGCGGAGGGGTTTCTCCTGTTCACCAACGTTTTTATCTCCTCTTTATTCACACTGATGTGGTTGACTGTGGTCTGCTGGTCCTCGGGCATTTCCTCTTCCTCCTCCTCCTCCTCCTCCTCCTCCTCCTCCTCAAATGGGTTTGAGCCCACTGGTGCTGTTTTAGTGGGCACAGTCAGGCTGACAACATGGAACACAGTGAGAGATGGTTTGTGGACATGCACACGTAAACATTCACATGAAAACGACTTCACCTGCAGAGAAAGACCATATCAAATGTTTTTAACTGCTTTTTTTTAATAAGAAAATTGCTCTATTTATTCACGTAAATAAGTACACCTGGAGTGACGTCAACAAGGTCAGACTAAAACATACTTAAAGCAATTACAGCCTTTGTACATCATAATTAACATAAAGCTTTAAAAACAGCGAGAGGACACTCCCTGAGAAACATTTAATCAGCAGCTTTGGCTTTAGGTTTAAAAAAACAAAAATAAAAAAGAAGCGCAAGGAGAGTTTATTTCCTGCTATTGTTACTTCACTCACCAATTAACGAAACCTACACACGGCCTTCACCTTCACCTGTATCAGAGGAAACGCAGGCTTTCCCTCCCTGTTTACCAGTGTGCAGGGCAGAAACGCCAACGCCTTTGTTTGCACGGTCATGCCGCGCTCTTCGAGCGGCGTTATTAGACTAAACACCGCCTCGGTGGGGGTCTGGCGTAATGTAACTTTAGATGGTTTCAGTCAACAAACAGCTTTGACCTGTTAATGGGAGAGTTTGAAAAGCTGCTGCAGCCTCCTCCAGAGGGACGTTCGTTTAACTTTAGACGTAAAAAAAACACCAAAACCTCAAGTTCAACTACAACCAACGGCGGCGGCGACTAGAGCAGAGCAAATGCTCCGACGGGGAGGAACAGAAAGCCCGTCTCTTGGTAGTAACATTTCACGAGTTCAAAAGGTGAAATGGTTTCCATGAGCAGCATTTCCTCCGTTGACTCCTTTACAAAGTCCTTCAGTGCTCTCCTAACATCTGAATACACACAACTATCTCCTGACGTCAGGACGAAAGCAAACAGCAGGGGACGCACATTAATAATAATAATAACAACAATAATAATAATAACAATAATAAGAGAACTTAAAGTGAAACGTTGAGGCCAAATCAAAACAAACAAAAACACCCTTCTCCACAAGGGCGGGAAAACTACATCGGCTTATTAAGTGTCAATCAAACTTCAAGCGGCTGTAAATGTTGATAAGAGTCTAATATTTATTTAATTAGATCATAACAGCATAACATGGGAATTAAAGAACAGCTGCACCTTTTATGGCGACATTTCTTAATTCTGTGAATAATAAGCTGTTTTTTGTTTTTAATAAAATATGTTAGTTACAGAAAATCTCTTTATTATTAATTAAAAAGGTGTTTGACTTAAATATCTTTAATCCTTCTTTGCTTTGAAGCGTCCAGCTCCAACATTAAAGCTCATCGGGTCTCCGTGTGTGAGAACTTTTTCCACATAACGTTTGGCGGGCAGACTTCTCCTCCTCTCCGGAGGGATAACTTTTTCCTAACTCTCAGGGACAAAAATGTTTGCCGTTGCCGTGGCAACGTCCCCTGTAACTACACGTCATTCGGGGAGCTTCTCTTACGCAAAGGTTTGGTGGACAGAGCGGGATTGAAGAGGCCCGGTCTGAACCGGGTCAGTGACTGATCGGTTACTCACCTGCCGCTGGTCTTGGCGGGCTGCGCCGGCTGGTCCGATCCGGTTTGACTGATCCCCGTTAGCGTGACGCCCTCGGAGGGCTTCTTCTTCTCTCGCCTGCTGAGGGTTCGGTTCAGATCTACGGACCAGTCCTAGCAGACACAGACAGACACAGACTCCCGTCAACAGTCCGGACGCCAGGCGCTGCCGTTCCAACCGAAAGCACAGCGAGAGGAGCGTGCACGTCTCACAGACGTGTGCACGGCAGTGTACACACTATGAGCAAGTCCAGGTTCAGTGAAACATTCCTCAAACTGCAACACTGACTGGATTTCCAAACGGTGCATGCTTGTGTGTACAGGGCGGTGCAGGCTGGCAGAAGATGAGACGGAAACAGCATCCATCACCTGTTGAAGGAAACAACACAGAGCTTCACCCACAGCCACGGTAACCAGGGAGAGTGGAGCAAGAGAGGAAATTTAGTCAAATAATGACAATCTCCGTTAGTAGCGGGAAAGGATTTTGTTTTGTTTTTGTATATTAACAAACCTAAAAATGCAGGTAAAGCTTACATCTGGGTGATTTATTTGGGGAAAATGTTGAGGTTTTGTCTTTAAAAAAAAACCCAAACAAAACAACCGTCCTCCTGCCCTCCGTAACTCATAACCGACATGTTTTAAAATCCAAACACAAACTCAGAGGAGACTCCGATTTATGAGACCTTTCCAGCCTTTAAAGATGAAAGGTCTTCCAGTCTGGGTTAGGACAGCAGCCCTGAGGGCATCATGTGACTAAAGCCCCCGTCAAACACGACCACCAGTAACTAAACATCAGTGTCAGGTCTGATCGACGGCGCCGTTGTCGGCGCCGCATCACTAACTTCTGCTCAGAAGGCTCAGATAGATTACTTTATTAAATAAATAGCGGCGCTGCCCCCAAAAAAGTTTCATTTCTGAAGATAATCTGCAGCAGTAAGTCATTAAAAAAGAGAAAACAATTTAGAAATCACTTTCCACTGCTCCCATCCTCCACCTTTTTCTTATAAACTTAACATATATATTTATATATATGTTAATGAAAAAAACTAAGTTAATAAGCATTGGTCTTTGGGTGACACAAACTTATCTTTTTCTTGGGCTGATTAAAAAAAAAAAAACAAAAAACAAACTTAATTTAAGCTTAAATGTGAAGAAATGAGAAAGAATGTTGTGTAATGTTTTACGCATCCACGTCAGAAAACTGTGGATCTACAAGGACACAAGTGATCTACTCAACTGATCTACTATCAAATCTCACAGAAATGGCAAATATCACAAGTCCACCACAGATGTTGCTTCCACTTTTACACACACGAGGTTGTTATGAAAACCGGGTCAAAGCCGGTAAAAGTCCAGGAGCCGAGTTACAACTGGGCTTCACCCGCTATCAGTACTTGAATTTAAGAAACAAACACAACCACGCCAATCACACAAACACTAATCGAAGCGGTAAGGTGTGAGAGTGTAAGTGAGAGTAAAGACACCCCACCACCCCCACCCCACCCCCTCCCATGCACAACTCACTAAAATGGACCTTCTCTTAAAGGGGCGAGGATGCGACTGGTCCAAACTCTGTCAGACATGAGGAAAAGGAAGCAGGTGTAGAAAGGGTTAATACTGATCCTGGAGCCCTCCAGACTGACAAAACATTTAAAAGCTTGCAGGATTATTCAACACAAACATGCTGTAGTTTATTCAAAGTCACGAGAGCAGCTGTACGATGAGACATGGACCGGGTTTTTCTTTTAGTGGTGTGGAAATTGTGACAAATGTTTTATTCCTTAAAAATAAAAAAAGCAAAATGTGGAAGAAACCGGCTCACTGGAACAGTCAGTCTTCAGCAACACTCAAACACATAATAAACTGGAGTAATACGCAGCTTTTCTTTGTCTTTGTCCCCTATTTTTCCAAGTTTTATCACCCACGGGGAAAATGAAAAAGTGGATCCCTCTTATTGCCACTGTGACTTCCTGTTGCCAAACATTATTCCTCAATGACAAACGTGAAATAAGGTTAAAGTTAAACTCACAAATTTAACATTTACCCTCTCAAATATTTATTTTCCATTATCAAATATTTGGACATCACAAATCACGAGAACATAGTTGCCATCTGCAGATAAATAAAAAAAAAACTTTAATTCGTATCAAGTAATAATATAATCTGTAACTGTATTTACTCAATTAAAAATCCTCCAGAATAACTCTCTTTTGAGAGTCAGGATCATGAAAGTTACTTGAGAACTTTTTTGATCATCTTTTGATTCCCTTTTATTAACAATAATCTTGGCTGTACCTCAAACTGGGGCCAGTTCATGGGCATCCCAGGTCCATGGTTAGACCTGAACCATTTCAGGTCCTCTTCAGCATCCGTAGCAGAGACCGTGTCTTCCAGCGTTTGGTAGACCGTCTGGAACCTACCGTGACATCACACTGCGGTAAATACGTTATATTTGGCTCTCAACCCTCATTTTACCCATCTGAGAAAGGTTTCAGCTCTAAGGTCTAAGGTGTCTTCAGTCTCACCTGTGATTGGTTGAGAGGTCCAGGTGCTGCTTCACCTCTAGAAGCAGCTCTTTGAAGAAGCAAATTCTTTTGTCTTCAAACTGCTGCCACTGCTCAAAGACCTGCTCCATGTTCTCCATATACTGAGGAGTCAACTTGTCGAGTTCATCGAGGGATTTCTCGTAGCGCTCTTTAGTCTGAGTGGAAGGACGGAAAACTGGACTGATGAAATAATTTGTTCAGAAATAAAAACATGCTGGAAAGTACATCTTCATATTTACACAAGAGGCCTTCGTCACGGGAAGCCTTACCTTCTGCACTTCCTGCTGACACTTCTCCACCTTTTCCTGGAGTTTCTTCTGAGCGTCGGGGTTGTTGTTGCTTTCCAGCTTGCTGTTCGTTTCCCTGCTGGTCGCCAGCTTTTCCTCTTTGCAGGCAGAATGGTACGACTTCTTCATCGTCTCCACCTGCAGGATGCAATCGTTCAGGTATACGGTAACATGTACAGCCAGGTTATCGAAGGAAGGACAGACTGAGCTGCCATGTTTGATGACATCAAAACCTAAATAACATTTTTAAACATATTATTTACAGCCATCTTGAACATTTTTGTACCAAAATATTTAACTTTTCTGCCTTAAAACCTTATTGTGTGATTCATTTATGATGACAGGAATTAGCCGTATGAAGCAGTTGTACTTAAACGCCACCAGATAAGAACTGGGGAACTAAAGTCATCTGTGGTGGTTCTGTTTGAAGAGCGTCTTGGATAAAGTGAGGTGTGACTTGGGCCAAAGCCAGAGCAGCCAGAGCAGCCAGAGCAGCCATTCCCACATAAATAATGTCAATACAGGTAAATGACAACCTGGCGTTTTATTTGCCCTAACAGGATGTTGGGCATTGCCCAACTTGTGTGAGTTAAAAAAAACCCAAAACAACACGATGGTTCGGGTCTGCTCTCCTTATTATCCATGTCACCTACCCAGGTAATTTGGTTCAGTTTAATTTAATTATCCCTCAAGTGAATTTATGTGTAAAAAAAAAAGTCAGTTACACATTTATTTCTCTTCTGCCCTTGCTCAATAGCCTGCACTTCCCTGTGACATCACCAACACAGGAAATGGGGAAACGGCTTAAGCTGCAAGCTGTTAATCGAGTGTGAACGGGGATGAGCTCATACACGTACAAGAAGGAATAAAATCGCTAACAAACAAACAAACAGGCTGCTAAAAAAAAAAAAAAAAGGGCGTATTAGTAGGGAAGACATTGACCTGATTTTGAACTGAGGGGCTCCTCTCTCACTGCAGGTCCTCCCCGTTTCCTTCCCTTTCCCATGACTCAAAGGCAGACAGGACAAATACGTCTCACGTGTGAGGAGAACTTCTGATTTAAGATCAGCACTGAGGGCTTATTGTGCGACTGTGTTGTTGTTTGATATGCAAGTCGTCATGGAGAGAAAACAATGAGTCAGGGAAACGTAAGCCCGAGAACTCAAGGGTAAAATGAATAGATATGTGTGTGATCAGTCAGGCGTGGAAAATCTCGCCTACTGCGGCGGCATCTCTGTTTATTAATCTTAAACACAGCTGATACGAGGAAGTCTGAATTTCCCACCTCTTTGAGTTTCTTGGCCCAAGGTTTCTGGGCCTTGCGGAAACCGTCGTCGGCCTCTTTCGTCTCCTTGAAGCCGCCGATCATCTGTTTGTGGTAGGCGTCCTTCTGCCAGTTCTTCAGCTTCTCGTAGTCCTCGCCCATCAGCGCCGCCTTCACCTCCATGTGGAGCTCGCTCACCTTCTCAGCCTCGGTACACAGGGCAGCCCACGCTCGCTCCAACGTACCATACTGAGGCCCTGTGGAGTTGTATTTACCCATAAGTCTTAGCTTTCAGGCATCCAAAACATTAATTATATTCCAACTATACTGTGGACGAGTTTGTTGTGGTAAATCAGAAGTAAGCAAGCTAAATCCTTATTCTTTTGTTCTTACCTTTCTCTATAAGTTGCCGCCAGCGTTTCCCCCATTCTGTGAGTTGCTGTGCGTACGCCTTCTCGATGCGCGCCCGCTCGTGAACACAGGTCATGAGATCGTTGCAGAGACGGTTGCCATCGTCGACCCGTTTTACTGTGCGTTTGTAGTTTCCAACCTGAGAACCAGCAACAGGTGGATTAGAGGTACGGAGACAAGAGGACCTGACGTTCACGTCGCCTCAAACAGAAAAGTTCCCGATCGAGTATAAACATCTCACCTCCCAGAAGCTGTCACTGGAGACGTCAATCATGGACTCATCATAGGTACCTGACATCTCTGCTGCCCAAAGCTACACTCGGTGTACGGGGCCTAAAATAAAACAAACAAACAAAAAAGTAATTATAACAATTATACAATTATAATATATGTAATTATAACAACTTCTATATTACGTCCATGTATATGTCTACATCCAAATGTTAATCAAACTACAGTCAATGGATGCAACAGGAGACGAGTTCATGTCCGTGTTTGGACTTGAAACGAGATCGTAGGGACCGGAAAGAGATGCCTGTAAAATAGTCGCTTTCTGCACCAAGAAATTACTTTGGTTTGTCTGTAAGGACCTCGTCTTCACCTGAGTTTAATTACATTTTTATTCTTGTCAGAGGCTTAAGTGGCATTTTATTTTGACAGGTTTATTTCCCACCGCCATCATTAACATCCCTTTTTGGTTCTCACTGAGACTTACGTTGTTTTAATCCTTTATAAAAGTTTATACTCCTTACCACTTAATTACAGGCCGAGCTGTTTTTTTCTTCCAGAACATTTTTTATTGAGCTTTAACATTTTAACAAAGTGCCACAGAAGGTAACTTTGCAGTAGAGTATTTATTTTAAAAGAAGTTTAATGGGGTGAACCATTAACGGTAGTCAAACTTCATAGTCCATTACAGATGTACCCTCACTCTTGATCGCCAAAAACAGCTGGACAAAGTACAATAAAGTGATTTTTTTTTTTATTGGTATAGTGAAAAAGAAAATAAAAGAGATTGATATGGGGTTAAGAAGTGGGACAATGGAGGGAGTTTATTTTATTTGTTTATGGTTTATTAGGTTGGGTTCCTAGAAGTGAGATACAGCGAACGCCTAATAAGCATAATGAAGAGAGAGAGGGGGAAAATAAATAAATATAACATGGCATGGTCTTCCTGTGGTTGTGTGGGTTTTCACTGGCTTCCTCCCACACTACAAAAACAAGTCAGTCAGGTTAATGTGTTGATTTTAAATTGACTGAAGGAGTGAACATAAGTGTGTGTGCTTGTTCGTGTGTATATAGTATGTGGTCCTGTAATGAACTGGTGACCTGTCCCTGGGTGGATGGGTGGATGGATGGGTGGGTGGATGGGAGTTTAACATGGACTCTTAGTGTCCATGAGTGGCTAAAGATAAGATAAGATGTTGTCGTGGGGTCAGATGTACATCGTTCTCCGTGGTCCCAAAATAAGCAACGAAAGAGCTGCGTCTCACATGAATCTTTTTTTTTTTTTGGACAAGAAGGTTTGGACATATCCAAAACATGAATAAGGGAACCCTCACCTCCTGAGCATTTGTGAACAGAGATTCATGTTCGAGCAAAAACGTGAGGGAAACTCAAGAATGTTCCTTTAAGCTAAAATACTGTCAGTAATACTCTGATACCTCGCTGAACTGTTTCAGTGAATAGTTTTATATTATTGTACTGCTAAAGGGAAGTGGCAGGTTTAAAAAAGAAAGTATTAATATCACATATTCTGAGATATACTTACAAACAGATCAAATATATAGTAATCACTGCTTTGATGAAGATTTACGTAAGTATGAAGAAAAAAAACCCCACCACAAACAAGACTGGATATCATCCCACTGTGACAATAACATTGTTCAGAGACCACAGCTGTGGATCAGATGCAGATAAGAGCGTGAACGTCCAGAGTAAAGAGGCAGCCCAGAGACTGGGAGTGTGTGTGATCCGGTTTGATAATCGAGGCAGCAGGTGGGTGTTCCCACCCACTTTTATGACCTCTTCCACCTCGACACACAACTGACTGAAGCCACAGTGGCCACTGGCAGCGCACCAAGTCTCTACTCATTCAAAGAAAAAAAAAAAAAACTTAACAAGCGGACTGCAGGCAGCTTCCGTTTCCTTCAGACTGGTATAACAGTCCGTCCACTGTTACTCCTCTTCCCTCCCGTCCATCATTTCAGACTCAACAACCCTCCAAACAATCTCTCTTTATTTATCTTTCACTCCTCTCCTCCACCCACCCCACTCAGTTTCCAAGCCGTCTCCTCCCTTGCTCATCTGCCTGGAGTCTCTTCTCTGAGCTGTATCTGCAGAGAGTATATATTTTAGACTTTGTGGTTATGTCTGGATGAAAAATACTGCAACTGGCAATTTGCATCTGAATGCAAATGCTTCTCAAATAGCAGCTGGATATCATATTTTGTTTTGCAGCTTGAAAAAAAGCTCAAATAAAGCTACATCCATCTGTGCTTTCTTTAAATATAAAAAAAAATCGATAATTGTGCTTGACGAGTGTAAGTACATGTCTAAAAACGTCCATCCACAAGTCAAACTTGTGTCAACTTGTGACAGCATCACACAGGATGCAACTCGGAGCCAAACGAAATCACACAAGGCCTCTTTGAGCCGAGTGAGACAGCGAGTGGACGGACAGCTCTGTGTGTGTGCGTCTTCATCAATGGTCAGTGGCCCGTGTCTCCAGGGCAGGACAGGGACAGAAGGCAGCTTTGTGGCTACCACAAGCTTTGGAGACAAATGAACAAACCTCCCTTTAACTGATTTTGCACTTGGACCAAACAGTTCCTATTGGTCTCTGAGGGTTATGCCTCAAAGGACAACAAATGTTCTTGTTTTATTTTAATATTATTAGTTATATTCAAATTGTAGTTTGGAAGAGCGAAGTGATGGAGCAGCCCTCCAGGTGGTAGACAAGAAAAAAAAAAGAAAGACAAACATAAGATTGATGCTACTAACTGTTTATACAGTCATATTCTAAAACCAATATTTACCAACGTTTTAGTAACTGTAAGATCAACCAATCACTGTAAATGTATGTCACGTTGAATAATCATTGCATGTTTATGTGATGAGAAATTATATATATATATACACACACACACACACACACACACACACACACACACACACACACACACACACACACACACAC
>JAOWBL010000016.1:7956704-7970282 GCA_028564865.1 Zenarchopterus dispar
GTAACTTATTATGGGAATTAACACATGTGATGTGTTTACTTTTTCATACTATGTAATATGATGTTCATTGACTATTTAATGTTAAAATGAAGGAGTGTTAAGGGTCTTACCATAGTGGCCCATAGTAACAAATTAGTAGAAGTATAAGAACAGAGAAAGTTAAAATAATCCCAATAAACCACTTCAGTGTCTTAGAGGCATCTGAGATCTTTGTTTCAAAGGTTAAACAATGCAAGAAGAAGAGGGACATTAAGTATCTGCTACCTAATATGCAAAGTGACTCTGCACCAAGCACAAGTATGTAGGTATGTAGGCAAAGAATGTAACTTGTAAACACATACTTGGTTTCTGTTGCATACAAAGAAAGAAAGTGAAAATATAAATGTTTTAGATAAACTTGTCATAAAGTCCTCATCCGCCCCACTAACACAAATATACAACCTATTCTTAACTCCTGCAGGAGCCAGTCATTTATTCTGTAATATAAGCAAAGATCTATTTTTAGTTTTTATTTGTCACTCTTTCTTTGAGATGACATAAGACCTGACAAGTAAAAATGTTTAACATGGTAAAAAAAAAAAAAAAAATGCATTAGGGTTTGCAGTTTTAAATAGCCTCTTTGTTATTTTTTTCTATAAACAAACACCAAAATTGTGTTTAAAATAGAAAAAAAAAGAGATAACCGTTAACAGCGAATTTCCCATCTAGAGGAGCTTGTTACCGTGAAGCCAGAAAAAGATCTGTTTATGTCACATACATAAAATTTTTCTGATCACACTGAAGACAACCTTCACAGGGAGCTTAGTCACATCCTCACCTAGTTCTTCTTAGTTGTCAGTGTTTCCACAGTCACAGCCCCCCCTCCACTCCCTACCCACTAAATTTGGCGAGACAGGTGGATGTGCTGTATGTGGCTGACATGCTTTGGGGATTTTTGGTCTCAGATCGCTCTGCACGTGGTAAGTCTAGTTCCTCATCAAACAGCAAAGTGTTGATGAGGAACTAGACCTTCGCCGAGCCAAAAGAGCTGCTGTGATCATTAAAAAAGGGAGGTGACAAACTTTTTTAAATGATTGACCAATGAGGTTTCAATCAGTGAAAAGAAAAATGAAATACATAAGACAAAAAAAAAAAAAAAGTCTTGTCACATAGTTTCTTGATCACGAATCAACAAAGGCCAGATGTTAAGAGTAAAAGCAGCATTTATTTCCACAAAACACCAAATGGGTTTCATTATAAAGGTAGGGCGTAATGACACTGTGTCAGCATCAACGGCTGGGTTTAGTCATAGCCAGATTACTGAAACGTTTTCTCTTCATCCTTTAACCGCCGTCGTTTCAAAAGATTCAACACAAGAAGAAGAGCTCAAACAATTACAGAAGTCGAACTCAAATTTAACCTGCAACCACTGAATAATAAAGAAAAAGCTCAAATTAAAATACTTCTCACATGTCGGGAATTGATATCTTATCATTTTCATCAGCTAAAAAAATAATAATAATTTACTTATTATCAATAATAAATACATCCCAAGCCAGAGGCTCAAAACCCATTTTGTGACTTTTCTTTTTTTAAAAAACACCACAATCTAAATACATAACTGTCGACATTTTATCAATAACATTCAGCCCTAATTTAGCGTATTAAAAAAGTCGACGTTTACTTATACTCGGTGTTTTAATACTTCAGTGGTGGAAGGAAACAAACAGGCAACACGTAAGAATGAATGAAGTACATTCCCGTTGGTTTTCAAGCTTTGAGATGTGCAACAGGAATTATTCAAAATGCCACATGGGAAATATATTTAATATTTGGGCACAAATAAAGAGGTAAGGTGCAGTATTCATCCATGAAAATGTTAATGGGCCCTTTGCATGTGCAAACTGACAATGAGGATTAAAAAGAAAAACATTTGGGAGTCAGTCTGTACACATTTAGTGCTGTTAAATCCCCGTATCATTTATCAGCTAACCCTTATATCTTTGTACTTTGCATTAGTTCGAGCACTTATCCTTCTTGGAGGCTTAACACTTTATCTTTGTACAGTCTGCTCTCTCACTGGTACGTATGAAGTGGCAGGTCAAGTTTAATCATCAGCCATCGATTATCATGCATAGTTCAAGTTTGTAATCCCTTTGTTGAGACTTTGGATGTGATACTCGAGTCACATGACCCACAACGCTGCCAGCACAATTTCTGATTGCTGGTCCCTACGGAGACCCAAACAGACCGGTTCTCTCCTCCGCCAGCAGTGATGTTGCTTTTTTGTGCCCCAGTCTGTGGGATGCGGGGAGGGGAAGCGGTCCTTCGACGGGCTAAAAATAGAGGTTTCGGTTTTATTCCTCGCGTCCCCAGGTGCTCTCTGTAGCAAAGCACTGGAAGTCATTGCAGGTGAGTGATATGGCCTCACTTCCACGTGGCGGCGGTGGGGCGAGCGCTCGCGCTCCCTTTGGTGCCCTTTGACCCCAGCGGCTGACCCGATCGGCTCCGCAGGTCACGCTCAGCGTTCTCGCTCTGCGCCTGCTCCTCGTCGTACCTGATGACACATACAGAGCGTGTGCGGGGGAAGTCCTGTTGAGCTTCTGTTTGCTTTAACTTAAACGTTTGAACAAGCTGCTTAATTCAAACATTTCTCACGTGGTCCGAACCAGTCTCGCTTTGTTTACGTAAACTTTTGTTCCAAACCAATTAAATATTAGTCCGCCGCTGATCTTTAGGAGCTCAGTCGGCAGCAACTGAGATACCAAACATGAAAGCTTCTGTTGTTGGTTCAAATCCACCTCTTTATATCACTTTTGATCTAAATAGTTTAGTTATTTAGTACTATTGATGTAACTTTTATGGATTAAAAAGAAAACTAAACCTCATGAAGGGATCTGATGCCTCATCTTCTCAAGCCTCATCACCTTCCTTCGATAGCTCAGTTGGTAGAGCGGAGGACTGTAGAGGCTAAAGCAGACATCCTTAGGTCGCTGGTTCAAATCCGGCTCGAAGGAAATGCTTTTTAACTGATATTAACTGCTGTACTTCTAAATGACACTAAAAATAAATACATCACTGTGTTTGTTATCTGATGACCCAAAATGTGTGAAAGCATCAAGTTTGAACACGACGTGGAAGTTAAGATCTCAACGTAGTCATCAGCTTCTGTGCTCAGCTGCTTCAGAGATTATGAAATACAAGGTGTTTAGTCCAGGTTAAAGGAGATGCTTTTAACTGACTGAAATAGTGGTCAGCACTCATCTGATATTTTATTGACTTCAACTTGAAAGTGAATTAAATTAATCAATCTAAATCTGTTCTTTTGATTCCTGGTCTAAATCTGGTTCAGTCTGTCAGCTCATAGTCCACATCGTCCACGCTGATAACACCCGAGCCTCTGGGTTTGAAGTGAAAGTTCATTTTTTATTCAGGTTGCAGGCAAGAATGGACAAGACTCGTGGGTCTCAAAAAAATCAAGTTATTTTCCAGAAAATTCCCATTTTCTGCATTCATTTGCCGTAAAATGACATCTGATCTTAATCTACGTCACAGAAACGCGATGTCATGGAGACAGTTATAATTAGACCAAATAAACATCAGCAGCGCTGGAGGACAAAGTAAGCAAATATGGACTGATTAAATCAATGAAAGCTAATGAGAATCTGTTCATCTGCACATCAAGAGGACAAATAATGAACGGAGTTCAGAGGTGTGGCTTAGACTTTCAAACTTCTTAACTTTATAAGATGCATCTCTGAAGATATAAAATCACGAGTACTTGATCTAAACGAGGATGGAAAAATAATCTCAAAGGGTCTCGGCACAGCTAGACAAGCTGCCTATAAATGGAAATAGTTTAATACTTGCGAATTCCCAAGTTTACCAAACTATCTTGCAGAATTATGTCAGAGTGGCGGTCTGCCAGCTGAAGATCAGCAGAAGTTTGGTGATCCAGCTGGACAATGACCCTAAACATGGAAGTAGATTCACCACAGAAACGCTTCAGGAAGTGGCCCAGACCTTAAGCCCACCGAGATGCCGTGGAGTGACCTCAAGAGAGGTGTCCACACCAGATGTCCCACAAATCTGTGTGAGATCAAACATCTCTTCAAAGACGAACGGTCTTTGTGTCAGACATGTTCAGGTCTGACCCAGAAAGCACCACTGATGCTAGAAGAGGGTTGATCAGGTATGAACTCCCAGGGTTCACTTACTCTAACTTCAGCACTGAGAAGGTTTAAAAAAGGACACGAGAACTTCTGTTCTGCTACTGAAACTTTGATGAAGATCAGATCACATTTTATGCAGAAAATCAAATAATTTCACTGGATTGTCATAATTTTGTTTTTTGAAGTGTATAACATATTAATCCGTCAAAACCAAGCTCCTTCGAGCCAGATTTGAACCAGCGACCTAAGGATCTCTAAGGTGTCCACTACAGTCCTCCGCTCTACCAACTGAGCTATCGAAGGATGATGACCAGGAAAAGTCATGACTGTTTTTTTTCCCTTTTTCTTTCAGGGTATAAATCCCTAAAAATCCTAGTGTCAACAGGGACTGGAAGAACTGTTTGTTTTAAAGTGACACACCTTATATGGTGCTGTGGAGCTCATATCAGACGTGTCCAAATGTTCTGTCAGCTATCATGTAAATAAGACGAATCAGTCAGTTAAAACAACGTCCTTCTACTCAGAGCCGAATCACTAAACTGATACCACCGCTACAGTCTTTGCTCCACCAGCGGAGCACTTGACGGATAATAGCAGCTGTGAACACTACGGACTGATATTTTTATCTCCTCTGTGACTCTCCTTGCCTGACCGAGTTTGCTGAGGGCGTCTGAAAAGGACAGACACGTTTTGATGTCACTCACAGGACTTGATAGTTTCCCAGGGCCTCCTTGGGTGGACTGCGATTCCAGCGGCAGTCTGGGATGTCTCCGTTGGGCGTGACGATGTTGAGGGTGTCGTTGATGAGGTTGTACTTCAGGATGCGGTCGTTGGCTGTGCTGGAGGTCAGCGATGGCGAGGCATTGACCTGAGGATCACAAAGAGGGCGGTGTCTTATACAATCGCCAATGAGGATCCAGTTTCTAATAAGATTTAAATAAGTACACAGGTGAAGTGTTTAAAACGCCCTGAAGGATCCAGAGTGGTATTGTTTAAGTTCCTCCTGTCTATATATAGAGGCTCTTATCAGGCAGGAAATGCAGCTAATAATGCGCTTCAACAGCTGTGCACATAAATGCAATCAAACGTGGACGCTGGGAGAGAGACGAAGCACTTTCACAAGTAAAATATGAGACTTGCTCAGTTTCCCAGCGTTCAGAGCATGACGCTGGATTCATGAACAAAGGAGAGCAGCCCTGCCTGGGTTTGTGGCACACGTTCATCTTCACAGGGAGATAAATCGGCCCACGACCAATTTTGCGTTGCCTAAAATAGACCAGATTGGTGTCTGTGAACAGGAATACCTCAGACCTAGCCTGGAAACCTAGCAAACGCATTGTTCAGCTGTCAAAATGAGCCCAATTAAATGTGTCAGTCACATTACAAGCAGAGGGACCTGACTACAAGCGACCTGTACCAGGTGTTGTGTTTAGAGGGTTGTACTCATGTCAGTATTTCTCAGCAGTGTTTGTTAGCTGCATGTTAAGTCATTAAAAAGCTGAGCAAAAAAAAAAACATGTTGTTGTATGAATGAGTGATTTATTTTTTGTATTTAAGCATCCTCTCCTCTGGGATTCATAGGTTTAATAGTGATATTAATTAATATAAAGGTGCTGTTCTGATAATGTGGAAGTGGAGTTTTAAATTCTCACGTTATGATAATAATATGAAGGCTAAAATACGTCAGAAGTGTCTCAAACAACTAGACTTTAAAGTTGTGAACTGATTGGGAGCTGTTACTGAATTAACTCAAAGGTTTATTTCACTTTAGAAAGATTTACTTGAAATTTATGTCTTTGCCTTTTGTCCTGGTAAATTACTTACCTCAATAAGCCACGGCTTCAGCTTGTCATCAATAATGATGTCGTAGCCGTAACACTCGAAACAGTGCTTATCGTTGTTCATCACAGACTACGAGACGGGAAAACAGAGACTGGATTAAAAAGAGGGAGAATTGTTTTTTCTTTTTTTGGAGTGATTTGAATAAATTGGAAAGTTTTTAATGCAACAGCGTGTGATTCATCCAGGCAGGATGTTAGGAAATAATCAGAGTGTAAATACGGCAGCGGTCGACGCTATGAGAGGACAAAGTGGCCTCTGCATCGAAGCCTCGGAGGGGAAGTGAGTTAGGTCGCTTAGGAGAAAAAGGAAGTTGTGCTAAAAACAAAACAAAAGCATTCAGGTGGCTTTACAGCTGCACATTTTATAACAGCGACCTGCTAAAATCATCAAAGGTTTCGTTTCTAACGGCTGTGGTCAGGAGTCACAGCAGCTGAAAAACTTTATTCAAACAGACTTAATCGATCAAAGGTTTAAAGAGCAGCAACTCTTGATTATAATAAAAATGCTGCTTTTATATTCATTGATATTTATCAATACTCATATAACGCATTTGAAAAGCCACAATTATACTGACTAAGCCACAGCTCTGGTCCGTTTCAGGCCACAGCTGCCAGATGTTTTCGGAGAACAGCGTCTGATAAGAAACTATTCTGATATTTTAACAGGAACCACAGGTTTACAAGCCACATATTTCACAAAAATATCACTGAAAGAGTCAAAATGGGACCTTTGCTGTGTATTGTGTGAGTAGGCTACATTTACCTTATTTCCCCAGACAGGTAGAGGGTTACCGCTGGTCTAACCTCTGTACTTCCTGAATGTGTCTGTGCTACAGTTTAGTATTGAGTATGTGGGTTTTTGAAAGCAAAAAAACTGTTCTGACATTTTGTACGTCAGAATAAATCCATTTCACGTGTTGTAATTGTGTTTCACGTATTTGGAGGGAGAAATAAACCTCCAGGCTGCATCCACTTACAGCGACGGCCTTCAGCGACTGCACAACGATCCAGTGGATCTGGTCAAAGAGCCGGTTGGTCACGTCCTTCCCTCTGGTGCTCTCCAGGTACAAACGGAGGTTACTCACTGTCCACTTGCCTCCGTGGACGTGGTTGTAATCATCCTGCATTAGAGATAAAAGCACAAGTTTAACGACCGTAGTCGAGATCTGGTAAACAGCAGGTGATTGTTTATTAAATCCTGATAAGTCAAGCCTTAAAATGTCTCTTTCACAAGACTTTATCCTGTTCCTTTAAGTTCTACAGACTTTGCATCTGAGCAATTTAGAGGTAAAAGTTCCCACAGAAGAGTGGGAGAAGATTAAAATTAAAAAGACAAATATCTATTATGCTCATGCTCTTTTTACACAACTTAAAATCCTTATAGACACGTAAAATTTTAATAAGCAAAAGAAAACAACGATTCCACCACAATTTCTGCAGAAATGACTTGCTCTAATTTAATAGTTAGTTAGTGGTAAAAATGAATTAAAATGTTTAGCACAGAAGAAGGGTAGAACAGTTATACAGGTGCAGGTAAAACCAGGTGTTTCAGTGTGGCTGATGATTATTAGTCGAGTATTTTGATTACAACAAAAACGGATGTTTTGTGAAGCTCTTCTGACGTGCACGTACCCCGTGCTTTTGGATAGCCACGTTGGTGAGGTGAACGAACATGTTGTCCAGTTCGCTGGTGCTGGGGGTGTACTTCACCGTGCAAAACCTGCAGAAGCCCAGCTTGTACCTGAGAGTCAAAAAAAAAACCAAAACCAAAAACCGATGAACAACTTTTCAGAATTATAAAGACAAGAGACACACTTACTGTCAGTGACAAAGACTTGTAGAATACTCGAACAGACAGCTGCCATTAAATAAGCGCCAGAAAGTTTGTAGAGTGACTATTTAATGGCAAAAAAGCTGAAATTTGAAACCACTTGAAAAATGCTTACATGTAGCATTTCAGGGGTCGATATGTTGTCACTAGAACGTAGAGACGCAGGTCAAACTTCTTCCCTCCGATGAGCAGAGGATTGTCGATGTACAAGGAGATGACGTAAGCCTCCTTCCCGCTGGATGCTGCCATAAACCTGTGGTCAGAACACAACCAGGCATCAGTTACAGCAACCTCAGGCTTTTAACAGGAACTCTGAAGAACTTTAAATCTTTAAATGAAATAAAATACTCAGTTTTACTGCTTCTGCTAAATATCTTAAAGACATGGCTCTAGAGGTTTTTACTGATTTATCTATGGTACCACGTGTGTTTACATAAACATCACTTGTGTCACAATAAAGTCTTTTCTGACTCACGTGGAGGTGCGGCTGTCCCGCGACCACTTTTTAATCTGGGAGAGTTTGTTGATGAGGAAGATGCCTTTGCCTTGGGCCTTCCCACAGGGCTTCATGATCCAGGTGCTTGATGGATTCTTGCGAAACTCCTCCACAAACAGGTTGTAATCCGCAGGAAGCATGAACGTCACAGGGACAAAGTCTGTATGACAGAAAAAGTAAAACATCATCAGATTTACTGCTTAAAGCACACGTCTCACCACAAGAGGAAAGAAAAGAGTGTATTTTTTGTATGAATGCCTACATCCATCCCTCTTCTGTGAGTTGTACTAAGATAACCAGATAGTACCCAGATAAATGTATTTTCCGTTCTCATCCTTCTCTGCAAGCACGCTGCCTTCCTTCTCCAGCTCCTTCCGGTAGCGTTTGATGTTCTTGATCATCAGGTCTTTCCTGGTCAGCTCGTAGTGGTTGGGAAAGTGGTTTACCATCTGGTCATCTGACAGGCGGTACCCAGTATCCACACTGAACACATTCCTGATGGTCTGGATGCTCATCCTACACCAGAGTAGAAATATAAACTTACTTATATTTACTGTGACGTGAAGAGTTAAGCTGATCTGACTACTAAAACAATGAATGTGTTAAATTATATTTTCAGGATCCACACAGCTGATTTGCAGCAGAGGAAAGAAATCTTGCAAGAATTTCACTTTTAGATTTTAGGTTCTTCTTCTTGTGACCTCTTTCTACAATGTCTGGTTCAGGACGTCCTTCTTATGATCTCAAAACCAAGTCTATGAACCAGTAAACTACATAACCATGTCATATCCCATTTTGCAAAAGTAATACTCATATTGTTGATGCAGTGGCATACAACTTACGTTTATTGTCTTTACTGTGTCTTTATTTAGGATTTTATCGTTACTTAGTTTGCAGTGAAGGAAAACCTACCAGTAAAAATTCCAGTCCTCGTTTTCGGTGACTTGAATCCATTCTCTTTTTTCAAAGTTGTTGATGAGCACTGATTTCTCAATATCTGTCACCCACTTCACCTTACCGGCCATGGTGCCTCCCACTAAGGTGGAGCAAAAATAATTATAATTATAATAGTAAAACAACAACAGGTACATAGACAGAAAAGCATATAAAAGCAGACATTACTGGTGCACAGACATGTATTCTTCAAAATGAATGCACAACAGCACTCAGGAAAGCGCTTAGGTGTGTCTGGGGTTTTATTTCAGTAAGATACCTGCAAGTAAGCGCCAGGAAACAGCCAGTCATCAGCATGGGCTAGTCGGGATGGTTCCGTTAGAGGGATGCTGGATCCTCCTCGGACTGCTGCAGAGGCTGGGCGGCCATCATCCAGTCAACGATGCAACCTCATCCAAACCTCTTCGGCTGAGCTCGTAGTAAAACTGTTAGTCAGCATCGCTGCTAAAGACTAAACACAGCTTTCATGCTCGCTGTTTTATTGCTAGCAAACCGTAATTATTGTACAATCGAGCGACCAGGAGCCGGAAAGAGCGACGACAACGCCCTAGACGGTCAAACTATCACAATACTACACGTTTTTATCATTTAAACGTAATGTATATACATATCCGAATACGTTACAATATGTATGGGAATTGTTATAATCTGAAATATCTGAAAAACACAAATGTCTTTACGTTACGAGCTTGCTCCTTCCGGGAGAATAACCTAGCAACGGAGGACGCAGTGACGTCGATGCAACGTGTAATTACAGCAGAATACCAGTAGGGGTCAGTGTTTATCTGAATATGCGCCTCTGTAAATAGTACATTAAACAAAGCCTAAACTCTAAATGACTGCTGTAGAGTTTATATTTCTTTCACTTTATTAAATACTCTTGTTTAATTAATAAATGGATAATCAGCCAGTCACATGACAGCAACTTAATGTGGACGTGATAAGAGGATTTGTGTAAACTCAAACCAAGCATCAGAATGGGGAAGATAGGGGATTTAATTGATTATTATGGTTATTAATGCCACATGGGAAGGTCTGAGTATTTCAGAAACAGCTGATCTACTGGGATCACCCAGATCCATCTCTAGGGTTTACAGAGAACTGTCCAAAAAGAAAATAATTTCCCATTTTTGGCAATTGTCTGGGTGAAAATGCCTTGTTGATGTTAGAGGTCAGAGGAGAATGGGCATGCAGAGTCAGTATGCAAGAACAGGATGAACAACAGGTCAAACCTTGCCCATGAAGCAGAAGGTCTAGAGCATTAAAAGGTGACTCTGAGTGCAGGCATCAACACAATTATACAAATATAGACTATGGGAAGAAACATTGCCTGGTCTGATGAGTTTTGGATTCATTTCCAGTGGTCAGATGGTAGGGTTAGAATTTTGTGTAAACAACATAAAAGCATGGATCTATCCTGTATTAAATGATATCATTGGTTCATGCTGCTGCTGCTGAAGGTGTAATGGTGTGGCCTTATTTTCTTAGCACCCTCTGGGCTCTTTATTGAGCATCATTTATGATCATGGTGTACCCATCTTGTGGTGGCTGCTTCCAGTAGGATAATGTGGTGGGATGGGAGATTCGCATGATAGACGAGCAGCCAACAAATCTGTAGCAGCTGCATGATGCTATCATGTCAATATGGACCAGATTGTCTGATAAATGTTTCCAACATCTTCTCGTATTGATGCCAGGAAGAATTTAAAAAGTTCTAAGAAGGTGTTGGATTCTTAATTACAAAAAAACCTGATAAGTGATGTATTTTAGTGTGTATATGTGTGTTTGTTTTTTAATTGAGTCATTACTCTGTTGAACATCTTTCAAGTGACAAAGTTGAGTCGCATCATGGTGATTCTGTTGCCCCCTAGTGGCCACAGGCGGAAGTAACAGGTAAAGGCGTGGCCAGTCGTATTTGCGGCAGTTACCTGAGAGCGACAAGATTAAAGGACGCTGCTGTAAGTACGAACACCTTACTGGTATTTATTTAATATTGTCATAACCTTCTGGTGTTAATTATAATGTCATTTTATTTATTACAGGGCGGCGTCCATTTTAATCTACACATAAGGTAGTTTTATTTTCTTTTTTTGTCATGTATGTCATCTGTTTACTGTCAGAACCGAATCCTTTACACTCTATTAGGCTAATATTTTTAAAAAAATGTTACCCAAACCTGGTGTAATTTACAAGTTTATTTGAAAATAGAGTCAAATTAAGGAACATAAGCAGCTCCATGTTTAATCCTGTATATGTTTGCTCTTCAAAACGACCTTTGTTTGTTTTGGGTGACAAGAATGACTTCATCTTTTTTGTTATGACAATATGGCAAACTGCTGTAGGCTACACGACATGTTTAATGCTTAAAAGCTCTCCAGATGGGTATAGTGTTTAGTTATGTTGTTTAGGTTCCCACAGTTAGAACAACAATATGCTTTATCTTTTTAAATTGTAATAAATAATCTAACAAAAAGTTTAAAAAAAAAACAACCCATATATATATATGTACATAATAGCTTTGAAAAAAGAAAACACAAAGACTTGAATATTCTTTGGAGATTTCGGTGAACTGGTGACGTGTTGTTCTTCTCGGTAAGGATAAAAAGGCAGTTTGGTTCATTTGAGTTATGTAAATATGGAATTTGCATCAAGGAACACAAGTACAATAGATACTGATCCCAAGTCAGGTGCACACTGGAGTTTACAAACCTACAAACAAAATGTCAAAAGTCATAGACAGCAATAAAGGCAAATTAGATCTCAAGTTTTCTGTTCAAACTTGTCCCAAACATTAAGGAAGTGAAACACAGGATATTTGATATAGGCTTTAGACAGTAAACAAACAGATGATGTCACTTCTTCAAATCTATTTTTTTTTTTCTCTCCAACCTGGACTTTCTCCCTGGCAACAAAAGCACCGCCTATCCTGGTCACATGACCTGGTATTTATACAACATGAGCAGAGATGATGCAAAACTACTGTGAGCTCTCACCTGTGCTGCATGGCGATTGTTGTGTGTGCTTCGACTAGAATGAACCTTTTGCATAACTTTTGTTTTCCTTCTCAGAAAACACGATGGTGGAACAAACAAGACGACAAAATCACGTTGTGTCCCTCCGGGCTGGACCCGGAGAGGTAGACACCGGCACCCTGTCTGACGTGAACCTCAGGTACGGTGCAGAACCTCCCTGCTGAAGTATGTGTGCATCTGGAAACACGACACACGGGATCAAATACTATCAAAAAAGGGTTTTTAACTTCCATTAAAAAGAAATTTTCTCCTTTAGGATCAGCGACAGGGCAGCAAGGGCCTGCGGTCGCCAGCTGGCGATGATCGGGGACCAGATGGTCCGGGAGATGGCAAGGAGAGACCCAACCTGGCAACCGGTTCCTCTGCACCTGCTGAGACCTGCCCAGACGCTGAGAAGAACCATCTACAGGTACAAAACCGCCTCCAGTCCTGTCACATCTCTGAGTGGGTAGCTGTGACCCGTCTCTGCTCTGTCTCAGGGATATCCAGAGTCAGCTATGGAGCTTCCAGAGCGTCTGCGCTGCAGTGAAGGCGTGGCTTGTGAGCACCACACCTGGGCAGGGCATCCTCAGGGCTGAGGCCTCCACAGCCAGGGTGACCAACTCTCTCCTCAAATATTCAGATTTGGTTTTTCTAATATCAGGTCTTTCACTCTAAACTTACACCTTCTTTTTCCACAAATTGCTCGTTTGATTTCACAGGCGTCCCATCTGAAACAATTTCTCTGCGCTGGCTGGACCAGAGGAGCGCTCGTAACCGTGGCGCTGGTGGCCACGGTGAGTGTTTTTGGGGCGCTGTGGATGGAGGAAAAAGCCTAAAGGGGCTTCACCCGTTTGACAAAAAAAAAAAAAAAAAAAAGTTTGCAAATGAGTGAAAATGATTTCTTACTTTAATTCTGCTGTTTACTTCTCTTTTTATACTATTTTAATGAGCTGTGTTGAAGTTGCCGTCGAAGACTGCGAGCGACTTGTAGCTGGAGACAAAAGAAGAAAAAAAAAAGTAGCAGAGCGACTGAGGATTGTTAAAAATCTGTTTTACAGCGTTGCCCGGCATGTTCTCCGGTTTATCGTTGCACTGATGTTGGTTCAGTTATATTATCGTCACGCATGTCACGTGACTGGACTGTTGCTGGCCTGCAGTCGTCTGGAGTTTCTTACTGGTTTAAGGGGCCAAGATTTTTACAAATGATATGTAGCTTTGCTTACGATAAAATGATGGGAGCTGGACTTTCTGCTGCATATTTAAAAATGCTCTTTTTTTTTCATGTGACGCT
>JAOWBL010000016.1:7974114-8015666 GCA_028564865.1 Zenarchopterus dispar
CACACACACACACACACACACACACACACACATATATATATATATATATATATATATATATATATATATATATATATTCAAGTTCAAGAACATTTGCTGAATTGTAATATATATTTATCTGTCAAGGGGTACAAATATAACTTTGTATTTTATATAGCCTCCACGGATGAATCAACGATTTAATTATATAACCATAACTGGCAGCTGCTGGTCAATTTATCGATCAGGCTTGACTGCATCACTGCAGCGTTTTACTGAAATGGGATGTTCAAAATCTAAATCCTTAAAGCTGAAAACTCTTTTTTTTTAAAATCAAGCATCTAATTTTTTATTTGCGTCAGATTTAAAGAGTGATATAAAATTAAAATCTGCCAGATGTTTAATTCAAGTCCTGTGAAATAAAAATGAGACAAACCTTTTATTATCCAGCAGTAAACTTTATTGTACAAGACTGTGAATCTCAGTGAGTCTTAGATGAGTTATAAATATGATGCAAAGCTTGTTTTTAGGGGCACTGTGTGGTGTGCTTTGGTTTGAGCCTCAGGTGCTGTCTCCAGGTGTTCCAGCTTTCCCCACACCTGTCAGACTATTTAGTGACTCTAAATTGATCATGAGTGTCTCCACGGTGATGAGCTGGGGACCTGAACAGGACGAGGGTGGTTGGACTTGTTTGTCTTGTAAATATCTTATACCCCACCTGTGTTTGTTTTTTTTTCTCTTTTTACCCTCAGATATCACCCCGGTGATTACATACGTCCGTTGGGTTTCCGCTGTGATTCATCTGATTCATCTGACAGGTGAGCGGACCCCATCAGCTCGACCAGCCCGTCCTCCTCGTCTCCTCGTATCCGGCTGGTCTGATTGCCTCTGATCTTAAACTTTGAGATGAATTCATTGCTGGCCAGCGCTCCCTCCTTTTTGGGACACATGTGTTTTGACATCAGGCGACTTTCCAAACGCTCTGCGATCAAATAAATAAATAAAAAAGGTTTTTAAATACGTAGAGCGTTTCAAATGTTTCAAATATGTAAGAAAGAACCAAACAACAAGCGTCAGAAAAAGTCCGGAGCTGGACCAAACCTGGGTGACGGGTTACTGAAGGCAGGCCAGATGTAGCCCAGATGTGATGAGGTCGGCTTACAGCCAGAGTTACAACAGTTTTGACTTTTTTTCATAGGCTTTATTTTTGTTTTGTTTTCCAGTTTCTTTTATTATTTCAGTTTCGTTTTAGTCTTATTATATTTATTTGCTTTTTTTTTTTTTTTATTGACATAGTCTCGCTGATCAGATTCAATCAAAACTCCAACTTCACCTGCGGGAGATATGGGCGTCATCAGGCGGTTCAGCTGGACGTTCCAGTGTCGTACATGCTGGCTGGCGTTCCTCAGCCTCTCCTGCATCTCCTGGAAAGCAAACGAGCATCATGGTCAGCGCTCGTTTCCGACAGGAAGTGAGTATTTTACGCCGCGCGTGGACTCCTTCCCACCTCCAGGTGCTGGTGGCTCCTCTGGCGTGATGCCTGCAAATCCTGGAGCTCCTGGGAAGCCGAGTAGAGCGCCCAGGGCGTGTCCTTGTCCACGCTGCCGTCCGAGACTTCGTGTGCGGGACTCAGTCTCTGCAAGACCCTCTGCTGCTCCTGAAGGAGCAGAAACTGCCTCTTCTTCTCCTCTTCAGCTTCCAACAGCCTTCGGAAGTGAGGGAACAGAAGAAGAAGAGGCTCAGGCTGATAGGTTCAAAACATATCAATACTCCAGATGTGGGACATTTACTTCATTATCAAGGTAGCCAGCTGCTGCAGACAGTTCTTCAGATGTTTCCCTCCAAAAATACTCAAATACATTTCCAAAACATGTTGAGATAACATGAGAACTTGTTCAAAAGCATGGCTACCCCTCCAGCTCCTGCCTGGCCCGCTCCTCCTCCATCCGAGCCTGGATCTCTATGTTCAGAGCAGCTTCCAGTTTCTGCTGCGTCAGCTCCAGCTCCTGGATCTTCTTCTTCTGCAGCTCTGCTCTCCGCTCCTTCTCCTCCATCTCAGCCTGCATGCTGTCTCTCAACTAGACACACACACGGACCCAGTCACCTCTCTCCACGCTGCTAAAGGTTAAGCCTGAGTTTTATAATGCCAACGTTTTGCTGCTGTTTTCAGAAATCAGAGTCAATGAGATGGACACCGAAACCTTTTTTGTTTTATAGAAGAAGAAGAAGTGTAAATAAGCGTTGTCATCCGGAAGATGTTTTCTCACCATCTCGGCCTCTTTTAGCTGCCTCTCCAGCTCCATCTGCACCTCCCTCTGCTTCCTCCTCTCTCTCTCCTCCGCCTCTCTCCGCCGACTCTCCATTTCACGTGCGTGCTGCAAGACACGGGTTTGTGGCGCGGCGTGCGTGAACATCATGAGCTGACGCTTCCCAGCGAGCGTGAACGTGATAATCCCACCTGAATGATGTTCTCAATCTCTAGATCCTGTTTTTCTTTCTCCAGCTCTTGGACGCTGGAGTCGTCCGATTGGCTGCTGCGGCTGCTCCGGCTGCTGCAGCTGCTGCGGGCGCTCCGGCTGCGCTCGCGGAGGCTGTGCTCCCGCTGGACCCGTCGCTTCAGCTTGAGTTCGTGATGGAGGGAGGACTTTCCCTCACTCTGAAGACGGAGGGCTGTTTGAACAGCTGAGGGGTCGACAAAAACACAACGATAAAACACAAAGATGAAACACAGAGATAAAACACAGATACCCGCAGCAAAAAGTAGTCTACTCAAATGTACTACGAGTTTTTATACTAAAACTGAGGCAGTATATTCAAACTTTACTTTTTATATACTTAAGAATAGTATAGTGAAGTATACCGAAAAGTATAAAGAAAAGCCTAAGACTGAGTACATTAATACTACAATTTACACTTTAATACTAAAGCTTATGCTTGTACTTTAGCATACTTTTTACTTCTTTCTGCCACAGAGTACAAATACTTAGTTTAACTTGATCCAAGTACAGAATAAGGTCAGTTGATATACTCGTGTTTACATTTTACTACACACATTTACTTTGAGGTATTACCCTGTTATAGTTCATATAGTACTAGAGTTTAAAAGTTGACAGTAAATAGTATGTGTACTCAACTACCTTTATATACATGCAGTATGAGTTAATTTTAATATATATAAATATGCTAAGCAAACTTGCAAGTATACTTAAAGTATAAAGTATATACTAGTATTTACTAGTATAAAGTATATACTAGTAAAATAGAAAAATGTAGTATTTTTTCAGCTGTAGTAACTCTAGGTTCACTAAAGTGTACTTCAACATACTAAAATGTGGACTAGTAGTATATAACTACTACAGTGGTAGTATATAGAAGAGTGTACTCGTGGTATACTTTAAGCAATAAACTAAAATATATACTAGAAGTATATACTTAGTTCACTACTAGTATATAGATGAGTGTACTTTTTGTATACTTGACAGTATACTTTTATAAACTTAAAGATGTTCTAATTTAGTATGAAGTATTAATTTACTACACTTTCTAGGAAACTATACTTAAACTCAAGTATACTTAATAAAATAACTTCAAGTATGCTACTTTTTGCTGAGGTCATCTATATTATGTAAGCAGAAAAGTTAGATGTAGGTTTATCTTTTAGTTAGTTAGTATTTAATAGTTTTAACACGTTGAAAGAAGATAAAAAACTGACCACGCCGTGAAATAACAAACTTTTTTATAACTTTAGCAATTTATTTTGAATGAACCTTCAAAAATTAAAAAAAAAAGCATCCATAATTTTTAATACCTACTTATTTCTATTTAGGGTTCATGAGGATTAAAACAACCAAATAAGCTTTTAAGTTAAGTTTAAGTGAGATTTAAATTAATCCTTTGATTCAGTTGTTGTTAAAGAAATCCTTAATATTATAATTATTGTTACTGAGTTTAACCACGATCAGCTTACGATCATAAATGTTTCAGAATTTGATGTTAAACACTGAAATCACAGTCGTAACTGTTAAGCAGTGACTCCATCAAACTTCTAGCTTATAGATTTGTACGTCTATTTCCTGCATGTAAAACATCGTAAGAAGACTTGGTATATTTGATTAATAGCTCCTCGTACAAGAGATTCTGATTCTGATCCAGAAGGTCTGGGTTCAACTCCTGAACCGAGACTCTTTGGTGCATGTCTTCCACTTCTCTCAGCCTCGAAGCTACTGTCAATAAACATAACTAAACTGCTTTGCTCTGTCTTTAGTCTCTGTGGTTTTACCTGCAGGTCAAACAGCAAGACCTCAAACTGCTGACTTCAACAAGTGTCGCTTCAGCCGCTGGATGGGGGTTTCTCAGCGGGTTCTTGTGTCTACGTGCGAGACGTCATCAGCCACAACTGAAAGACCTTTCCCAACTCAAACGCCACATCGAGCTAAGTTCATTAAGTTACTCGAAGTGTGTTCTCCGAAGTCGAACTTGCCAACTATAAACCACTAAGACCAAACTTTATCTGTGACGACAGAAGTGGCTATTTTAAGTCATCAACAACACTCAAAAATGTTATTACAGTTAAATGATAGTGTGGATAGGGTCATACAGACAAACCGAGGTAATTTTAACTTTGTATGTGTACAAAAAGTCCATAAAACTCCACTACTGCAGTTGCACAGACTACTCTCAACAGAAGGAGTTAAAAGAGTTAAAGTAGTTTCTTTAACAAAATGAGACATATAACTAACTGTTGACACAGATTTAGCTAATATTTATTCTTATTTAGGCCCTTGCAGTCGGATAATCTGCAGAATAAATTTCAGTTTAACTGTGAAAGAGCTGAACCTGTCCTCGCTGTGATGCGACAGCCACATTCAAGCTGAGATGAAGCTGTGGTTTTTACCTTCTAGTTGTGGTCATAAAGGTTCTTAAGAACGATGGGTTCATACGAATCTCCCAGTTCCTATGAAACCTGGAGGGGGTCGTAGTTTCTTACACCTTTTTAGGAAGTTGGTCTGGCTGCCATTCAATTTGCAAGAACAACTTGAGATATTCTTGAGAAAATTAGGTGTTTTTTTTTGTTTTTGTTTTTTTTGCTGCACAATGGCCGTAGAGTTCTTATGTTCTTCTTAAGGGTGCCTTGGAAACTACCTACGGTGTACTTACAGCCATCCTATAAAAAAAACTGTTGTTTTAAGGTGACTGTATGGCACTCCTACGTACAACTCATGGGAATCTCAAGTCGTTGATAGGAAGATCCTACGGCTTCACATGAACGCCATACAAATCTTCATTCATACGGTGTTCATAGGAACGCTGTAAGGGCCCCCCAAGAACAACTTACTGTGTTCTTGCGGTAAGAATATAGGATTTTGGAATCGTCTCCTGACTGTAAATAATCAACAAACATTGTGTGTTGTTCTTTTAGGTTGTTCCTGAGGCATTTGTCGGCCCTACGGAGAGAGTTTTTATGGCGCGTTCGTAGAAAATCTTGGACAAGACCATCGACCTGGTCGTGAACTTACAAACGGGTAACGAAAGCTGGATTCTTATAAGGCTGCCTTAAGGAGGCTGTAGGAAATGGTCCAAAAATCATTCGTAGGGAGTTCACAGCGGCTCATATGGGTCATTGTGACTTCAGCTTTAGTTAGCTACATGCTAACTGATGATGCTAACTCTTTGAATTCAGATTTTAGCAACATAAAAGTACAGTTTTTAAGGCCTCAAGTTCATTATTTTTGAAATTTAACTTTTTCAGTAGCTTGTCACTGAAAAGTAGACGCTACGTGGAACCACAATTCACAATATAAACTTCAACCTCTGTTAAACATGGTGCTTGTAACATATTTATATGTATTTTTATTTGTTTCTGAATTAAACTGGATCTAATCAAATTTTATTGTTAGATTGTTTGCACTATAGTGGTTTCAACAAAAAAGTAAAAGCACAAAAAAATGTCAAAACACCCTGAAATGTTCTTCGTAATTAATGTTCTATAAAGTAATAAATGCAAAAAAAAAAAAAAAAATCCTGACATAAAAGTGTAGTTAGTGCAGCAGTTAAACAGCTGTGATAAAATGAATGTTTTATAATTTCTCAGTTCGGTGTATTTCAGCAGATTTAATAGTCGGACTGCTGCTGAGGTCCTGCATTTAATGCTGCAGTGTTATTGCCATTAAAGCTGCCGCTGGAATGGTTTATGGGGAGGACGTGAGGAGTTTCCTGTGATATTCAGGGCCCGATGTCTGCAGGGGGACTGGACTATTTCCTGGACAGAGGAAACTCAGCCTGCAGGAATAATCTCTAAAGGTGACTTTCTCCTGGATAACTGCATTTTAACTTTTAGAAAATGTGATATGTAGGAAAAATCTTTTGACTTTCAGACTGAATATCATCCAACTATCTGAAATTTAGCGTCGCTAAATGAAAAATAAATTTGACAAGAGACAGCCAACACCTAATTTTAAGATTTACATATCAAATTTCCATCCATTTGGATTATATAGATTTAAAATAAACTGACTAATAAACTTAATGTGGTTCATATTTGTCAGTTAAATGGAAATGAGACAATTAAGAATTAAATTTATGAGATAATACCAATAAATCTAACGTCTTCTGAAGGCATGAAGACAGATTTATGTGTTTATTCTTAACACATCAATACGTTTATTTTAAGTGTTTGAAATAAATTAGATTTACTCATTATAAAAGGATGGGGAACTTGTATGCATAAATGTTGGAATTAGGTCTAAATATTTCTGTGAGTGGACAAACGTGCACCTTCCCACACCCACTCACCTCGAGTCCACTCCACCTTCTGCCGCTGGTCGGACGCACTCATCTCGTAGGTTTTGCTGTGGGTTTTCACGCAGAACAAGCAGCGCTTGCCCTCCCTGTCTGGTATGGGCTGACAAAAAGGAGGAGGAGGCGGTCACACACCTGCACAAGCCAGAATCCAGGTAACTCCCGGGCCCGGTCCGAGACGTTTCCTCACCCACCTCTATGACACAGTTCTTATCCAGCTGGATTTCCCCTCGCTTGTCTTTTAGGTCCTCGCTGACGTAGTAAGCCATGGAGGAGGGCTTCAGCACAAACCAGCGCTCGGTCCAGTTCCTGCGCACGTGCCCCTTCTTCCACATGTAACCCTGCGGGACAAGGACCGGACTGAAGATCGGACCAAGATAAAAAAAAAAAAAAAAAGTCACGAGTCAGGATGTAAGATGACTCACCCTCTTGAGGACGTTGTGATACATCTCCAGAAACACCTCGTCCAGAGCCAGGCTGAAGGCCTCCGTGCTGATGACCCTCAGCAGCTGGCCAGAGGTCACGTGCTCCAGGAAGGTCCACACAGACATGCCCTCTTCCTGCACCGTGGCATCCTGGGAGATTAGGTCATCCAAGGGCTTCCCGTCCCACTCTTGGTTCATCGCTGTGGAGATCTTCTTGAGGAGATACTCCACCTTAAAGTGTTGAAACACATGCAGAAAAACAATTAAAATACGGGTGCCTGCTGAGATGTTGCGTTTGAAGCAGCAGACCACCGTGATCACTCTACAGAATAAGTTATTTTTGTCTCCAGCGTACAGGAAACCAAGAGCATTATGGAGGAAGTAGAGGAAGGAAGAGCCTCATTAACTTACTTACTTGCACTTGAATTTTTTTTTTCTGACATGAGAAAATGTAAAAGCGTCTTACTCTAACAGAAGCTGTCTTCTTACGACAGATAACGTTTAATCTCAAGCTTTTTTTCCTTCCTCTGAAACAAGAAACGAGTCTTTTTTTCTCGCTCAGATTAAAACGTGACACATGACTTTCGGTATATCTTATCAACATATTTTACATATTTTCCCTTTGACTTTTGAAACCCCCCTCCCCCGCCGGCGTCCTTCACCTCCTCGGCGATCATCACCAGTGGGTAGCAGTCCTCAGACAGGAGGTTGAACAAGCAGAAGAGCTTGAAGCAGTCCCTCTCCGACAGCAGCGATCCCTCCGGCACGCCCTTGAAGTTCTTCTTCTTGGTCATCATCCAGCACAGATCATCAAACTTCTCCTTGTCGAACATCCCCACTTTCACCTGGAAAAAAAAAAGTTACTTTTGTAGGACGGGGCGTGAAAGATCGCCCGGCCGGTGGGATTATTTGTTTCGAAGCCAGATTTACAAAAAGCTGCTTAACAAAAGATTTAATCTCCAAAATAACGTCTGCGTCACATTTAAGAAATAGAACAGAAATTCCAAACTTTATGAATTAAAATGTTAAAACTGTCTGAAGAAACAGAGTTGATCAGCAGCCTCTTTTATGATCACATTAAAGATCCCAAGAATCGAAGGTAAAAGGCTGCTGCTCTGACGGAGGTTTCGGTTGATGGAGGTGGCTGATATTTGACGAGAAACAGACGTCTGTATTCAGATCTGGGGGTCCGACGCAGCCAGAAAGCGTCTTCAGAAATGACATTTTGTTGGCATAAAAGGAAAGGTTTAACAGGATTATAATAAAGTTTTGGTCAATGATGACTTTTATATTAATATGAAAGGGAATGATCTTTTTTATTTTATTTCCTTTTTTTGTTTTTTATGCATCATTTGAATCTGTATTCTTATAACCAGGAATTAACACAATAAAATTTAAAAAATTAAATAAAAACTATGTTACCAAAGCCTTTACTTGGATGTTAAATCCAACCTGTTGGATATCCATAAACTCATCATTACTTCAAATTAATATTAACAAGTTCAACTTTGAACATTTATTATCACTTTTGCTCAAAAAGTGGATTAGTTTCAGCTCATGATTTTGACTGTAAACACTTTAACAACATAACAGCATGTTATAAACCTTTTTCATAGATTTTTTTAAACTTAGAGCTGAAATAAGAGTTATGATAAATAAATGCTAACTAACTCTTTAAATGGGAGGCAATGAAGCATAAAACATGAACATCTTGAGGTATTTTCTGGTTGTGATGTGCCAACCCACATGGGGCCAATATGAAACCAGAACGGGCCTTTTTTTCTGGGTCTTTCAGATCTCAGAACTTTGCTGAAGATAAAAACTGGTACCTTATCCAGTATGTACTTGTTGAGGTAGGGCATGTAGCCGTGGTTGGACACCGGCCCGTCATCGTCGTCCTGGAAGTGCTCCTCCAGGGCCACCGGGTCATGTGGGATGTTCAGCACGGTGTACAGGTTGTGAGAAAGCACCTGAGGAGGAAACACTGATCTGTCACTTTAAAAGTGCAAAGGTCAGCGCTGACAGTCTGGGGCAGGAACCTGCACCCTCCCTTGTTTCTTCATAGACCCACAAACACTCACATAAGCTTGTTTTCAGTGGCTAAGCGTGTCAGGACAGCTGTCTACTGTTTCACTGGATTCCACCAAGTAACATGGGCATGTAAGGACTGGATGGAAATGTCATTAAACAGGCAAAAATAAAAGCCATGAGGGGGGAGATGACGGCACATGATGATGTGTTTTACTTTTAAACCCTGATAATTGTGCAAAGTCACTATTTGTTTTCTAAGCCACAGGAAAAGGTTGAACTTTGAGCTTCAGCCTGAAACGGCTCACAGATCTATTTCTACATTTGAGCCGCTTAATCTCCAGCTGAAATGAGTCTAAAGTGTTTTTACATGTTTGGATTTGTGCCTCAAATATTTAAAACATCCCACTTTGTGGGAAGCAAAGTTTTCCAACTTTGCTTCCCACAAAGATCTAAAAATCTAACAACGTTCAAACGAGGCTACTGATTCTTTCTGCCTTCACAAAACATGAATAAAAGGAAAATGTGTGAAAACTGTGGAGTGTTTTTCAGTCTGTCTCTGTGGTATCCATGAGCCCAGCTCGGTCTCGGTTTCCTGATCTGAAAAAAAATCTCCCGCAAACTTCTTCTGCTTACCTTTAACTGCGATTTGGACACTTTCCCGCACCTCTCGGCGTCCAGCGACGTGAACGCGTACCAGATCGACTTGAGCAGCTCGGATTTTAGGTCCATATTTTTGCTTTTGGAGACCGCTTTGCGCGCAAGAAGCTACATTTCCGAGCGGTCCGGTGCGCAGCGCCGTGTTTTTTTGCGCAGCGTCGTGTTTTTTTTGCGCAGCGTCGGGAGCGCGGCGGAGACGAGAACTGCCGAGCGCAGAGTGGGACAAAACTGCTCTGGAAACCAGACGTCCCAAAGCAGTCAGACTGAAGAGAGGCGTGGAGCTGAGATAAAACCCGGAGTTTTTTTTTTTTTTTTTTTCACGGTTCAAACACGCGACTGAAGCCCGTGAAACATCTCCAGGGCGTTCTCGGGAGAACAATCTGCATTTGAACAGGCTGGACCAGTTCAGTTCAAACCCATCCAAGGTGGGAGACATTTATCCAGTTAGCAGGACTGAACATAGTGTTTAACTGAGTAAAGTCAAGGCTGATCATCTGAAGCCTCTTCTGGTGTTGACAAAAAAAAGGCCCACGTAGTTTCCTTGACTACAGATGTTCAGATATCTCTCAGATGAAAGCAGCAGAGGGGATGTTGCCTACAGCTCAGGAAAAATAGGCCAAACGCAGGACAGCGTCAGCAGACAGAAAGCCCGGGCCAAGCCCTGCTGGAGCACATGTGGGCTAATCAATGGCACGATTAGGTCAGGAACACCGCTGTCATTGTTTAAAGGCCACAGCTTCCAGTTGATGTGATTAACATAAGAAAATCTCATTTTTACTGTTTCATGAACTAATAAATGACCCCCACCCCATCTGCTTCCAACCCCGTCCTTCAAGGACAGATCTAATCACCGTCTCAGGAAGCTAAAATTGAGATATAATCCAGTCGGCCATCATGTAGAAGCACCTGGCCGGAGGTCTCCACAGGGATGGATTTCTCCCAGTAAAGACAGTTTGTCACTCTGGCACATTTCCAGTGTGGCTATTCATAGTTTAAAGACGTAAAGCTGTCACCAAAGCTCTTAAAGGATGCAGACCTGCCTGTTTTCACTTTAAAAAAAAAAAAACAACAAAAACACAGGAGCAGTGCTTCACAAGATATTTATTATCAACCCTATGCCCATGTTGTTTTGTTTTTGTTTTTGCAAACATAAAATGCTGCATTTACAGTGTATTACAGGGATGCAGTTGTGTATTTGTGCGTTTTCAAGGGCAGCAGACCGTGACCTTTCCAAACCCAATGTGCGATCAATATCCTGTAATGAAGCAAAGATTTTTCATTCATAGTGGACAGATGTAGTTTACAATCTCAGTCATGCTGTCGACAACAATTACAATACATTACTTTATGTTGTACATTACAAGAGTGATATTAAAGCTTAAATTAAACACGGGAGGAGAGGTGTGTGATGGTGGAGGAGACTGTCGGGTGTTAATGCCAAAAACATGTTGAAAGCTCAAAGAAACAGCGGCGTGATATACGCGTACTTGCTCGAGCTTTGATCAAATGATTGATAATTCTCAAAAAGGAAAAAACAAGTAAACCTCATGTCATGATTGAAGCTGATCTGATCTCCAGACTTCTGAATGTCATGCTCGTAGCCCGCGGCGTTTCGTATGGGCCGTGCAAAAAAAACAAAAAAAAAACGTAAACGTGTGCTTCAAACCACCTAAAAACGCAGCATAAAATACCAAAAAGTGATCTTTTTTTTAATTTTTATGGGAAGACCAGACAAAATCACCTCTGTGAGAAACAGCTCCATCACTTTTTACAGTCATTATTCATACAGAAGGATATTTGAATCATGCCATTATTTAATTAGTTCTTAAACACTTCATACAACAAAACAGGAAGTCTCTTTTTTATTTTTTTGTTCTTATTTATTTACAAGTGCTGCCCTAGGCTTGTAAAACCTACTTCTCAGTGTTAAATGTTTGAGACAGGAGATGTTTTATGTTCACTGAGTATAATACAGCTGCAAAGTGAGGAGCTTCGTTTAATTTGTACCAGAATAATGACCCAATTCCAGAAATCCATCCATCCATCTTCTACAGTGGGACAAAACTGCTCTGGAAACCAGACGTCCCAAAGCAGTCAGAATCCGCTGAATCCATCTACGGGGTCACGGGGGTCTGCTGGAGCCAATCCCAGCCCACTACAGGTGAGAGGCAGGGGTACACCTGGACAGGTCGCCAACAACCATGCACGCTCACTCCTACGGGCAATCTAGAGCTGTCAATCAACCTCACATACATGTTTTTGGACTGTGGGAGGAAACCCACGCAAGCACGAGGAGAACATGCAAACTGCACACAGAAAGACTCCTGCCGGGAGTCGAACCAGGGACCTTTCCTAACCACTAAACCACCATGCTGCCATTCCAGAAATCCAGATGAAATAATTGAGTCCAAACACACCATGAATGATAGCAAGAACACCAACCCAAGCCCGCCCAACCAGGTCTGGATCCTGCTCACCATGCTCTGGTCGCTGTTTGGTCCCAATGAGACCAAAGAAGCGAATCCTGAACCAGGTTCTGATGACCCAAGCCAGACTGAAAAAATCAACCGGCGCTGGCCTGCCAACAGTAAGCTCACAGTGCCAAAGCCCGGCCTGAATTGGACCCGCTCACCTGGCATTCTCGGGTCATCCAAAAAAAAAACATCAACTTAAGTCCTTACGTTTTATGTAGACGAGTACTAACTGGTAATCTTTGGACCGAATACTCGTCTTTGCAGCTGTATTACACTCAGAGGGAAACGCTTACTCCAGATGTTTTTTGATTTTAAAGGTCGTGGCGAGGCCACTCCTTTAATGCGCCACTACGCGTCCGTGCTGCCTGGGCGCCAGTTTGTTGGCCAGCAGACAAGCCAGGGCGATGCCGCCGATCTGGGTGAAGGCCAACCCCAGCACAGTGGCGGCGATGTGGAACACGTTGTCGTTGACCAAGCTGAAGACCTTCCGGAAGCAGCCGTGGGGGTGGATTCCCGCCGCGGCTACGCCGTCGCTGTCGTCAGACAGAAGGGGGCGGTTCCTGCAGCCCTTCCGCCTCACGCAGCAGCTGTCCGGCAGGGACACCGAGGTGCCGTTCTCCATGGGAAGGAAGGTCATGTGTTGGATGGCCCAGTCCGAAGTGAGCCAGTCGCGCCAGCCCTCGGCGCCGCAGCACTCCAACGCCCTCTGGAGGCTGTCTAGGGCATCGGCGCGGCCCTCGTCCTCCGTGTAGCCCGCCACCGCCCGCTGTAAGCCGCTGCGAAACCCCCCGGCGATGTCCTCGCGGTAGAAGAGGCCCGAGAGTCCGGCTGCCAAGCCCGCTACCAGGGCGGCGAGCTGAAAGAACCCGTACGCCCTCAGGACGCACGGCAGGTTTGCCGCCACCCCGAGACAACCCAGGAACCCCCAGGCGGTGACGGCGGCACCTGTGGACAGGAGGATGAGGGGGGCGTTGGGGTAGCGGTTGGCCGACAGCGTCATGTAGTCCGCCAGGGAGATCTGGGCCCACACGCCCAGGGTGAAGATGGCCAACCCCGCCGCCCAGAAAAGGCAGCTGAAGGCGAGGAGACCCAAACGGAGCAGGTGCATGACTCCCACGGGGCGGCAGCAGGGGGGGACGGCACCCACGGGTGGGGGCGCGGGGGGCGCCAGGGAGGCCTCCGAGCACACCGACAAGGACAGGCGCTGCTGCTGCTGCTGGAGCTGCTCCTCCCGCTCCCGGTAGGGAGACAGCAGGTAGCCGGGGATGGCGGAGGGTCGGCGAGGAAGAGGAGGAGGAGTGAGGAGGTTGACGCGCCGCGGCGAGGAAAGGCGTCGCACGGCTAGCTGCTCCTGCTCCCAGTCCAACGCTCGCCTGCTGGGACTCGGGCGCGCCGAGAGCGGGTCGTAAGGCAGTGCCGAGCTCATGATCCCAGCCGGGGCTTTATCTACTCCCGTCTCCCTCGTTTACACACTCCCCCCTTCGTCTTCCCTCCTCCGTTAGAGGCTTCACTCCCGTCGTCCCGCAACACACACCCCTCCTCCCCCCTCTTCTTTACGACTGGTTATTAACCCGCCACCAGGAGCACCAATGCCAACTGGACTGTAAATCACAATAATGGTCCACGCGTTGCGTTGTTATCTGCATCCACAGCCGCCTTATTTATCCGTTTATTTTGAGCGTCGTTTCCACCTGCATGGTCACCGAGTCCTTCTCCTGATGGTTGCATCCCGACATCTGTCTCCTCACGCCGGTCAGGTGATTGCAGATGGAGGATCCACCAATGGACACCCTCTCCCGGTGAGGAGGAGGCATCCCTTCGAGTTACACTTTTCTTTTTTCTTTTTCAGTTGTAAAGTAAATGAAAGAAAAAAAAATGAACGTGTCTATTCTATGGTGGCCCTGAGGTGCAAAAAAACCCCCCATAAATAAACAAACAAACAAAAACAACAACATCAGACAAAACCCAACAAGTAAAGGGTAAATAAAGAAAAAATTAGTAAGAAGAAGAAGTCTTAAAAGCAAATTTGTTGTACCTGTGGTGTATTTGTAAATTCATAGCCTTCAAATATAATTCTTTAGTTACACATTTTATGAACTTCTTAACTGGTTTAAAAGATAACTTCTAATAGTGAATTTAGGGCTTATTTAAGCTCAAATGCACTTTTAACACATTTTGTCTCAATTTAACCCCCTGATGCCTGAGATATAAATTAATACATAGAAAATTATAATTTTTAAAATTTAAAGTGTTTATAATATATAAAAATTAAAAACGCTCCCAACTCTGTCTTTAACAATTCTCTAATTAATGTTTTTTGTACGTCTATGAACACATTAGATAATTGTATTTGTTTATTTATGTATTTATTGTATCAATTTTTAAAATTGTATAAATCTTTTTTTTTTATTCTGGAGCAGTTTCAGAAAAATATGTTTCAAATATGCATCATCATGCATCGAGGGATTAAACTTGTTAAATAACTATTTAGATTAATAATCATTAATCTAAATTGATTTGTTAATTTTCAGATTAATGATTATTAGTACCTTATGTGGCAAAGATAACATTTTTAAATTGTTTTAATTCTCTTTCTTCCTGTTATAGATTTTAGATATCTCCTAATGAGATTTGGGATTTAACTCATAACCTATAAAGATTAGAGGTAAGTCACGCCCAACAAATGGACTTGGATCTTCAGTAGAGATTACTTTTCTAACCTTACTTCCTTTATCACTGACGTCTTCACAGTTTGAAACGCAACTGAATCACAAGATGAGCTAAAAATAGAAAGCCAATTTTAAACCAATGAACCATTTCGGTTTTAGGAGTGCTATTATTGCACTCTGAGGTTCGGTGGGGTTGGTAGTCACAGGTTGGTCCCTCCATTAAACATCCGGGCCAGTTTTATGCCGGTGATTCCTGCTCAGCGTTGGCGTTCCCCCCAATCATCTGCCCACTCACTCAAAGCTAATTAAAACCTCTCAGTTAATTAAACATGAACGGCGCCCTTTACACAGATAACCACAGCACTGACATGATTACTGAGAGGACAGATAAACCGGGCTGGGGGTGGGGGGACGCTAACTGGTCTCATGTCAGGTATCTGAAGTTCAGTCCCTTTGAGATGCAGAAATTGGTAAAATACTATTTTCCTGAAGAACAAAAAAACCCCCCAAACAAACAAACATTGAATTTATAATTGAAAACCTTTATCGGTGCTGTAGCAACTTAGACCACCGTGTTTGTTCTCCAGAGAAGTGTAATAGCGAAGAAGAGGTTAAAAATTGTATTTATTTTTTAAAACTTTGGTAACAAAGATTCTTACGAACAGTGGGTTTGTGGGAATCTCCCATTTTGTATGAAATCTGGAGTTTGTTGACATTTGTGGGGGGATGGGAGGTGGGAGTTTCCTACAGCCTTTGTAGGAACTGATACAGCTGCAATTCAATTCTCAAGAGCAACTTGAGGCGTTCTTGAGAAAATTAGTTGGGTTTTTTGTGTTTGTTTGTTTTTTTCTTCCACACGCTGGCTGTAGACTTCATATGATCTCCGTAAGGATGCCTCAGAAACTACCTACAGTATACTTACGGTCATCTCACGAAAATTACTGTCATAAGGTGGTCGTTCAGGACCCGATGTGCAACTCACGCCAATCTCAACTCGTTGGTCGGAAGATCCTGCGGCTTTCGGCTCATTTTGGGCTGTGTAAGTGGTGGCTGTCCAGTATCTCCAAACATCTGTTTCTTGATCGTTTCATATGCTGGAACATTCGTGGAAACGTTTGTAATTTTCTAGATGGCAATCATGGTGAGAAGACCGCAGCTGCACCTTCTACAGCTCCAGAAAGATCTAGCAACTGTAGCTGCTGCTATCGTTCGGCAGCCGAGCGGCGCACGTATGACGTATTTCCGGAAGTATACAAGGAGATACGTAATTCGCCTTATGCGTCTCCGTTCGAAGGGTGTTCTTGTGTCATACTTACATGAACATCGTGTGTTGTTCTCTTAGGTTGTTCCTAAGGTATCCGTCCATTTGTCCTCCGACAAGAGCAAAATCCAGAAATTTGGAGATGGCTCTCTCCTCGAAAACGTTGCATAAAATGAGGATTCGTATGGCGTGCTTGCAAATTTTATAGCCCCCCCACCCCCACCCCCAACCGCCAAGGAGGCCGCATGCATGACATACGGCATGGTGGAGTGCGACGGCGTTCACATATGCGCCATAAGAATCTCAGTTCCTACAGTGTTCATAGCAACGCTAAAAAGGTTAGCCAAGAACAACTGACTGTGTTCTTGCGAGATACTCGTGGCCACCGTAGGAATATGGGATTCTGTATTATCTCCTGACCTTAAATAATCTACAAACATCCTGTGTTGTTCTCCTAGGTTGCTCTTAAGGCATTCGTATGGCGGCCCTGCGAAAAAGGATTTCATGACACGTTTGTAGAAAATCTTGGACATGACCAATGACCTGACCACAAATTTCTGAACGGGCTACAAATTCTGGATTCTTATAAGGCTGCCTCAAGGCGACCATAGGAAAGGGTCCAAAAACACTGGTAGAGCCTTAGCAGCCATTGGGTCATGTGACTGAGGCTTTATCACAGACAACCACAGATGTGTGGACAAAACTTTATTATAGCATTTATGGGATCTGTAACCAGCCTCTCCACTATCAGGTCGGTGAGTCACTCCAGTTTTCTCCACTGTGGACAGAAATGAAAGAAACACGTCACCGGACTCGCGGGAAAAAGATTTTAGAGACGCTGCACTCGCTTTGGTAGGAATCTAATTAAATAGGAGCATGGTTCGACAATAAAAAGGACAACATACAGTTTTCAGTGGTGGGAATGTGAGAAGTGATTTAGAGGCAAATCTGAATCACAAATTCCAGATTTTATGTTTAGAGTTAAATATCTGGGATAAATTTGTATCAGTATACTCTCAGCATGTGAAGGTTTATGGACGATCTATAAACTATTAACATCTCCTTTACCCAAATACTGCAACATGAAATCAAAGATTTTAAAAAGTCCTAACTTTGTTTTTGTTAAAACCACATAGATCTGAGGTGATTAGATTTACAACTAGACCACAGTCTCAGCAAAAACTCAACATTTCACGTGTTATAAAAGTCACATTTATTGCACTCCTGTTTGGAACTAAATTATATTTTACTAAACACCTTTTACAATATTACAACCATCACATTAAGACTACTGGTCTGCTGCTGGAGACGTGGACTTATAGTTGTAACGGAGGATGAAACTCGTATACGAAGCAAAACCTTCATGATTATCACCCGACATCGCTGTTAGAAAGTAAAACAGTAGCAGGCTGTTTGGTGTTGTATTTCTTAATGATTTGTTTGTGTTTGTCTCTATGATTTATTCAAAGCTACAACGCTATATACCTGTTTCTCATCTGAGCTATAAATGGCGTCGTCTCCTCCTCAGAATGTTGTATATATCCTTTAAATCTTAATCTTTGACTTAAAGATTTTTTTTTGTGTGTGTGTAAATTTCCCCCGTCTCATGTTTCGTTTAAGTGGTCGGTTCCCGGGAGTCTGTGACCTCAGCGGCGTCCCCGGCCTCGGGGTCGTCCCCGTGTGTCTCCATGTGTCTCCTCAGCTTGGTCTTGGACGCGAACGTTTTCATGCAGCGCCCGCAGGACGGCTTCTCCCTCTTCAGCCCCGAGTGGCTGCGCTTGTGTCGCGCCAGCTCCGACGAGCTCTTGAACCGGAGCTCGCAGGCGCCGCACGGGTACGGCCGCTCGCCCGTGTGAATCCGCCGGTGCAGCTGGGCCTCGCTCGGGGTCAGGAAGGACTTCTCGCAGTGGCCGCAGGGGAAGGGCCTTTCCCCCGTGTGGATGAGGTTGTGCCTGGTCAGCGCGTAGGGTTTGCTGAAGCCCTTCCCGCAGTAGGTGCAGGGGTACGGCCGGGCCCCCGCGTGGGAGGCGATGTGCTCCTGCTGGGTTTTCTTGCTCTTGAAGCGTTTGTCGCACTGAGGGCAGGCGTAGGGCCGGTCGTCCACGTGCGACCTGTGGTGTTTGGAGAGCTCGCCCTGCGACAGGAAGCCTTTCCCACACTGGGAGCAGAGGAAGGGTTTCTCGCCCGTGTGCATCCGCTCGTGTCGGGCCAGCACGGACACGAGCGTGAACCTCTTGGGGCAGTGGGGGCACTGGAAGGGCCGCTCGCCCGTGTGAACGCGCAGGTGTTTGATCAGCATGAAGCGGAGCGAGAACTGCTTGCTGCACTGGTTGCACTTGTGGGGTCGCTCGCCCGTGTGAGTGGACAGATGCCTCTTCACGTCGGACCTGCGGGTGTACGTTTTCTCACAGTGCGGGCACTTGAACTGAACTTTGACCTGGTGCACCTGCCGGTGCTGGGAGCGCCCCAGCAGGGTGTCAAAACTTTCGCCACACTTCTGGCAGACGTAGCGTTTGGCGGTGACGTGGGACTTCCAGTGCTCCAGCAGCTCAGCGGGCGTGGGGAAACTCCGGCTGCAGATGGAGCAGATCTGTGGGAGCCGACTCTCCTGCGAGTGGGACTTCTTATGGTGGACGGTCAGCGCCCGCAGGTTCGTGAAGGAGCTCCCGCAGAGCTTGCAGGAGAAGGAAATGGCCACGCCGTGATGCTTACTCTCGTGTTTTGCCAAATCCCACGAGTGCTGGAAGGTTCGGTCGCACTGCGAGCAGTGAAACGGCCGTTCCCCGGTGTGGGTGAGCTGGTGTCTCCTGACGTCCGAAGTCCGGGTGAACGTCTTCCCGCAGGTTTGGCAGGCGAGAGCCTTCAGTTTACCTCCAGGCTGAGGAGCAAGGTCAGCCGGTTCCTCTGGACTCTGCTCCGTACTTCCTTTGGGGAAAAGTTTGATGGATGTAAATATTTCATCGGTGCTGGAGGGAGACGGCGTAGCTTTGGCTTCCGACAGACTCCTGTACACTTCTGTGTGGACACACTGCATGTGGAAGTGGGGTGGGCTGTTTTCATCAGAGTCGTGGAAAGGACACCGAGAGCAGGTGAAGATGATGGAGGTCATCTCATCTGAATCAAGTAGGAGAAAAGTCCAGTGGGTTAATCAGTGGATTTTATGCAAGGAGTTCAAAAGAATCCTTTCAATGTCACCTTTGTCTAATCCTTTGACGGCGATCACAGATGGAGGAACTGATGCATCAGGTGTCCTCCTAGTAAAATCAAAATCAGACCGTTAACATTTTTGACTTTACCTGGAATTTATTTGGCTTAACCCAAACTAAGGGAGACGACAAGCCCACTCACAAGCAAAAATAAGACCTCCATCCCAGCGCCCTGACGACGTGTTAATTACTGAGCTTTACCTTTGCACCTGCCCGGTTCACCAGCTGTTTATGATTATTATTCAGCCAGGAGAGTAATACTCTCACAATCTAACGCCAAATACATCTTTGTACAGTTTGTGATCCCTGAAGTCCATATTTATGCACAAATATAAACTTAACAGTGTTTTCCAATAGCAGATAAATTAAATTTTAAATCAGATCTTCGGAAAAAGCTCTAATATTACATGTCTGTGACTTGAGGACATCTGAAGATCATGTGAAGGTGAGGCGAGAGTCGTGCGTCAACTAAATTTACTGATTTTCTTTGACATTTGTAAAATTAAGAGGATTTGACTTTATGGCACCTCAAACACCATCATCTAACAAGCCGTCTGAAAATCTGACGTTCTTCGGTTAACACGTCCAGAGGCTTTGGAGGCCAAGTCGCTGATGTGTGTTCATATTTGTGCAAAAATACAGAAAAAAAAGGTTATATCTAAAAACTTTCGAGCACTAATTTGAGCAATTTTGTTGACAAAAAAAAAACTTTAAAAAAAGACGGGTTTCTGTACGTTTTTGGCTCTTCGCTGCTCTCTCTTGCCGTCTTCGTGACTTTGCAGATATTCTGACCTCCTGAGGTCTTCATTTGTATTCGTGTGGATCTGCGCACGTTCTCTGAAGACTCGGACTCCTCCGTTCCAGGTTCACAGGAAACATTTGTCATTTCTCTGACGGAAACCGATTCACATTTATCTTTCATGTCTGTGGAAGAGCCGGTAGTCTCTGTGGGTTCGGGCTGGAAGTCGTGCAGAACTGCTTCTGCGTTTTCTCGTTTTCCTTCACTTTGGTCGCCGGTCTGTCCTTCATCTGCTCCATCTCCTGACCCAGCTTCACCACGTGGGGGTGAATCATTACCGATCGTCGTCACCACATCTGGACCCAGGCTCTCTTTCTTTAAAGCGAACGTCTTCGTCAGAGTTTCTAAAGCTTTAGCAACGCCCACATGTTCACCCATTTCCTCCGTCCTCCCCGTGTTTTCTCCACTCCTGGTCACGATCTCTTCTTCATAGAAACCCGTCTGAAGAGGAACCTCGGCTTGCTCCACCGTGTCCTCGTCCACCACAGACGCTCTGACCTCCACTTCAGTGTAGATGGCCACAACGCTGTACTGGTCCGTCCCAGCGAGGGCGACGGGGTTCAGCGTGTTTGCATAGTTGTGGATCGATTCCAGTCCCACGGATATACTTGTCTTTTGTGAAGGAGGAACCGATAAAGCCGACATGATGCAGCTACCAATAGTGGAAGAGGGCCCACCTGTAAAGAAATAAAAAAAAGCATGATTAAAAACACGATAAGGTCACGACTTCTTGATTGTTGTTTTATCGGCTCAACTTGGTTTAACTTGCATGTGGTTTTCAGAAGTCCCGAGCTTTTATAGTGCTTGAAGATTAAACTCAGCTCCTCAGATGACAACTGAACGCATTCATCAAAAGAAGCAGCGGAGGCGAGCCAAGCAGCAGTCTGTAACCACACGTCAGGATTCAGGTTCTCGTTCTAACGGTGCAACCACTGGAAACACCTGGAATGGTGTGAATAAGTACCTGTTTCAGGTCTGGTACTGGAAGCAGCTTCTCCAGCTTTGTGAGCAGCTCCCACATTAACATGTGCAGCGCTGTGTCATACTGTGGACCGTATTCCACGGGGAAGACCTCCTGTTAAAGTTTATGACTATTATCTTCAAAGAGCTTTGAGAAAACATTTTCAAGCAAAGGTGTGAATTATTAAAACGCATCTGACCTGAAAGAAATAAGCCCTCTCAACGGGATCTTTCAGCAGGCTCTGGACAAGTGCAATGAACGTAGTCTCTGTCGTTTTCACCTCTGCGTCTATGTACTGAAAAAAACAACACAGATTCATGTCAGTAAACAGAGAGAAGGTAAAATAACTGCTTGGTTTATCCGTGTTTGTGTGATGTTCCTACATCTGTGTTCACTGAGGTTACTGGGAGTCTCTCCAAGTAGCTCTGGACCATTTGAGAATCAACATCTCCTCGAGGAGAGCCTTTACACAGCTCCAGAATCAGCTGACATGCCAAGAAACTAAGTTAGTCCACGTCTAAAACAATGAAACAAACACTGCCTGTCAGACAAACCGCTCACCCGAGCTCTTAGACCGAGGACGAGCTGGGCTCGTTGCCGGTGGTTGATCAGACCTGGAACTGCCTCCGTCACTGTGGTGACAAACTCCTGCAGCTTCTCGTAATTCATCACATCTTTCTGCTTCGCCAGCTGCCACATAGCAGCAGACAGGAGCTGCAGAGGAGGCACCAGGAGGCGGAGGGAGGACAGAGGCAAGCTTGGGTCTGAAACGTAAAGGTGTAATGTCACAGGTGGCCGCTAGGTGGCAGCATTGAGTCTAACTCAGGGATAACGTCCAGAATAAAATCACAAGTTATAAAAAAATAAAAAAATAAATAAAGTCAGCTTTGTCACTGCACAGGTAACAGAATTAGTGATATTCTAAATCAAAACAAAAGTACAGGAATTCATTAATTTATATTTCGTTTCTCGTTTTTCAAACTACAATCAGAATAACTGGAAGGTTGTATTATTTTACTATATCATTTTCATCTTCCCAATTGGTAAGATTTAACTTAAATCTCAGAGTTTATAGTGTAAAAATACAGTGGATAAAAATCCAACAAGTTATTTTTTTCAAGCTTATGAATCTTATGGTTCCTTTAAATAGTCGGGTCCCACCAACAGCGTTAGTTTGCTTTATATTAGATTGAGAGCACATTAATAACATACGTACCATTTGTTTTGTTTGTTTGTCCAAAAACATCCATTTTTGCAATACACGTCTGTTGTAGTCCCAAAAAAAGGAATGTAAAATGTTGTTGTTTGTGTAGGAGGCTAACATGCGCTGTTACAACGCAAACATCGTTTCCTCAACTCTACATCCGCTTTGTCATTTTCAGAATAAAAGCACCGACCATAAACAAAACATTTCTGCGTATTGATGGCTACAAATATATAAAATAAATGTTTACATTGCGTTTTCGATTTATTTTGACAAATTAATTATTACTACGAGTAGATGGAACATACATGAAATGCTTTAGAGAAACAACAAATCCACCTTCACTTGTTAAACACTTAAACATTCTGTTAAACAGGGATTTTAAGATTTATAAAGTTGAGGTACATTAATCCTTACCTGAACCACTCAAGTTAAAGTCTCTTTTATTTTATATTATTGACAATGACGCTTATATTTAAATTTAGTCCGTCAAATTCATAATATTAATGTAAAGAGTTCCCTCTGAGCCTTTTTTGGTGTTCTTTGTTACATAAAATATGCACATTTATTTTAGTGTTGCTTCATATTAAATCTTTATTAACTGAAGCTGTCCAAAGGAAAAAAAAAAGGATATTATAGCATTGTGTGTTCATGAATAGAAGTGTATGAAACAGAGAGATAATGAAAGATAATTATTCCTGGAGCATCGAGTCATCCATTTATCTTCTTAAATTAGAAATGGATAATTAAAAGCAGCTTAGACTGAATTTGAATTGTGAAATTTTCCACTAACTGCAATATTATTACTTGGTCGTATTACATATTTAAATCCACGTTTATAAATGGACATGCACGTTGAATAACTATTGTGCGTTTACTCTGCTGTGCTTATTTTAGGTTACGTTTCACAGAGTAAAATGAAGCACATTTATACTGGCAATAACATTGTCAGAAATCGTAACAAACTGTCAACGATGTGTCTGATTTCAAAATAAAAGATTTTAATGATCTAAAAGAGGCTCCGTTTGTGACGTCATTACGCAGCCACGCAAGCCGAAGTCACATGAAACGTCTCTGCAAAAACTTGAATGTTTTGCCTTTTGTTTGATTTTCTTTCAAATACTGAACCACAATACTAAAGACTGCATTTGTATTTGTAAGGTCACGTAAAAGTGTGTTATGGACGAGGACGGTTTGCCAATTGTGGGGTCTGGAGTCGATCTTACCAAGGTTTGTGTTGAAGTATTTCGTCAATGCTAACGGCTGCTAACAGGAAATGAGCCGAACCGACACCAGAATAACTCATCTTTTTGATTTAAAAAACACGTTAAATTGGTATATCTGGGGTTAGTTTCAGCATTCAGTGTAATGAATTATCAAATCACGTTCTTCAGTTTCTGTGAGCAGATTAGAGTCATAAATGGAAATATATTAGTTTAAATCTAAACAATCAAATGTTCTTTTTCTGTATTTACGTTTATTAAATTCACAGGAACTTAAAGATGTCATTTATAATAAAACATTATAGATAATATCACCTTATTAAATTCTTAAAAGGTCTTTAAAACTATTTCATAAACTATGTTTTTGCATTCAACATTCACATTTATTCCAGACTTGAATTAATTCACTCATTTTATAATAAATTTGTCATTAAAACCACCGATTTGTCATTTATTTGCTGTTTTGATGCTAGTTTAGTGTGTTTATTTCTTTTCATGTCACCTTTAATAGCCTCCAAGTGTCACTTTTATAAAATATGACTTCATAATTTATTGTTTTTTATATTTTTGTGAGACAGCTCTATTTAATACTAATAAAGTTTTAGTCCCTTTTGCTTTTATCCACATCTAATTTTGTCTTCTTTTTTTTTTTGTAGCTACAGTGATGTATTTGGTTTGACTTTGATCTATGTCCTTGACAGTAACGGCTTAACTAAATAAAGACAGTCAAATATCAGCAGATGCTGTTTCCGTAATAAAGACTGAATGTAAAAGATTTAATTTAGACGTGATAATATCACATGGGGATTATGTTAGGACTATAACTGCTTAATTTCCTGCCTACCTTGCTCTGTTTCTTGTCTGGCCTTACTCTTGTGACTTAAATTCCTTCATCTATGTTTTCTTTAGGTTCCTGCCATACAACAGAGGAGAATTGTTGCCTATCTCAATCAGTTCGTTGTCCACACAGTTCGTTTCCTTAACCGATTCTCCACAGTGTGTGAAGAGGTCAGTCCTTCTTCTTTTACTCCTTTACTCTTTTACTACTTTTTTTTTTTTTTTTATGCTAAACTTTTTCAGAATAGGATAGAAAATCAAAGGTTACAGTTTGAAAAGTCTTGATAGTGTGTATGTTTCTCTTTAAGCCTCGGTCACAAAGGTTTGTATGAAATCTGGAGTTAGTAGACTTTCGGGAGGGGGGCATAGTTTCCTACAGTGACCCGGGTTAGAGAGTTTACACCAGCATCGTCCCTGCTGTCTGTGGTTGAGTACCGAGCTGCCACATCAGCTGATCGTCATGGTTACGCACCGGTTTGAGGTTTTTCTAAGTTTGAAGTAGAGACATGAAGAAAGTCTTGCAGACAAAGAAATTAAGATTTGCTCAAACGTTTTCTACATTTTTGCTTTGAAAGTCACAAACCATGGAGATATTTTCATGTTCGTAATCTTGCCTTGCTGTTAAATGAAAAGTCTCTGGTCTGTTTGTCAGTTTATCAGCGTTGTGTGGGAAACCCCCATGTCTAACCACCTTCACCTGTCAATCTTCTTCCCACAGAAACTTGCAAACATTTCTCTTCGCATACAGCAGATTGAAACCACCTTGTGCATTTTGGAGGCCAAGGTGAGCTGTGACGCCTCTCCAGTTGCTCTTATTTCACTTTTATTTACGTTTACTTTTTATTTATGGAGTAATATTGTCCTCCGAGCAGTTGTCCTCTATCCCTGGACTGGAGGATGTCACAATAGATGGACTCAGCCAGCAGCAGCCTGCACAGACAAACGGACCGGTTACCGGCAGTCAGAACCGAGCAGATGGTGCACCAGCAGGGGCGGTTCCTCCCTCAGAGGTACACAACACAAACACACACTCACAACACAAACACACACTTGGGGAAGGACGTAGCCGTAGAGAAATGTAGGATTCTTTTGTCTCGCTCGGACTTCTTGTTCAGATCTGTTTGCCAGAATAAATTATTTATTTTCACATTTCGACAGATGGTTTTGAGTTCGGCTACAACAGCAATAGCGACACTATTTGTGTTGTATGTCAAGACTATTAAAGGTAACATTCATTTACCAAAAAAAAAAAAAAAAATCACTTTAGGGAGCAAATCATCCACAGACCAAGCTTGAGGGAAACCCGGACCCGGTGAGGAAAGTTTTGAAACGCAGCTGTTAAACAAAAGTAAGTGGTCAGAGAATGAGACGTTTTAAATTTTATTTTTGTTTTTGTTTATTTTCGTTTCGGCCCAGCAGCTGCCTGTTTTTGTGGGTTAAAACCCAAGTTATCGTTAAAGGTGGAGCGTCCAGCCACTCACCCAAGGACGCTCATTTCTTATCTTATTCTTTCACTCATTACCCATAATTCATAGCTGTGGGTGAGAGCAGGTAAACAGAGAGCTCACACACATAATAATAATAAACGATTTTGATGAGTATAATAAACTCTTATAATGTCGCACAATAAGGAAACTTTGTAGCTGGAAGGAATAAAAGAGCTTATGAAATCCGACCAGTCCAGACGTGAGAACCGGGGTCAGAACTGGAAGCCATGGACAGACGCTGACATGATCTCTCCAGGCTTCTGACGGAGTCCTGGCGTCTTTCACACTTCCTCACGCGCTTTATTTGCATTTTCACGGCCGCAGCGTGCTCAGAGTTCGCCAGAAGCTGCACCTGCACAAAAAGCAGAAGCGGCGGCGGAGAACGTCATGACGGTGGCCAAGGACCCGCGATACGCCCGGTACCTCAAAATGGTCCATGTGGTAAGTCGTTACGCAATACTGTAATTAAAAAAAAAAGGGTGTTTTATTTTTTTAACGTCCTTTGGTTATGTCCCGTTTGCTCCAGGGGGTTCCTGTCATCGCCATCAGGAATAAAATGGTGATGGAGGGTTTGGATCCCAGCCTGCTCGAGTGAGTTCTTACTGCTGACTTTTGTTTGTTTGTTTACATGTTTTTTTTAAATCAAACTAACATGTCACGCCTGTCTCCCGGCGACAGCACACCTGACGCCGTCGTCCCTGACGCCGTCGTCCCCGACGGAGCGACGAGGACCACGGAGGACGAGGGAGTCGGCGCCACCAGCTCTGACAGCGAATCGTCCTTCAGCGACTGACGTCACCGCGAAGCCCCGCCCACTCGTTAACGCCCGTCACGCGCCGGAGCCTTTTTAAAAAGTGGAAAAAGTGCTCGTAAACGGACTCAAGTCGGTCGGTCAGAAACCAGGACCTTCATCAAGCATTTCCAGGTCTTGATTTATTCATTTCAGAGAGAAAACGTCAACGAAAAATGATTCTAAGTTTCGTTGTGAGAAAACAACAGCTTTTCTGCAAAATAGATTAATATATAGAAATGTTATGAGAACACTATTTCAGCTTAATTAAAGAGACGGCGTCAGCCGCTCGTCGTCGTGGTACCGAGCCTTGGGTCGTTCTCATTTTTGGGACCCGAGTTTACCTGCAGAACTTGATGAGGACGCCCACAAACACCCGGGAACTCCCACTGACGGATCCATCACAGCAGCTGCAGAAATTATGTTTATACTTCACATTTATTTCTTGATTTCATTTCTAAATGAAACTTTCTGAATCTGAATGTAATATTATATTATAATTCACCAGTGACTGATAGTAAATACTAACGTGCTTCGAGCACTTACACAAAAAGCTTTTTTTTTTTTTTTTGCATTAGTTTTAATGTTTTGTCCAGAAAAATGAAAAAAAAAGCTATTTGTTTACAAGAGCAGCGACTTTCCTTCCAATAAAGACGCAAACAGTGTTTAAAAAAGAAAAAGTGCCATTTATTTTCCAGATCTAAAACCTGTACAGTACATCATGTCACAAGCAAAAGTACACAAGTAGTTTGGAAAAATAATAAACTTGTAAAAACAGGAAATGTAGTAAAATGTTGACATCGTCTTTTATCCTCGTGTTCGCTCAAGAAACAGTTTCATGACTTAAAATTAGGTAAATGCACCACAACACAAAACATCATAAACTAGTTTTTTTTTAATGCAGAAGCTGTTTGTGAAAAATGTAAATGCACCTTTAAACACTTGAACAGATGTGAGATGATGGTCTGTAGGTGTCAGCGCAGGTTTAGTCAGTTTGCCGCTCTGAGGTCAGTTAATAACGATAATAAAACCAACGGGGAGCGTTAAAGGGCAGGAAGATTTAAAGGTCATTTCTAAGCAATTTCTTTTTCTCCAGCGAGATTATTCAGAGCTGGAAAAGACTGAACACAACTGCCAGACTTCCCAGAAGTGGCGTCCCCGGGAGTTCACGCCGAGGTCGGGTTGTGTAATACCCAGGAGTTTAAAAAAAATAGAAAATAAAAGCTCAGATCTGCATATGAGCTCAGCTATGGGAAATACTGCTGTTAATTACAGTTTACACAATGAAAGACTCTGCTTTTTTTAATGACATGTTTTACATTTGCAAAGCTGCATCTGAAGAAGGAAAAAACATGAAAGTGGATTCCCTTTTTTTTCCTGACATGGTGCAGTCGCTGAGTCGACCTTGAACTCCTCCACATACCAAAGATTTACAGTAAAGTTAAAGATTAAGGTTAAGAGGTGAGGCGTGGGGTAAATGTGGTCATGTGACAGGATTATGAAAAGAAAAAGTGACAAGAGATTGATGAGAATTAAATAATTCAAGTTACTGAAGCTGGTTTGAAGAGACATTTTCACTCACTGCTTCTGCATGTTTTGGTTTGTAGTTTTTGTTTGATAAACAATGACACAGTATCATCTGAGGTGTTATTTACCTGATTTGAAGAAACAGGTTTTACATTTTGAAACATCAGAACCAAAAGGGACGGTACAGTCATATTCCCATGACTCTTAGTTTGGAGTACACAACCGTTACCTTAACACAAGAGCCTCTCACATGACGTTTATAAGCGAATACTTAATTTGCAGTTTTAATATCTTTAGCAGCAACAATTAACACTAAAACACAACAGCAGTACCACTTTATAAACCACTGACATCTCTGTGACTCGGACCAGCTCGTTTTTTTTTTTGTTTTACAGGCTGGTTTGGTTTGTAGACTCGGGCGCTTTTTCGTCAGCGTCATCGATGATGTCACGACTCGACGTAAGAATCAGAGTGATGACTCAGCATGGTTCTTTTTTTTTCTGGAGTTAAACGTATAAAAATGATAAGTTTGGTTTTATTAACGTATCCTCGACCTCTTTAAACGTCGTTCTGATCTCTTCTGAAGCCCTTCGAGTTTTTTTTTACCTGTAAGTCAATGCACGAGTCAGAGTGCGCTCGTGGTGTGAGTCTTTACGAAATTCAGCTGTTTTCCTTCCTGCTAGCGTACATCCCCAGTTGAGCAATAAAAGTTGAGCTGTCAATCACCTCTGGAGTGATTGACAGCTGCGTTCTCTTGGTCTTAGCACCTGAAGGTCGAGGGTTCAGCGTCACAACTACTTGTCATTTCTATTAAGTTACTATAAGCAATAACATCTATTTAATCTGCTTAGTTTGAAAAAGATTAAAAAAGAAGCTCTGATTAGACAAAATTCAAAAGTTTCTTTGGTTAATGAGACATTTGGTATCTCTTCAATAAAAAGAGATTATTCACCAGATCAGACGTCCTAAACGTAAGTTAATATCAGCGTTTTATTACTGGAGTGAAGTTTGGGTCAGTTATGTTTAAACCAGTGGTCCTCCAGGGCTGCTGTCTTTTACATGTTTTTTTTCAGCTGTGATTCAAGTTAATGATTGTCATCTGTGTGTCGAAGAAGAAGAACATCTAAAACGTGCCGGACTGTGAAACCCTGATGTGTAGCTGCACTGTCGGAGGTCAGAAGACGAGCAGATCCAAAACTATGAACTGATTTGTTGTCAAAACCAGCACCATCCATTTGGAAAATACAAAAAGAAACTAAAAAAAAGAAGAAATTCCCAGATTGCTTAACACTTTCAGATTTGTTTGAGTGGTCATTTTCATTAATGTTTCCATCATGTGTTTCCATCATGTGTTCAGGGTGTGATTAAGTTCTCTTATTAGTGGTCACAAGGAAACAGCAGAGCAAAGTGCAAAGTGATGGACTGTATAAAAAGTATAAAAATACCAACTGCAATCAGGTTATTTTCCCCATTTCATCCACATGGTAGGGAGAGTTAAAAAAACAACATATAAATAACAATCTATGTGTATGCTTTCCATCAAAAACAAGAATTCAGTCAAAACAGACATTTGTATAAAAAAGCTCAGCAAAAGCAAAGTGAATTAAAAATACTAAAATTCCTCCTGACTTTGGAGGTAAATGTTCAGAGCTGCTCCCCGTACTCTGTTCTCACTCGTAAGGTAAACCGCTGCAGGAGACAAATGTGAGGAAAAAACTTGAGAAAATCAAGAAAAAGACGGAGATCATTGAGGTCTGAACGGAGTCTGATACTCACTTTGAAATCATCGATGTAGGTGAGGAAGAAGCAGATGAAGCTGAAGGCCACGACCCACTCGCAGACGGCGCTGGCCACGTGGAAGGGGTAGTCCTGGTGGAGGAAAAAACACTTAACGTGGGTTCAAATATCCAACAGGGAGGACACTTAAAAACACTCTTATTGTAATAAAAAACGCGAGATGTGGGATGAACTGTTTCATACACCAATCACAAAAAAGTTCCCGACATTAAACACAAAAGTTCAGACTACTCTGAACTGGGAAATCACAAAGACGGCTGTAAAGTTTAAAGGTCACAGATAACTCTTAAATATTAAATAGCAGCGCTGAAATCCAACTGGACTGTGACACTAACTTATCAGTTTATAGATAAACTAAAAGAAGAACTTAATACTGTAGTGCCTTATGTGGTGTGTTCACTGTCTCAGAATAAAGTTGGAGTTCTGTGTTTGAGCCCAGAAGTTGCTTCTGGCTGATATGTGGCTGCTGTTACAATATTATTCAACTTGTAAACAGAAGGAAGTGAGGAATAAATATTTATTCACGACTGTGGACTTTGGATGAATGAAACTGAACATCTGTCCAGGCAGAGGTTGTTAAGGAATCTCTGTTTTGAAAGGATATTTGTACAACTTTGAAAAAATGTAAGTCTTTTTGTCTTTGATAAGTTCAAATGACCTGTCAGACTCAGTTCATTGTTCTAATTGTAAAGCAGCTGGTTACAGTTAATAACTAGCTGTTTTCCTGCTACTTCTAACACAATTATTTACTCTTAACCACTCTTCTTCACTTAGTCATGTGACTGAAGGAGCTTCACGCTGACTCGGCTGCTTCACAGTTTTGCAGAAGATGCTCGTTTACTTTTATTGATTTACAAAGCGTCACTATACGATGAGGGAAAAGCTCTTATATTTTAACAACGTCATCACATAACTGCCCACCTTGTCGTCTGTGTGTCTGTGCAGGGTGGTTTGTTCCACAAAAAAGGCGCAGATGACAGCTGAGTTACCGGTTAAGGGTGAAACTTTCACGTAAATCACATTAATGACACAAGTCACGCCGCGGTGCAGAGAGTCTAGACAGATTTGACCTGCGTGAAAGGATACTGGGGAAAAAGGCCACAGCAGCGATGGCGGCGATGCTCACGCGTGCTCGACACACGCTCAAGGAGGACCCGAACGGAAACGCGTGAAATGAAATCACGGACTGCAGGATGATGTAAACGATGCCGGAGATGAAAAACAACAGGGCTCCGAAGTCGTGGACCTGAGTGACCACCGTTTCCTGTGGACAAAAAAAAAGAAAAAGATGTTAAAATGTGCAGGACACAAATCCTAGAAAGACTCCTGCAGTATCCAGTCGGTCTTTATGCAGCATCTTCAGATTTTCTATTGATTTTATTTTATTTTTTAAACCAATAGTTGTTTACATATATAAGAAGTAAGGTCTGGTGGCCAGTAAACAACAGGTAAACAAGTCGAGTCATTAAAAAAAAAAAAAAAAAAAAGAAAGAGAAGGAAAAAAAAAGCCAAATCTATCAACCGAAAGATATTTTAAAAAAAGGAGCTTTTAAATGTTTTAGATCCTTTTGAGATCCCAAAGACTGCACCAATGATCCAGCAGATATGTGTTTTTAAATTTTGTTTGTGTTTGTTTGTGATTCAGATGTGCAATAAACAAATTAATAAGTGCAGGATTTTAAAGTCTTCAAGTCATCATTCGAACAAAGATAAATACATCAAACGAGTTTTCAATGTCTGACTAGATAAACTAATGCGCAAGAGGAAAGAAATCATTGCAAAATAATGACATCCCTCAGCAAAAAGTAGTTTACTCAAGAGTACTACGAGTTTACTTATTTATACTAAAACTGAGGCAGTATACTTGAAGTTTACTTTTTATACTGATAAGTATAAAGAAAAGCCTAAGACTAAGTACATTAATACTACAACTTATACTTTAATACTAAAGCTTGTACTTGTACTTTAGTATAATTTTTACTTCTTTCTGCCACAAAGTACAAATACTTAGTTTAATTTGATCCAAGTACAGAATAAGGTCAAGTCATTGACTCGTGTTTACATTTTACTACACACATTTACTTTGAGGTACTACTTCTGTTATAAACTCACATGTTCACGTTTATATAGTACTGGAGTTTAAATGTTTACAGTAAATAGTATATGTGCTTAATTATCTTTATGTACATACAGTATAAGTTAACTTTCAGAATACTTTAAAAAGTATATTTCATGTATATAAATAGTATGCTACAAGAAATATGCTAAAAAAACTTGCAAGTATACTTAAAGTATAGGAGGTAAACTAGAAAAATATAGTATTTTTTAGTTGTAGTAATTCTAAGTTTATTAAAGTATACTTCAATAAACTAAAATGTGCACTAGAAGTATATAACTACTACAATGGCAGTATATAGAGGGGTGTACTTGTAGTATACTTTAAGCATACTTCAATAAACTAGTAGTATATACTTAGTTAAGTAGTAGTATATAGATTAGTGTACTTTTGTAAACTTAAAAATGTTCTGATTTAGTCAGAAGACTATACTTTCTAGTACACTACAAGTTAGTATACTTTCTAGTACACTACAAGTACAAGGTCCGTAGTATACTTTTTATCTTTATACTTAAACTGACGTAAACTTAATATAACTATACTACTTTTGCTAATGGGTATCAGAATTACAGCCAGGTAAAGGGATTTTACGAGTAAATTACGGCTCCGTGAAAAACGCTGGTACTAACCATGAATTTATAATAAAAGACAAACGGGACGAGCAAGACGACATGCCGCTGATGGCGGAAAGAATATTTCCCAGGAGTGCAACGCGGCGTGAACGCAATCTCAAAATCAGATCTGTTTAGATTCAGAAGAGTTAGATCAGATATCGAGGAACTGAAGCAGGATTAAAAAGAAAAAGAGAGCTTGGAGGAGAAGGTTTAAACATTTCTTCTTTGAGTCTTTAGGAGAGTATGAGATTAAAATGAAAGATCTAGCGAAGACAGATCAGAACCGGGAGTAAAATATCCGCTTCATCAGGACGGAGGCGCACTAAAACGTTTAAAGAGTCTGACATTTGTAGATGACTGTTTATTGTGTTATTGTGAAGACGCATTCCTGGCCTCTGGATGTTTAACTTTTGTTTGTGTGTTTTCGTCTGTATGTCATTTAATCGGTTCGGCTGTTGCCAGGCAACCAAGAAAAGTTGTTGATTTGGGATGATTGTTTCCCTCTGTCTCTCTGCTACACTTCCAACTTTCATTTAAAATAATAATAATAATAAGTCACTCTTTTTCAAATAATCCATCTATCCAGTTCGGCTCGGTGTGAAGGCCCACCTGGAAAGTAGCAACAACGCACATCCCCAAACAGGAAATGATCCCAAACCAAAGAGCGGTTTTATTAAGGCAGGGTTTCACCGTGACCCGGGGGTCCTCGCCCAGCTTCTCCACGTACTTGTATCTGGCGTAAACGGTGGCTGTTCCTGTTATTAAAAAAAAAAAAAAAAGTCACATTTCATTTACCACAAAGTCATCTGAACTCATGACTTATTTTTAGCCCCTTCCTCCGACCCAGCCGCTCAACTGTACTTTCTTTTTCTCAGTAAAAGGGGAAATGTGAGTAACGTCTCTGGAGAGTATGTTTGTGTAATAACGTGGGATTGTTCGTACCTGCACACGCAGAAATAAAGGTCATGAGGCCAAAAATGCAGCTCTCTGGGGGGTTTGCTCCTGTATCACTGAGGAGAGAGAGAGCAAACATAAAAGCAGAACTTTCCGATGTAAATGAGTTTGCATTTTGTTCAGTTTTTATTTTTAGCCGCTTATTCTTGAAATGTAAGTCTTCATTTGTAGAGAGATGTGAAAAGAAGATGTACAAAAGCTGCACTGGCCTCCAAAACCAACAGAGGGGTTGGAGCAGCTGGAGTCTGGGTACCAGCCAAGTGCGCTTCACTCAAAGGAAAACGAAACTGAAAAAGTTTCTTTAAAACAAACAAAAAAAAAAGTTCTGCTCTTCTCGAATAAAACTCACCTTATGTAGGGGAAGATCACGTCGACATCGTGTCTGAAAAGCGCGATCAGGTAGGAGATGATGAAGGTGCAGGAGGACCAGACGACCAGAAACGCGGGCAGGAAGCACAGCCCCTGCGTGAACCAAAACATCTCACACAGATTTCACGCGGAACCTTCGGGGAACTCAGATCTGCCCGTGGAGTTGAGATGAACCCCATACAAATCAGAAAGAAAAAAACCCCAAGGGATCCAGGTCCAGGAAACGTTTAGTCCTCCGCCGCTGCGTCTTTGATGCGTCTTGTCATCGGTCACGTGGTGGCGCGCTTAGAAGAATAAACTTGGCAGGAGCGCACAAACATAGGGTTACCTCTTCCTCAAAATGACTCCCTGTGGGCAGGACTTAAAAAAAAAAGAAAAAGAAAAAAGTCATCCTCTGCTCTCTCTCTTTTTTCTCTTCTTAGAGAAATCTTTTAAAGTCCTTGATAATCTAAAAACCCCACAAAGAAAAAACTTGCTTTTATTTATGTTGAACAGCTTAAACTAAAGACGATAGCTGATAATGACTCTGGTGTTTTATTTTTCTTTTCTTTTGGCGGCAGGTATCAGTTACAGGGAGTCATTTAACTTTTTTCCTGTTGATTCTGCTCTTTTCGGTTTTAGTTCAGTTTCTGCATTTAAAACATGAAAGTGATACAAACCTTTTCTTTTTTAATCTACTTATTTCATTTCTTTATTAACACTTCACTCTTTAAATGCGGATGATAAATAATTATTACTATTTGAAGACCCACAATTTTGTCTTTAACAGTTTCTATGTCAGGATTTTTGGTATCACTATTAATTCACTGGGTGTTGTTTATTTATTTTAATAAACATTTTTATTCTTATCTTTTTGTTGTTAAAAAATATGCATCAGATATGATGCATCCAGAATTATGAACAAATGCATTTCAGTTCCTGTTTTGTGGAGTTTCTTCCAGTAAACGGCGTCATGTTCTGTGGGATTCTTGCTCCCACGTTGGTTTAAAAAGAAAAGAAAAGAAAAGAAAAAGAAAAAGTACCTGGAGTGATAATGAGTCCATTTGTGGATGGCCAAAGTGCAGAGTTTGAACCTGAAACATCTGGTGGATTCTCACCTCCAGAGATCTTTTAGCTCCAATCTCTCCAGACTTAGAAAACGTAGTATACTTGAAGTATTTTATTAAGTATACTTGAGTTTAAGTACAACAAGTATACTATGGACCTTGTACTTGTAGTGTACTAGAAAGTATACTGACTTAATACATCTTCAGACTAAATTGTAACTTTTTAGGTTTACAAAAGTATACTTTCAAGTATACAAAAAGTACACTCATCCATATACTACTACTGAACTAAGTATATACTTCTAGTATATATATTTTAGTTTATTGAAGTATGCTTAAAGTATATCACGAGTACACCCTTCTATATACTGCCATTGTAGTAGTTATATACTTCTAGTCCACATTTTAGTTTATTGACGTATATTTTAATGAACTTAGAATTACTACAAATAAAAAATACTATCTTTTTATATTTTACTAGTTATACTTTAAATATACTTGTAAGTTTGTTAGCATATTTCTTGTAGCATGCTATTTATGTACATGAAATATACTTAAAGTTAATTCATACTGAATGTACATAAAGGTAATCAAGCACACATACTATTTACTTTAAAAACTTTTAAACTCTGGTACTATCTGAACTTGAACATGCGATTTTGTAACAGCGTAGTACCTCAAAGTAAATGTGTGTAGTGGAAAACAGTTTTATTCTGCCAGATTGAACACAAACACGAGTCAATGATTTGACCTTGTTTTGTACTTGGATCAAGTTAAACTAAGTATTTGTACTTTGTGGCAGAAAGAAGTAAGAAGTATACTAAAGTAGACATATAAACTTTAGTATTAAAGTATAAGTTGTAGTATTAATGTACTTAGTCTTAGGATTTTCTTTATACATTTCAGTATAAGCCAAGTATACTTCACTATATTATTCTAAAGTATATAAAAAGTAAACGTCAAGTATTCTGCCTGGGTTTTGGTATGAAATAAGTATACTTGTAGTACTCTTGCGTAAACAACTTTTTTCTGAGGGCAGACTGAGAAGAGTGAATCTAAACAAAGTTTCTGAAACTCATTGAAACTTGCCAGAGTCTGACTTGGCATCATCCTGAAGGTTGAAAAGGACATTTACCCCCCACCTCCACGACACACACACACACACACACACACACACACACACACACACACACACACACACACACACACACACACACACANNNCACACACACACACACACACACACACACACACACACACACACACACACACACACACACACACACACACACACAGAGGCTACTCTTCATCCATTAAGACAGGAGCTTGATGGAGGGCCAGAAACATGGTGGTCTCTCTGCTCTCATGCAGGAAACCTTAGAAACAAACTCCTGGTTTCTCACCCAGTTTGTGCAGAACTGTGAGATAAGTCAGATTAGCAGCAGCAGAGCTCAACAGCTTTTTATTTCAGCCTGATTTTAGCCCTCCTCTGCACAAACACCTCTAACACTGTTCAGTTTTCTCAGACATTGTTCATCGGGACTTCCTGCTGTCGGTGAACAACAATGTCCATATTTGATTTCCAGTTACCTTGACGTCACTGTTACAGTTGCAGCTTTTTCTGCTGCCTCCATGTGGTCAATTAAAAAAAACAAAAACAAAAAAAAACAACTTTAATTTTTTGCTGACCCATTCAAGAGTGGAGTCAAGTCTTTGGGTCCACCCCAAACCTCTTGAACTGTGTGGGCCTTCTGAACCCCACAGCTCGTGTTTTTTTCTGATGTCATTCAAAGAAAATGTATACAGTATAATTTAATATATTTGTTGCTGCATTGGTGTCACCGAGGCTTTAGTTTTTGAGGAACAACATGTTTTAGATATAAATGTAGAAAGACTGAGTTCAAAACTGTTTGAATAAAAGGTGGCACCATTTGTGAAAACTATTTATGATTCATTAAAACTACATTTTATATAATTTCATTCAATGTAATTGAACGTTTCTGTTACTTAAAAAAATAAGAACATCCATCCATCCATGCATCTTCTTCCACTTATTTGTGGTCGGGTTACGGGGGCAGAAGCCTAAGCAGGGAGGCCCAGACCTCCTTCTCTCCAGCCACTTCGTCCAGCTCATCTGGGAGGATTAAGAAATTAATTAAGAACATTAAATTAAGAACACTTAACAGTTAATTTAATCCTGATAATATTGACATTACAGTGTACTTGATTCCTTTTATCTTTTTTTTTAATTGATTCCTTTTATCAAATGCCCAGCTGTTCAAGCTGACGAATATTATTTGAAATAGAAATAGCAATAGAAGTTCCGTCTTTAATTTTACATCTGTAAAATTTGAGTAGTTTCATTTAAACACAGTAATTTCTGTTTTATAGTAATGACGGTGTGCAGTGACTAAGAAGTCATGAGGGCCCTGAAGGCACCGCGATCCCAGCTGTTCTCCACCAGGGGGCGAGCTAGAGCTGAAGCCGGTGACGCAGCGCCGCTTCACGAGCAGCGAGGAAGTGTGAGATGTGGTTGTCATGTGTCAGGCAGTCTGGCCATCGGTCAGCTGACAAACCAGTTTCGCTTGTGATGTTTACTCTGCCGTTCTCGTTATATTTTTGAATGAATGCGTCGCTATGCGTGGCCGAGGAGGATCATGGCGGTCGTGAACTCGGTGCTGAAGCTGTTGCAGAGGCAGACGTACACCTGTCTGTCCCACCGATATGGACTCTACCTCTGCTTCGGGGGGCTCGTCCTCATGATTGTTTCCGCCTTTCAGTTTGGAGAGGTGAGGCTCCTCTGCTGTCCGACTTGCTGACAGCTAATTTTAGTTTTGAATAAGCGACTCATTTATTATTATTAATGCTGTTTTTAAACGGCTGCTTTCTGTGTAGCTTCGGCGGCTCAGCTCGTACTATTGTTTGAGAACTCCTTCTAACCAGACTCCATTAAAAAAAGTCGCCTTTTTAGAAACGAACTTACTTTACAAAAGACTGTAAAGCCTTATTAGTCTTTAATATGACACAGAACAAGTCTTTTTGCTCTTCTGGGAAATTCGTCTTAATAAATTACACTCTAGCACTTAATTTTCATACATTATGTCATATTGAACAGCAGTGTCTAAATAAGTTGAATCCATTGGGGGGTTTGTCTCTTAGCTGATACTTGTGATGTAGAAGCTCATGGTGTCGTTTTTTCTTCATCTAGGTGGTGTTAGAGTGGAGCCGAGATCAATATCATGTGCTGTTTGACTCCTACAGAGACAATGTTGGTGGGAAATCATTTCAAAGCAGGTGAGCCAGGACAAAACACAAATTTTATTTCATTATTCTCTCTCACCTATTTGAATAAAATTCTTTATATAGCTTATTTTCTTACAAGTGCAAACTCTTCCTGAATGGGTTAAGAGACAGAAAAGCATTAATGAATGTAAATCTGTCAACCAAAATCTGCAAAAAATGGTTCCAGGTGCCACACAAGACCCCGGTGAGGTAAATCTGAAGGGACTGAATGAGGTCTAGTCGTGCATGAACCCAATTCAAACAAGACAGAAGTCAGCACTGGGGAGTAAAACAGGGTCACAGATTTACAATTAGAGCACTGATATAACTGTTTGTCTCCTGCAGGCTTTGTCTGCCCATGCCTATCGACGTGGTGTACACGTGGGTGAACGGCACGGACACGGCTCTGCTGAAGGAACTGAAGGCGGTCAAGGAGCAACTGGAGGAGGAACAAAGAGCTCTGAGGTACAACTTTCTCAATTATCTTCAGATTTCCACCTGAATGATCCCAGACAGGCAGCTTGTTCAGATGTTTATTTATTTGATAAAAAATTTGACAAATTCTGACAGATATGGAAAAGTTTTTTTTTTCTCCCAAATGAAGCTCTGAGCTGTTGGTCCAGATTTTGTGACTTTTGTAAAACACTACTCTGTGGATGTTTTTACTTAAGTTGCAATGAAAATGCAACATTACCTTTATTTTTTCTTCCACACAGAGAACGCCTGAGCAAAAATGCAAGTGAAGCTACTGAAGTACCCAAAGACAGGTGAGTTTGAGGGTATGTCTGGTGTTTTTAGAGGTGTTGGTAACAAGTGCACCCCGAGATCTGGGCACATGCAGATGTCATTTGAGACATTTTTAATTGTTCAATTACTTAACATGTAGTACATCACCTCAGATATAAGTCTCTAAACACCATTTCCACTTAAACAAAACATTATTCCAACCCCAAACTGCATGTAGCAAAAATCAAACCTGCTATTGGTTTAAAGCTTAAACTTCACAGATTGTAGTGGTTTAAGAGTCATCACTCTGCGACAAAAAAGTAGTATCAGTCAAAGAAGAGCAAAACGACAAAAACATCATATAACATTTTCCAATGCAATTTTTCAGCTTAGTCATATAATCTAATGTTTCTGTGACAAATAAAAATAATTTTTAGACTACATATATTGTTTTTTATTGCTGATAGGAGATTATAAATGCAGGACTACCAAGTTACCATCTTACAGAAACATACAATCTCTTCTTTGCCCCCACTGAATAATACCTGAAATGATCTAAACTTGTAAGCTGCTCATTGATTTTATTGTCTGTTAAGTCGAACTAAAAACCGTTAGATTCTTCTTTTTTTCTGCTGTGAGTCGCTCGAAGTGAAAACCTTTAGATTTAAAAGGAATTCATATATTTAGTGACATAAAACCTCATAAGCAGAAGTGTGCATAAACGTGGCAAAATGGCCGGTATAGACAGTCTATTTTAGCATTGCTCTAGAAAATCTTTATTCCTCAAAAATAGAGTAAAAATTTGTTTAATAGACGAAATGTTACAGAACAGATTTCTAGAGCGTTTATGTTTTCATGAACTCTGATGGTGTAATATTTTCTCAGATGGAGTCTAACAGAGGTAAAACTTTTTTTTTTCTTTTATGGCTTTATAGCAGCATCTTCGTTTACATCTTTCATTTTTGAGTTGGTACCTTAAGAGTAAATGTCATTAGAAAGTAAGATCAATTACAGATGTTTTGCAGATGTCATAATTCTCCAAACTGAATTAATACGGTGACTGTGAACAGAAATATTATTCATAAGACAAGTTTATACATCGCTTTAGTTGTTTCCTACTTTTATGACTGAATTATTATGATACTAAACTCTCTCTGCCTTAAACTCAACAAACAGAGTTAAAGTGTTACCTCTCTCGCAATGACATCATCTCTACCTGCAGCATCCAGGACCGGGTGGGGGGGGTGGTGTTTTATAAAACCTGCAGCTGTTAAATTGAAACGTCGTCGAATGACTCTTACAGTCGCAGTGAAGCAACGCCGTGCGCTTCAAAGAAAGTCGGGGTTAGTTTTATCACAAAGAAACAAATTCAAATGAATTACATTTCAAAAAAAAAGAAACTTTCTCAGGCTTTTTTGAGTTTTAAGTGTTTGCCAGGAGGGTGAAGATCTGCCTGTGGTTTGGGTGTTTCCTGTGTGTTCATCTCTGGCGTGATAAACGGGCGCCTCTCTGCGTCGTCCTTCTCTTTATCTCCGTTCAAATTTTAACCACCGATAAAAGAGACGTTTCCACGTCTGCTGAACGTGTGAACTCCACTCACTTCACACAAATGTTGAAATATTTTAAGATCAAAACCGCGACATGAAGGAAGTGGTTCAGTGCAGTGTGTAGATGGATTGATTATCTTTTTTTTTTCTTCTTCTTCTGTTCTTTTGTTTGCAGCATTAAGCCCGAATGTCTGCTGTCCCACTGCATCATGGCGCCCATGCTGGCGCTGGATCCGGCCCTGCCAGCCAACGTGACTCTCAAAGAGCTGCCGGCGCTCTCGCCGTCCTTCTCCGCCGCTAAGGAGCTGCTGCTCATGAGCAAACCCTCCCACCCCCCCGCCACCGTCTCCGTGCTCATCTTCCACTTGCAAGCTGATGGTACAAAAAAAAACAAAACAAAAAAAAACACTCAAAAAGATCAAACTCTTATCAGGTCAAAGTTTGAGACAAAACAGACGAGTCCCAAAATAAGACTCGGTGGAAGTCACAGCAGGCGAGTTTATCGAGTTATTTATGGACGAAAGCTGTTATTTTTAACTGCAGATTAATGTGTAACCAGAAATCTGCAGCAGCCTGGCGAGCGTCTGCGTCGGTTTCTGTCTGCTCAAGATAATATCTTTATAAAAAACAGCTGTTTGTTGCTCAAATGATTTAAAAAAAAAAAAAACACCTTTGATACCTTCATTGTCTTTGTGGAATAATAATAATAATAATAATAAGAGAGAGAAGTCTGAAACTGCTTTTGAAGTTCCTGCTTTAGTGGAATTACAGAC
>JAOWBL010000016.1:8025152-8036321 GCA_028564865.1 Zenarchopterus dispar
ATAAGTCGCACCTGAGTATAAGTCGCAGGACCAGCCAAACCATGAAAAAAGTGCGACTTATAGTCCGAAAAATATGGCATATGAAATCTTTGATCTGCTGTTTGTGTGTTTTAATAAGCCCCAAAGAATTAAGAATGATAATTGTGTAGAGATAAAATATGTCTTACTCTGCACCACAAACCACTTGGTGGCACTTGTGCACTAGTTAAAAATGTTGACGCAGGACTTCCACTCTGGTACTGAAGAGTTGGACTTGGACCACATCAGGTCTTTAGACAGCTTCATGCAACGTTCTTGCAGCCTGTTATAATTATTATTGTTAATATTCTTATTGTTCTGGTTTGTTGTTCAGTTTGAGTTGTACTCGGAGGCCAGCATCGCCCTCCTCCACCTGAAAACCCCGCAGGACTTCGCTGATCTGACCCAGCAGGCGAAGAAGAACCTGACGCTGGACGGGAAAGAGTTAACCGTCAGCCCCGCCTACTTGTTCTGGGACCTCAGCTCGCAGGTGGACTCCTCTTCCAGTGCTTTAAAATTGTTTTCATGCCAAAAAACCCCACGGGGGGGAGGTGAGTGGGTTTTAAAATCCCTTTTAATGACGCTTTTGTTTTGCGCTTCAGTCCAAGCAGGATGAAGACATATCGGCCAGCCGCTTCGAAGACAACGAGGAGCTGCGCTACTCGCTGCGGTCGGTGGAGAAACACGCCCCCTGGGTGCGGCACATCTTCATCGTCACAAACGGGCAGATTCCTTCCTGGCTCAACCTGGATAACCCCCGAGTGACAGTTGTCACACACCAGGTGACATTTACACCCCCCACCCCACTCCTGTTGCCCTGATCATCATCATCAGCTGATTAATTTGACCTGTTATAAACATGAAGAAATACTGGTGACCTGCTAAATCACTACAGTCTCAACAATAAGCTGTAAACAAACAAACAAACAAACAAAAACAACCTCTTTATAATTACGTGTATATTTGCTCTCGTTTCTCCTCCAGGATATCTTTTTGAACAGCAGCCATCTTCCCACCTTCAGCTCGCCTGCCATAGAGACCCACATCCACCGCATCCCTGGACTCTCCCAGAAGTTTATTTACCTCAACGATGACGTGATGTTCGGCAAAGACGTGTGGCCCGACGACTTCTACAGCCACTCCAAAGGACAGAAGGTGATCGCCCCACTGGCGCCGAAGTCAGAAGTTAAACGCCACAGACTGGCTGTTAATCCCGTCTTTGGTCTCTTCGCCTCAGGTGTACCTCACCTGGCCGGTTCCGAACTGTGCGGAGGGCTGCCCGGGCTCCTGGATCAAAGATGGCTACTGCGACAAGGCGTGCAACAACTCTGCTTGTGACTGGGACGGCGGGGACTGTCTGGGTAAGGCGGCGGACGCCGTTGTCTGGGTGAAATGAGCCGGCAGGTGCCGTCTTTGTCCAACGTAAGCGTCCTCTCTGACAGGGGCGGCGGGGGGCAGCCGGTTTGTGGCGGGCATCGGCGGCGGAGGCCCCGGTGGAGGTGGGGGACAGGTGTGGCAGTTCGCCGGCGGTCTCGGAGGAATCGGGGGGTCGCTGTACTGCAATCAAGGCTGCGCCAACTCGTGGCTGGCCGACAAGTTCTGTGACCAGGCCTGCAACGTGCTCGCCTGTGGATTTGACGTGGGCGACTGTGGTCAAGGTGGGTGAGCGCACATACTCATGTTTTAAAACCCTCTCAGACCCTCTTCGTGAGGATTTGCTGACGCTGGATCGTTTTCGTAGAGCACTTTGGGGAGTTGTACCGGGTCACCCTGCTCAGGAACAGGACCCTGTACACCCTCCCTTTCGGGGAGACCAGGCCCTATTTCAGCTTCCAGAAACTGGCTCGCAGAGTCTCCGAGGCCCACGTCAGCGACAACCCGGTGGTCCGCCACACCTCCGTCGCCAACAAGTGGAAGACCATCCACCTGCTGCTCCACCCTGGCCACAACGCCACGCGGATCCAGTACAACCTTACGCTGCAGACAGAGGACGACGCCGAGTTCGTGATGGTCTTCAGCGTCGCCGTGGACACCCGCGAGGTTCCTCCAACCAACGCGTCTCAGACCGCCAGCAAGGACAAGGGAAAGGACTCGGTTGCCACGACGACCCCCGAGCCAGTTTTCACATTCTCAGACGTTCCAGAGGACAAGCGGGGGCCTAAAATCCAGAAGAGGGGTCCTGGCGAACCTCGGGCCGTCGTACAGGTTCCTTCGTTGAACGTGTCACTCCTGCCGGCCGCCGTGCGCGGCGAGCTTCAGAAGCTAGAGGAAAAACTTCTGATCGGAGACATCACCGTGAAGGGCTACAATCTCACCAAAGCTGAGCTTCTGAAGCCTTACAAGACGCTGGCTGAAAAACGGCCGAACGTGGAGGCGGAGCGAGTCCAGGGGAAGCCCTACAAAGACCTGGAAGGAGCTCAGTCAGAAGAAAAAGATGGAAACACCCAGAAAAATCCAAAGGGGGAAGAGGAGCGCTCCAAGCCAGGTGTGGCTGTTACTCCTCTGGTTCCCGTGCACATTGATGATAAACTCAAAGAGTTTGTCAGTCCTGAGCCCTTCCATCTGAAGGATGTGATTGAGAGGCCCAGAACTTCCAAACTGCAAAGCGGTGCTTCCCAAAAAAAGGGTGGAAAGATGTTGGATGATGCTGCTCCAGTTGGGAGGAGGCTCCACCACTTCGTCTCCTCCGACCGAGGCTTCCTGCCGTGGGAGCGGAGAAAATATTTTCAGGCCTTGCTTGAGGTGAGCAGATCTGACGACGTAGACGTTTAACCTGCAGCGAGACGTTTGTTTGTTTATTTATTTATTTATTTTTAGGAGGAGGAACGTCTTCAGAGGGAGCTGTCGTACGAGACCCGCGGCGCAGCGGCGGGCCGGAAACTCCAGGACACTTTTGCCGATTCGCTGCGCTACGTCAACAAGCTCCTCAACGGCCAGTTTGGGTTCACGTCCCGCAAAGTCCCCGCCCACATGCCCCACATGATAGACCGCCTCATCATGCAGGAGCTGCAGGACACGTACGGAAGATCGTCGAGGTGTTCGTGTGTTTCCGGAGCGGCGGCGACTGAAACTCCTCTGGTTTTTGTCTCCAGGTTCCCGGGAGAGTTTGATAAGACGTCAGGCCACCGCGTCCGCCACTCCGAGGACATGCAGTTTGCCTTTTCGTACTTTTACTTCCTGATGAGCGCCCAGCAGCACCTCAACGTCTCGGAGGTGTTCGACGAGATCGACACCGACCACTCCGGCGTTCTGTCCGACCGTGAGATCCGGACCCTCGCCACCAGGATCCACGAGCTTCCCCTCAGCCTCCAGGTGAGTCCCGGCTCGGATTTCTCACCGTTCCTTAGAGAGGCAGGTGAGCTCATGAAGAACGTGTTGGTTTTTGGTTTTTTTTCTAGGACCTGACGGGTCTGGAGCAGATGTTGATAAACTGCTCTAAAACACTCCCGACTAACCTGACCCAGCTCCACCTGGTCAGCCCCACCCAGGAAGCCTACTACGACCCCAGCATGGTGATGATGTCACACAGCACTTCCATCTTAATTACGTATCTTTTATTTGATATAATAACTCTAAACCGAGTCATCTGGCTTTCTGAACCGCAGCCTCCGGTCACGAAGGGCCTCGTCGTTCACTGCAAACCCATCACCGAACGGATCCACAAAGCCTTCAAAGACCAGAACAAATACAAGTAAGACCACGCGCTTGGTTTTATTTATTTATGCCTAGTCTTACGTTCACGCTCCAGCTAACGCGGCGTCGGGTTTGACAGGTTCGAGATCATGGGAGAGGAGGAGATCGCGTTCAAGATGGTGCGGACAAATGTTTCCCACGTGGTCGGCCAGCTGGACGACATCAGGAAGAATCCCAGGTGAGGACCGGAAAACGGACCTTCTCGCATCGCTTCATAACCGTGAGTTGAGTCTGCTCCATCTCCACGTTTGAGACGTCTCAACTCCTCCGTGTTCACCAAACAGGAAGTTCATATGCCTGAACGACAACATCAACCACAGCCACAAGGACGCGGCCACGGTGAAAGCCGTCCTGAGGGATTTCTACGAGTCCATGTTCCCGGTGCCGTCCCAGTTTGAGCTGCCCAGAGAGTACCGCAACAGGTTTCTGCACATGGAGGAGCTGCAGGAGTGGTGAGTTAGGACGCCAACTTTCCCGAGGGTTGCCGTTTTACCACCAGAACCGACATTAAAGGTCCAGTCTTCTCCTGGGCTTTCCTTTAGAGCCTCCTCGAAATTAAACGTTGAAGTTTTCTCCTAAAGAGACATTTAGTCCTTTTTTTCTAAAATGTTCAATTTTGACATGTTTTGAACAAAATATCGTTCAATTATGGTTTAAAAACATTTTTTTAAAGCATATTTTTACAGTTCTGTTTACAGTTTTAGGGGGCGGAGTTACAGTAAATATTCACATTTAAATCCCCCACTGCCCAAAACTAAAAGACTGTTTTTGATTTAGTCCCTCTAAGGCTTATTTTCTCTTTAGCTTAGGTATTACTCAAATAACTTCTTGTACTGAAAGACATTTTTGCAGCAGTAAAATTCTACAAAATTCACACTTTCATTTGTTTTCTTGTAGTGGGACTTTAAGATTTTCGTTTTTACTCGATTGTTCCGTGTTTAAATGACAAGAATAAGTAAGAAATGTCATCATATTTTCCTTGGAGGGCTGTTCTTGTCTTTTTTTTTCTCGAATTGATGACCAGAAACTTAGAAATAATAACCAGACTGATATAAAGTTAGAAAAGTTGCAGGAGCTGAGCAGGTGTATGTTTGGGGTTTTTGTTTGATAAATGATGTTTTTAGTGCTGAACATCCTTGAGTCTGACTGATTTTGAATCTGTGTGGAGTTTGATGTTCTTGCGTGGGTTTTTTCCCCCTGCTTCGACTTCCTCAGGCTAAAAACACGTCTGTCAGGTGGACTAGTGGGTATGAGCGTTTCTCCCTCGTTCCTCGTCTTCTGTCTGGAACGATGGGGACATGATGTCACTTTTATCTCCTAGTCGTCCTGCCTCTTTCTTCCTTCTCGTTGGATCGCTTCACAACAAGTCCGAGTGCTTTGACATGGACCTGACTATGACCTGTTGTTTCCCAGGCGCGTCTATCGGGACAAGCTGAAGTTCTGGACCCACTGTGTCCTCGTGACCCTGGTCGTCTTCACCGTCATGTCCTTCTTTGCCGAGCAGGTCAGTGTCCACTCAGGAACACGCACATCTCCGTTTCCATGATTCACACTTGAACTATGACTCGGGGCTTGGCGGCTGAATGCCCCCCCGAGCTGCGTCTGTCTCATGTGTCGACCTCGTACGATCAGCTGAGCCGGGACGTGACTCCACAGAAATGACAGACCCTCCATGAACTCCAGACCTGAATGTCTTTTGTTGCCTCGGATCAGACGAGGCGTTTATTTATTTTAGCCTCGCTGTTGCCGGAGAAGTTCCCAAAAACACCGCCAAGAATTTATGTTTAAACATCAGAATTATTTTTGAACTCCTTTCCCGTCACCGGAAGCCTAAAAAAAGCAAAATCCTACTTCTCTGACGTAAAGAAATGTTAATAATTGCAGCGACCTTTGAAAACTCTCCCGTCTCGGCACACAAGCGCTCATCTGGTGTCTTTTTGGCAGCAGATGAATCTTACCGAGGTTTAGTTGAGATCAGGGAGATCAGAGGTTCGCGTCTCGTCTGAGGAGGGGAATTAACTCCGCCGCCTCTCGTCTTGGGTTATCTTTACTTCCTTTGGCTACAGATGTTCAGGAGGACTCGTCAGATTCCTGATTATTGATTATTGAGTTTGTCATTTTGGGAAACGTGTTTCCTGTTTGGCTTCAAGTGCTGGTTGGATAGTCTACACCCTCAAAAAGGAAGAACATTTATTTGAAAGAAAGAGTTAAAAGAAACCAAGTGAAGTGAAAACATACAAACATAATCCGTGCTTTTTGATTATTTAAATAGGTTCTTTAAAAAAAATAGAAAAACAAGATTTACTGGCGTTGAAATCTGTGTTCACATGAAACCAAAAAATGATCTTTTTTTCTACAAAACTGCAATTATAAAAAGAGTTAAAATAGCCAAAGATCTTAAAATCCCTTTTTTTTTTTTTTTTTTTTACATTTTGTAGATGTTTATTAATCAACAAAGAAGACAGATGTAGCACATATAAGTCAATCTTTTGTTTTATGGAAAGAGGAAACTGAAGTGGAGCTTTTTTGGGAATTCGGAGCATCGAGGTCTTCACCAGAGGAAAAAAAAGATCCAGAGATCTGTTAAAAATGAGGAAACTAGAAGATCGTACATGTCAGAGTAAAATGTTTACAAAAAAACTGAGAACATCTGGAGCTAAAATCTGAAACAGTGAAAATGACTCTTATAATGTTTATTGAGATCGAAGAAGCTTCGAGGTGTCTGCGGGAGTCGTTTTTAAAGATTCTGTTGAAGGTGAAGTTTCTGCGTTTCCCTGACGGTGTAAAGTTTCCTTCCTGGTGTTTCCTCCTCCACCTGCAGCTCATCCTGCTGAAGCGAAAGCTGTTCCCCCGACGCCGAGCCAACAGGGACGCCAATCCTGAGCGGGTCTAAAAGAGGAAGACTTCCCTCTTTCACCCTCCTCAGCAGCGAGGCTCGGGCCGGATCCAAACCAGAGGGGGTGCGGGGGGGGGGTACCAGGGACCCGGAGTCCTCGGTTCAGGGTCGGACCGGCGGAGATGGAGCGGACCGCGGACGGAGCTGGCCGCCGAAGGGAACAACAGCCAGACAGAAGACACCTGTCCACCAGGGGTGTTTGAGACATCTCATGCAGCAGAAGCCCACACCCCCCCACAGACCCCCCCACACCCCCCACAGATTTACTGTTAAAACATGAAACTCTTCATCGGAGCGGGTTCTTATCAGAAAAATGTGACCCAGCGTGTCTACCGGTGCCAAGTGCTTATAAATCCTGCTTTTGTCTGTTTTATATCGCTCAAGTGTTCAAAACACATTTAAAGAATTTTTTTTTCTTTGAATTTGTACACAGAACAATTATCGCTTTTACTGCTATGACTTAATTTTAAGACACAATGTTGAAAAAAAACAAAAAAACAACCATGTACATACACAAGAACAGAAATCATGAAAGTCATGGCTGTTGTACCTCCATCTGCCGTCCTGAAAAACATGAAAACTTTAAGTGCCTTTGTTGTTCATTCCTGCTTATTATTATTATTATTATTATAATTCTTCTTCTTTTTTTTTTGGTCTCTAAATGTTGGCCACATCACGCGGTGATCTGTTGGGATCCAGAAGAACAATAGGATTATCATCGATGTCTCTGAGCTCGGTGAGAAGCTGCAGCTTTCACGGCCGCCTGCATGTGTGTCCCCGTGGGACTCGGCAGGCTCGCTGCTGTCTGACATTCAGACCACCTCAGCATGTCATGTGACCCAGTTTGATTGTATTGTCGTGACTGATGCATCCCGTCTGAGCGCCACGCCGTCGCCGTGGCCCCGCCAACTGCTTGCCATGTGTTTCAAATCTCTGAATGTGGGTTTTATAATGTTCTTTATTAACGTGGGAGAGAAGGTTGGAGTTCCTCGTTTTGCTTCGATGCTTCTTTTGAGTGAAAATAAAACTTTTTGGTTCGGTCATCCTGGTGTTTATCTGATTTATTCAACATTTGTTGTTACTTTTTACATTTAAATGACATATAAAACATCAAATATGTTAACATGGTTTTGGTTTCTATATCTAGAGCTGGTGGTGGTCAACTTTCAATGTTTGTTGTTGTTTATGACGGTAAAAAAGTCTGTTGAGATCGCTGGACCAGGTCCATACAATAATAATAAAACTATTGAATATGACAGGACTTGTTCAATATGATCTAAAAAAAAGCATGGTTTTTAATTTGTGAAAGCATCTGTTAAAATAAGTTTTTACTGCTTTTTTTTATTTTATTTCTTTAAAGGACAAGAAAAAAAACAGGTCCAATTCAAAACCAGGATGCTTAAATCCTGTTCAAGCTTGGATTATTATCTCATAGAATAAAGGCTTCACAGCTTTCTTTTTAAATTAGTTTTTAAGGTTCATTTTTGTACTTTTTTGGACTGGTTCGCCACCTTAGACCAGGTCCAGAAAATAATAATAATAATAATAATAAAGCTATTGAATATGACAGGACTTGTTCAGTATGATCTATTAGAAAGCAAATACATTAAAAGCACAGTTTTCAATTTGTGAAAGCGTCATCTATTAAAATAAAGTTTTTACTGCTTTTTTTTTTTTTTTTTTTAAAGGTCCAGTTCAAATTTGGATTATAGAATAAAGGCTTCACAGCTTTTTTAAAATTTTTTTTAAAGCATCCTTTCTGTGCTTTTTTTGGACCAGTTGCTCACCTTAGACCAGGTCCAGTTCAAAAACCCACTCTAACCTGGATTAAACCACATTTTATCTCATTTACCCCAAATAAATGACATCTTCACAAATATCGGGGTTGTTTGTGTAATCTTGGTCTCTAACGAGAACTAAGACACACAAGATGTCTGTTACTGTGGACCCACTAAATGTGCGTGAATTATTTGTACTTAAAAGTACAGAAGTATTTATTTACCACAAATAAGAAGTTAAAAATGAACTTTCAAAAGAGCCGCATCTCTCAGCCTCGTGGATTTCAGCTGATAAAATGTGTTTTTTTAAAAGTCATTTAAATTATTAAATATTATTAAATAGTCTGATTGTAAAAATCAGTTTCCTTCAGTTGAGACTGTTGAATAAATCTGTAGGGAGTTTAAAAGACTTTTATTATTAAAAGACTGGGTTAATATAATTCTTTATTGTGGTTTAGATCAGTCACCTGGACGTCGAGTCTCAACTGGTGAAATTTAAATAAACAAAAATTGCTATTTAAATAAATCTACTGCTTGTGCACTTTTTTCCTTCCCCTTTACAGCACAGACAGAAGTAGATGAAAAATATTATCTTTATTACAGTCCTTTTCACTCACATTTGTTAATATAAACGTTCTTCATTGTGTTACTGAAGAGTACAAGGTGTTTAAAATCAAAGTCTCAATACAAACTGTCAAAGTCCATCCAGAAATTATGCATAAATGATCTTTGAAGGACATGCCCATCTGTAAATGTCCAGACTGTTAAAAAAAAAAAAAACTAAACTAAAAACACCTTTTTCTTTTAAACCCTTAAATCTTTACCAACCCTACGGAAAAATCCCTTTTGATCCCAACGAACCTGAATTATGTGTCAAATTACAACTTTTCTGAGATATTGATACAATTATTGATGATCCAATAAAAATTCAATAACCAAATAAAGTCAGGCATATAAGTGAAGACACTTCAGAAGTGAAAAGTTATTAAAAAAAAAAAAAAAATCCAGTAGTTTTGTAGTATTGTAACTATTGATGTATCTTGTGTGATACTTAAAGCAAGAAAAATACAAACATACAAACCGGTTTCAAATTATTCACAAGTTAAACAGTAATTACAACAAAAATATTTAAGGCGTCTTCAGTTTATTTCTGTACAATCACATAATTATTAGCCCTTCAGGGAGGAGAAAGCAGAGCGAGCCGCGAGTCGGCGCGTCATCAGCCGACGGCGCTCCGGAAGGCTCAAACTTAGCGAAGGAGGCGGGGTCACGCGTCACGTGTGGGCGGAGCCTAGCGGAGGAGCCGTCGCGGTTTTTTCAGCGTCGACACGCAACTCTTCACCCTTGTTGTCAACCTGCCAGCCCACAACTGAGACTTGATTGAAAATTATTTGAGGTTTAAAAAAAAAAAAAAAAAAAAATTAAGAGGATTAAAACTTTTTATTTTAAAGCCCTGATTTGTGTCCGATTGAGTCATTTAATAAATAAAAAAAAAAAGATGAATGATTAAGAGGACTGTCATCTGTAAATGAGTGGTTTTTTTTGGTTGTTTTTTGTTTTTTAAGTTTGGGCATTTATCAAAGAAATATACCTTAAAACTATTTATTCATGATTTAACTTATTGCTGTAAGACAAATTTATGCTGAAGATGAATTTTAAAACATATAAAAATGCTTTGATATTTGCTCAAGCTATTAAAAAAACAAAAGAAAAACAAAAAAAAACACCCATTTAAAAGAAAACATTTTGGTATTCAGGCTGAATTAGCAGGAAGATGCCTTGAAAACACACAACCTGCGCTGTTTGACTCCAAATTTAAAAGAAAATCCCTGGCTCCACTTCATCTTCCAGGCTTTTCAAGTCCTCTGTCCTTTTTTGGTTTTCAGTGTCGAGTGGGTCGTGAACCAGTTTTAATCAGAAGTGGTTACTTGGTCGAGGCTGCTGTGGCTCAGGGTGGAGGGTCCCTCCTCGTCGCGGTGGAGGTCGTCGTCTGCTTTCAGGAGCGGGGAGAGGTCTGCGTCTCCGCCCGCGTCCTCCCGCCGGGCAAGCCGTCAGTCGCGGTGCGCTTGGCCCGGCGGCGTGATGCTGAAGACTCGGATGCGCAGGTGGGAGGCGATCTGGAGGCACAGACCTGTGCAGTAGCGGGTCAGATCCACGAGGGACAGGACCTGGAGACGACATCAGGACATGTTATAAACTCTTTCATTTTCTTGGACAATGATTGATGTCCCGATCTTCATCATGCTGACGGAGCACAACTTTTCCACACCTCTCGTCTTCCATGAGTCACCGCAGGTAAAGCACAGGTGTGACTGATAACATTATCAATAGTTATTAAATTTACTACACCAGGTTGTGATTTAAGCAACATCAGCGTTTTCCTGAGGCTGCCGCTTTACAAAAAAATTAAGTAATAAAATAAAATTTCTAATATCCCCAAAACTGTGGAGTTTGTCACGCCGACGGCAACAGAAAACGAACGTTTTTGATCCAGTGAAAGGGAGCGGGTGATACCATCGATGGCCAAATTTGGGATATCTGAAGTAGAAGAGAGTCCACAAACTCTCTGTCCTCCATCACATCCATGGAAAATAAAATAGTCTTTTCTTAATCTTAAAAAACCCCCAAAACATTAGAACAAAGCTGTAACACTGATTTCAGAAGATGAACAACCTTCAGATGAGGGGCTGGAGTCAACTCATGGGGCTGACTCCACCTCCCAAAAATGGCTGCTATGAACACGAGCTGTTGTGTTGCATCTTTTTCACATCATCTTCATACATA
>JAOWBL010000016.1:8044695-8067659 GCA_028564865.1 Zenarchopterus dispar
TATATATAGTTTTGAGGTACTTCATCGTGAGAGCTGTTCTGAGTGTGCTGCAGCGATCTCAGGTAAATTTAAATGGCTTGTTTTTTTTTAACCCACTAGAGCCTAAAATTTAAGTAGTACCAAGATGAGTACCACTCATCTTGTGTATTTGACTGTTATGGAAGAGTATTAGTGCCAATGAAGAAAGAAAAAATAGAATTTAAAATTAAAAATATAGAATTCTGAGTTTAATTCTGACTTTAATCTCAGAATTCTGACTTTTTTCTCAGAATTGTGAGATTAAAATTAAAATATAGAATTAAATATTAAAATTAATTAAAATATAGAATAAAGATTTATAATTTTTTTCTTCATTGGCCCTAATACTCTTCCGTAGATTTTATAAGTGCTGCAAGAAATTGTATTGAGATAAAATTCAAGATATTTTTTAAAAACTAAAACAAAAAGCGCTGAATGTAAGTAAATAATAATTATAGAACAGAATAGTCACTGTAGGTCTACAGCAACATTTTTAATCAAATATTAGGCTTATTCATCCAAAGTAAGGAACTGTATTTGGAAACAATGCAAACTATTTGTAATACAATAATGTTGTACGTTAGGAGCATAAATCTAAAAGTATTGACTTAGAAAAAAAAGATCATAAATAATTTCTTTACCATCTTTAGTTATATCTGTATTATTTAGGGGTAAGTATTCTAAATTATTGCTATAACTCCAGAATTATTTTGATGAACTATGGGATGAGGACGCTTTGCGAGCAGTTGCTTTTTTCTACATATTTCCATATCGCGTCAGGTGGTTTGATGCCTCACCACAAAAGGAAAAGTTTGAGTGTCTCTGGCTTCTAGTAAAGATATAACTGTCTATGTTGTTTCCCAGCAGAGCTAAGTCTTTCACATCTGTAAGGATTTACCTGGTAGTGCGCATTCCTGTGTTCGTAAGGTGTGACCTTTGATTGAGGTTTGACTCCTTCATCAAACTTTCAAAGTTTAGCTTGTCCTTGAAAGTATTCACTTCTTCCACCTTTAGCTAATTTTTCAAAATGCAGACTTGAATGCATAATTGACGTGTTACCGTTAGCAGGGGTTCTGGGTAGTTTTTCATGGGCTAGGTTGTTGACACATCTTAGATGTGTCTTAGATGCCACTTGGCAAGGAGTCTCTGCTGGTTCCTCCAAACTTAAACTTTTTTCTTTTTTTATAGTTCACCAGTGAACTGCTTTGGTTTCACTATGGATCAATTTGTTGTTTGATTTCCCCATCAAATAATTCATACAATCAATGTAAAAAACAAAGTTTTCATAGGAGCTTAAATTTTAAAACTATAAAGAGCTATTCTCAAACCACAAAGAAAGAAAAACTCTTTTCAGACATTTGTGGTCGTTTGTTTTTTTATACCACTATTTATGCATCACATAAAAGATTTTTCACCAGAATTTACCCTGATTTACACAAATCCAAACAACAAAAAAAAAGAGTAGCTCGCATAACAAAAACAAAGACTGTAATTTTTAAATTTAAGTTTATTATAACCACAGGTCATAATTACAAAGGTAAAGGCATGCACTTATGATGAAGCTTGTTCAAATCTCAGTCCAACACTAATCTAAAAATCATAATCCGTCATCTAGAATATGAACTGTGCGTTCATCTCTCCATTTTATTGTTTATCAGACATAACATAGACAGAAAATGTCTAATGGTAAATTAAATCTGAAGAATCAATGCATTTTTTCCAACATCACACAGGTCTTTGGTATTTTTTCTTGCCGTGCAGAAGCACATTGACACTGTAACAACACCAAGGTTTGGTTTCTACATTTTCATTTCCATTTTCCAAACCCGTCACCTTCAGCAAACAATCCCAACAAAAATCCACATAGAAATATTGTAGCTGTGAGTCACTGTTTGTGCTATATGTGTTTTAGTATTGATAATTTTTATTTTTACACACTCCTTATTAAAGCCAGAACCAAAACACTGCTGACATGCATCTGAGCTGGACACAAGAGTCTCACAAACCAAACAGGATGACAAAGAAGATGACCTGGTATTTCTCTATGGTAACAAGCTCCAAACCTGCACACAGCACGCCACACCACAGACCGGTACGCTATCCCCCACATCCCCTGCACCTCTTCCACCATTCCTCCATTCGGCATCAATCGGCTGACCCCAGAATATAAGCGATGAGGGTCGCTGACGGTTGCTGATGTCTTCAAAGCCAAAAAGTGTCTCATTGCATTGTGCTCAGTTTTTACTTCTCTTGCTCAACAACTTTTGTCTCGTTCATGTACTTATCAATCAGGTGTAGGGGTACCCCGCGTTGCATGAGCTCGTAGAAGGTGAAGCCGCCTACGAAACAAAAGGAAAAAAAATAGTTATATTGTTGTTGGGAAAGAGAAAGAGAGAGGGAAGTTGAAAAGAAAGCAGGAAAAAGGAAATTTGAAGAGGAGAGGCCCAGAATTCTCAATATCTGACAAAGAATGAAGAAAACACTAAAAAAAATGGCCAGAAAACATCTACTCAAAGTACAGTTTCCCTAGTTCCATAACATAAACTAAGTGCCTTCATATACAGATTTTAGAGATAGCTTATGTCAAGAGTATAAAACCATGCAAGTTGCTCTGGAGGACTACATAACGACAAAACGTTGTATTAAATGCTTCTAATGGAGAAACGGTACCAAAATAAGCATGCTGATGTTTAAAAGTTGATACTTTCCATGCCCATCATCAAAGTTTACTCTACCAACATGCTGATAACTAGCACTAAAAACATTATACAGACAAAGTGTATTTATTCTTCGTTTGACTTATCAAATAGCTGGTTAGAAAAAGAAAATGAACTATGACTGCATTTACACCGCCGTGGCTGCCATTAAGGTGCATCTTAATGGCTAATTTTGAATTATTACATATATTCATTTTTTAAGTGCATTTCTTACATCATCTCTTAAAAGCGCCTCATATCTGATACCTGCATTTACACTAGTTAACACCTGGGGACATGACGCATGAGGGATATGGGTTTGACTACTTAACCTGGTGGAAAGAGAAGAAGGAAAAAAAACACTTTTTTATGAACACAGCTGAGATAAAAGATACAATCCAAGCCTTTGCTTTCTAAAGGATTTGTGGAAGTCAGCAAAGGTTTAAGAATCTTTTGAAGTAGAGAGGTCTCAGGGCTCAGGTGTAGTGGATCCTAATGCAGGAGAACCACAAGAACAAAGGTTCTAGACAACACCTAGAGGGACTGGTAGAGACAAGTCGAAATGCTGCAGACTAGCATGGAGTTGATGAAAGACAGAACAATTTATAGACACACAGGTAGGAGTGCCAAAAAGAAACAGGTGGGGATGAAAAAAGACCAGACCAGAACAAGAAATCACAAGGTACTGGAATACAAGGGAAAAGAAACTGCCAAGGTAAAATGGGAAATTAAGCAAAGATTGAACAAATCAAATAAAGGCTTCAACAGGAAGACAAAGACTTGAAGAAATCTAAAAGATCAGAAGAGTAGAAAACCCCCACAAAATGACAAGAATAACCGTAAAACCATAGACCGTGACGAGGAAGTGGATGGATTGCGTTTACCTGTGGTTACATGCGAAGGCCATTGTGGCGTTTTCAAGGATGTATGAGCCACTGACTCACATCAGATTTATCTTCTCCATATGAACGAGGTCTGAAACAAATCTAAGAATATCTGCTACTTTACTGCTTACATGTGCACTGATGATCTGTGATCTGTCGTACAAGGGAGGAGAAATCTAATTAACTGAACAGTCTAATATAAACAGAGTAAGGGCATGTAAAGGCAGAGAACAAACAGCTTCTAGTAATAACGGCTTTTCATTCAGAGGCTCAATACCTCCAAGATCTATGGGGGTTTTTTTTTTCACAAGAAGTGGCAGCCGTTGTTTAAAAAAAAAAAAATTCAATGAGACGTTGGCAGTGGGCACCAGGTGGATGTACCAGGTGGACGTACCAGGTGGCCAGGTCGAGCTGCTATTACCACCTGCTTGCCACAACAAGGCCATACTCTTTATAAAAACAGGCTTTCATACCTCACCTTTCCAAGCACAGATTCAAAGCAGAAATCATCAACTGGATGAATTATAGTGCATTTTGTTGAAAAACAAACATCCAAAGGGTTAGTTGACAGATGGAAACTTTAAACAGCTAAAGTTTTTCGTTTGAGTACTTTTTTGTGCAATGACAGTGACAACATTCATAAACAGACATTACAAAACCGTATGGAGCTGGGATACTGTTTTATTCAAAAACCAGGCACAATGCAGGGCAACGAAAATAAAAATCCTAATTCATGAATGGCATCAGTAAGGTCAGGCAGGAAACTCCAAGGAACAGCTACGCTGTCTCGTTTTATGCATACATCACTCTTCAGGCAGGCCCAAATACCAAACAGAAATTTAATTTAGTAAGCTATAAAGTGTTTTCCATCAGCAGCCAGAGTATCCATAGCAACACAATTCTAGGTGACTTTCTGAATTTCTAAGCAAAAGTTAGAAAAACTGAAAACATTTTACTCACCTTTCCTCTTTCACAAGTAACAAGTGAGAGAGTCTGACGCAACAGTTAAAACCTTCAAACCTGAGTTATCAAAATCAGCCAACTAAGTGACTCCACCTGGCAAAAAGCTGTCATGCAAATACGACAAGTGCTTTCTCTGGGTCCCGCATCAAGTGGAAGAACAGCCGCTACGGTCCAGTTAACCAAGGAAAACAAAGTTACACAGGCCGACTGGAAGATGCACAATGAACGTCATAAGCTTCATATGCCAGATCCATATGAAAGCTTACCTTATTTATATGAGAACATACATTCACAATTCTTGAGTTTGGACTGGGGGAGAGAGAAGAGAAGACGGGGTTAACAAAATGTTTACATGGCGTTACATGTACGCACCAGGGAATACTGTCAAGGTATTACTGAACTCTTTACATGAGGAGTTAACTGTGCAGCATATAGAGACATGGAGACAATAAACACAAGAACATCACAAGTGTATGTGTTGAGGTCGTGTGCTAGGACTGGGAAAGGGATGGCTGGATGGACTGGATTGATAGAGATGTATGAGAACATGAGGGATAAACATTTACATGTGGTGATGAAAAGTGTCACCCGATAATGATGTGCAGCATACACACATGAATAGTTTGTTATCATTGTTATGCCATTGTCTCTGTTTTGGAAATGTTGATTAGGAACCAGCTGCACCAGTTGTTCATAAATTCAAACTAAATTAGAAATAAAAGTTTGGTTGCTGAAAAAAAAACTGAAACAGTTTAACTTACTAAAGATCATCATGTTCCTCTAACGTTTTTTTGACCTTGACTTTTCTGTACTGACAGGATTTACTCAGATTCTCTGGATCCTAAATCTTTGCTTTTAGTTTTGTGCTTTTCTTGATTATAATATTGTCACCTGTAGATATCTACAGCTACACATGAAGTAACTTCATCTTCCCGATCTGTGTTGCAGCCATCAATTACCTATCTTTACATCATTGCAAATTAATTTGGATTATGGCAAAAATAATGATTATCAAGTATTTGCATTCAAGTTGTATTTGCAAGATCACGAAAATAATAAGCTGATATGAGCTGGGTGGAGTCCTTAGAGATAATGTGAGAAGTTGTGTGTTTGGGAAAGACTTAGAGTTCCCGCCACATCGGGAGGACCCATTTAAACTCTGGATTCACATGTCGGCGTTGATCACACATTGGAGGACGATGGAGGCAAAGCTCATTATCACGGTCTTCAGCTGTGAAATTCACCTTTGTCCCTGCATGTTTAAAGAACAAAATGCATCCAGAATGGACGGTTGGCAGAAAGTCTACGGAAAGCAAAGAAGAGAAACTGCCATCCCATGCCATGACAGCAGCGTGGGCCAGAAGCATCAGACGCATCCTCCGACGTGCACTGCTGCAACCCTGCCATTTGAATCCAGCAGAAATGGTCACGTCACTGGGGAGCTGTTTGGTTAATCCCAGGACACAGTGAGGAGATTACATCTCTTGGTTGCTGTGGGAACGTCTTGTTTTTTCCCCAGAAGGGCAAGAGGAGGTTGCTCAGGAGAGGAAGGTCTGGGCCTCCCTTCTTAGGCTTCAAGTATCAACCAACAGATCGCTCTAAATATTCAAATATCAAATATAATATCTAAATATTATATATCAAGTTTTAACTCCCTGATTTTGTAATGAATTTGTGAAGAGCTGGTGCAATCTAGTCCAAGTACTTACATGTTCACCTCCTGTATCGTCCCTCTCGTAGACTGAAACACATAGTTCATAGTTCAAACGCTACGTTATCTGGTTGGAATTGGTTTCCCAACAGTTTCCTTACCTCTTTATATTCATTAAAGGGTTATGCTTTTGATGATCAAAAAATTACTTGTTTTTTTTTTTTCTTTTCTTTTCACTGTGATCCTGAGAGGATCTAAAACGGATATACTTTTTAACATCAAGAAAGAGATAATGAAGTTGGAAAACCAGACCCACGGAACCCAGAAGCAACCCAGACAGACAATCTAAGGTCACCTCCAAAGATCACTGACCTTTGACCTCTAGCTTGCAGTCCACCTGGGCTTCTCCCAAGTCGTTGATGGCCTTGCAGGTGTACACTCCACCGTCAAAAGGACTGGGCTTCCTGATCTCTAGAGTACAGACTCCTTGGTTGCTAAACATACGATAGCGCGGGTCGTCGATGATGGCTATCTTATTCTTCATCCACATCACTTTGGCCTGTGAGCAGACAAGGACACATCTGCAGCATCTTGATACAACAGCTGGAGCTGCAACATCCAGACTGACACAACATTTAATATTTACATTTAATTCAATTGTTTCTGTCAATTGCAATTTATTCCACGTACTATCTTCACATTTACAAGATTTTTCACCATTACTGTTAGCAACAGCTTCTCCTCCTGCATGTTAGAAATCTGCCACAGATTGTGAATATTAGATTTGGTAATGAAACAGAATGATCATCTATGTAATACCACAGATTTTTGTTCACGATTACAAAAACTGGTGCCTAAAGACATCGCCACCTACCCTTGGGTTGGCCCGGACACTGCAGTTCAGAGTAGCATTGTAGCCGGCGATGGCAAACGTGTTGATAAGTGGCTGCGTGAACTTTGGCGCCTCCTTGAAGTCGTGGTCGTTGTACTCGGGCATCTTCACCTGCAAGCCTGTTGGGGTAAGGGTAAAGGAATGGGGTTTTGCATGATACTGTTGCTGAGCGGTATCATGTGGGAAACTCCCTATGTGATGAGGAAAAGACAATGTTTGTTTGTTTGTTTCAGGCTTTTTCATTTAATCAGGCTCACATTAGGGGGGAAAAGCTCACTGACAGTACCTTTCAGACAGCAGCTGTAGAAAACACAATCAGTGTGCTTAAAACGTCGATGACTTTTCTGTTATAACAATGCTATTTCTACCCATCAGATATTTATATGTATATTTGTTAGGATGAGTTTTGGCTTAAACACTAATCTATACAAATTAATACAGAATGGTCAATATAGAAGGTGGGGGAGGAGGTTAAGTAAGTAGATCTGCCTATGAAACTAATAAACATTAATGCTGAGGCATATTTATGAATAAACATCAATAAAATAAATCCTGGAATTAATCAGTTAAATAAATATGAATTGCTCAGAAGCTAGAACAGTCTTCTGCCCAAAGTTGATGGTTAAATTCCTCACTGTCCACAAGTCAAAAGTGTCTTTGGGCAAAGATATTGAGCCCCACATTGCCTCTAACGTGTTCATCAGTGAGTGATTGCATCAACGACAGAAAAAGTACTGCTAAGACTCAGTAGAACAGAAGTTGTGTAGTCTGAAAGTATGTGTGAACCTGTAAATGTGTAAACTAGGAAATTACTTTATAAAATAGGGTTGAAACTTTATACTTGGATGTCCAGATATTCGTTCATTTCAATTCTTGTTATAATTTTCTCCTGAAAACTTTGGAGTCCATAAAATGGTATTAATACAGCCCTTTCATCATGTTGTTGAATGAATAAGTGTTTTTCATTTTTAAAATTATTTTTTTATTGGATTTATTTTAGGGATCCTATCTTTTCATCCCCCTTTTTATCAATTCTATTCATTTTTATCTCCTTTGTTAAACAGACCAACAATACCTTTTTAAATATAAAAATGTGTATTTGTTTATTGACTTATTGAACTATACTATATTCTTCATAATTTACTTGCCATAGTCTTTAGTATTTTTTGTTTAATATGTTTCTGTGCCATTTCATGCAACTTTCACACTGTTTTACCTTCTTTTTCGATGAGAGCGCTCTTCTTGGTTTGCGTGGCATTTTCACTCAGGCCGCACATATTCTCAGCGAAGATCCTGAAGTAGTACTCGTTCCCAACCACCAGGTCTGTGATGGTGATACAGGTGCGATGGTAGTGCTCAATGCATGTATACCACTCCTGAAAATCAGAGTGAAGTATGTGATTTCCTTATTCCATGAAGAATACTTTCATTTCAGTGCAGTTTCAAGTCAGTCTACTACCATTGTCTTCTTGTCTGCTTTTTGAATAGTGTAGCCCGTTATTGGAGCGTTCCCGTTGTCCTTCGGGGGGGTCCAGACCAGAGCTACGTTTCTTCCCCATACGTCTTCAATAGTCACACTGTGTGGAGGTCCAGGTAAATCTAAAAATCAGAGAGGAGAAAAAATAATCAAAATAAATATTTAAACTGCTGCTGAAATAAACAAGGTTAATTATTTCTGTCACGTTTTATTTATTTGGATGCAAATCACGATCAGTTCACTCACCTACAATTTGTATGTCAACGATGGCCGTGTCCACATAGTTTTCAACTTGCACCGTCATCTCATACTTCCCTGAGTGGCTGCGCTCTGCTTTGCGGATAAAGATGATGCTGTCACAGTCTGTGTTGCGAATGCTGACGTGGGAGGGCTCGATGGGGTTGCCGTCCTTCATCCAGGTGACCTTCGGCCGCGGTTTCCCCTGCGCACGCACAAAGCAGTTTGAGCATAGTAAATAGCTCAGAGATGTGTGTCGTTATCAGAAACGTGAGATTTACCATGAAAGGAACGACAAGGTTGACAGTTTCTCCAACTTTACGAATGTACGTCTGTTTCAGGTGTCGCGGGACACGGATTTTGGGTTGTTCTGCAGGGTCACATCACAGGGCTTGGGATTAAGATTTGAACATAAAATCTTATGCGTTTGTAAAATCAGAGATGTGGCTGGATTGATGTTTTTGCTTTTACTCGGAAACCAGATGTCTCAAAGCTCACCAACAACCTCTTTGACCAGAACAGCATGCTGCAGGGTTCGTGGAGCACTGGCTCCAGCTGCATTGATGGCTTTGACTCGAACAAAAATTTTACACTCCGGCGCCAGTCCGGTGATGGTGTATTTGGTTTTCTCTGTCAGCTCCTTGTTAGATACTTGCCAGTCATCAGCTGTGGGTTTAAAAAAAATATTGTTTAACAAAGCAAACTATCTCCACATGCAGACAACGTAGGACTTAGTAATGTCTGCAGCTAGCTAACTGGAACATCTGCAATGTCATAAAGTCTATATATGTGTAATGTTCATATTCTCTTATACCAGTGTTGTATCTTTGCCTTTTGAGTGTGACAACATTGCTTTGGGTGTTATGCATGCTTTGACTCACTTCCTTCTATACAGTACTCCACCAAGTATCCGTCCAGCCCGGCAGCGCCGATGGTTTCAGGAGGACGCCACTTCACAGTCACTGTGGTGTCTGTGACATCATCCACAACCAGCATGGTTGGCTCGCTGGTCACAGCTGAGTTGAGATAAAGTTTATATGAGATAAAAAGAGTCAGATTTTCTACAGTTTTTAATTTATATCCCAACAATGGATATGGAGGAGATAAGAAAACATCTATTTTTGCATAATGATCACATGATCCCCGTTCCTCTGCTTTTGGCTGGTATGCCATCAGTCTCCATTAGTTCCCACTCCTGCCATCTATTCCTGTGTTCTGAATCACATTTAACTCCTATTGAACCCTCTGACAGAACTGAGCTCTTAAACCCCTAATCTGCAGATGATTTGGCAGCCATTATAGAGACATATTTAATATCTACTAAAGCTCTTGTGTGCCCAGTGGAGGTCACAGTGCGTGGGATGATGGGTATGGGGGAAACAGCTGCATCGCTTGGGTATCAAGGGCAGACTACACACACAGTATCACGCAACCTTTCTGTGAACATTCCCAATATAAAAATGAAACTGTTGTTAGACTGAGTGTAAGGACATCTTTCCTTAGTAAATTATTGGCTCTAGTAGCAGAGACGCTACAGCCACTCACCAAGGGGAGTAAAGGCTTTCGATGGTTCGCTGGCTTTGGATACACCAATGGCATTGACGGCAAAGATCCGCACTTCATAAGGCACTCCTTCAATCATCTTCTTGGGTTCAAATGAAGTTTCTTTAATCAGGTCGAAGTTCAACCTCATCCATCTGGAGCTCTGTTTCTTTTTTCTCTCAACATAATAGCCTTCAAGAACCAACAGAAATCTTGTCATTTAACTCCAAAGCTTACGCTGAAGCTTCGATGGTAGCCATGATTTTAAGTTTACCTAAGATTGGTGAACCTCCATCATATTTTGGTGGTTCCCATGTCATAGAACACCAGTCACCACCCACGACTGGGACCAGTGGTGCATCCGGAGGATCAGGAATGTCTGCGGGCAATACATGATCAGTTTAACTGTTCACGAAAAAATAAATCACTGTGTGGTATAAGCGTTTCCCATTTTTGTTATCTTACCGACAACCTTGATTTTGATGCTGGCTGTGGCCTCACCAGCTTCGTTCTGCAAAACTATCTTGTAGTTGCCTGTGTCCTCCCGCTCTGTGACCTCAATTGTGAGGCTCGTTTGGTCGCCATATGTTTCAGCTCGGACACGTTGACCTGAGTCGAGAATCACCTGAGAAAAGAGAAACGAAGGCCGTTACAGGAAGACCTGTGATTCTCGAGTCCAGGTCTGACTCATGTCCTGATTTTGGACCAGAATACTGTTGACTCCGACTTGTGCTCTCACACGTGTATGAACTGCATTTGGACTCATATGTCAGAGACAAGCACTCAGATTTTTATTTTCTTTTATTGTATACAATATGCTGTAATGATTTGGCATAATGAACAACGGGTTTAGAAAATGGATGGATGGATGGATTTGGCATAATTATAATATCGACATTAAGTTAAATACAAATGTCGTGCAATCTTATCTATGCTATCTACTGTTGACTCTAAGTACTTAAAATCCTCTACCTTTAGCTCTTCTCCCTGTAGCCTCACTGTTCCACCTTGATTCTCTCATTCACATACATGTTCTGTCTTCCTGCCACTAACTTTTATTCCTTATTTCTCCAGGGCATACCTCCACCTCTCTAAATTTCCCTCCACCTGTTCCCAACTCTCACGATAGATCACAATGTCATCTGCAAACATCATAGTTCATGGGGAATCTGTCTAATCTCATCTGTCTGTTTGTCCACCACCACATACAAGAAGGGGCTCAAACCTGATCCTTGGTGCAGTCCCACCTCCACCTGGAACCCCTCTGTCAGCTTTTTGAGCATCTATGATGTAATGTTCACACATGCTTACTTATGTGCTTAGTCTAGCTTCCATTATTCATTCCCATAACCCAATTATATGGCTCATTAACTTTATTCCTCTGTAGTTGCCACAACTCTGCTCATCTGCCTATACACTTAGACATTTTCATACTTCCTCAGATATATCATCAGGAACAACTGACTTTCCACTCTTTATCCTCTTCAATGCCCTCTTCACTTCAGTCTTACTAGTCCTACCTCCTGGTCCACAACATTAACAAACGGCGCTAAATCCCAAGAGAAAAGGTCCCTGGGTGTTCACTTTGCATATGCTGATTTCTTGTATAGTGATTAAAAAAGCACATGGCCTTGGCCAAAGTTTTGACTGAAAGCTTTTCACCCTCACCCTCTCTCCCTTCATCCACACGACTCGGGGTGCTGGTTCTCCACTGATGGGGATCTCTAAGCGAAGTTTGTTTCCTGCCACAATTGTCACTGTGTTGTCAGGGAAATTCAGGCTTTCCAAATGTACTCTTGGAGGGTCTGTAGAAAATCAAAGTAGACCATGAAACAACAGAAAGGGCATTAAAAAAAGACATGAAGATTTCCAGCCCAGAAGAGCATAGTTTGTGTACCGATGATGTGGATTTTGGCAGATAGGCTCTGTGAATATCCCTCAGGTACAAAAGTATAATCTCCAGCATCATGAAGGGAGCTGGTTGGAATTTCCAGGCGGTGAACCCTGAAAAACCATAGTTAGTTGCTGTATATAAGAAAAAAGGTTTTGTTTGAAAAGATTTGCATATGAGTCATACTTGTTTCTGTGTATGATGTTGATACGATCGCTTTCCTGGATAAGCTGTCCATTCCTGTACCAACGACCTGGCACGTTTCCTGGATAGATCTCACAGTGAAGCTTGATGGGTTCTCCCAGCTTCACAGTTATGTCCTGCAGGTCCTGGTAAATCTTCAAGGGTTTCACTAAGTAAAATTAGAGTAAAAATCATATATTTAAAAAAGCATGCAACTCATTGAAAATAAAACATAAAATAAGTGAAGATTTTACGTACAGTCAACTTGAACATGAGCCTCAGATGTGCCTCCACTGGCCATGATGGAATAAGTCCCAGTGTCATCTTTGGAGGCATCATCAATTACCAGGAAGTGTTTGGTTCCCTCACACTTCACTCGGTATCTCGAGCGGACTCCCGTTGGAACTTCAACACCGTTCTTAAGCCTGATGGAGAATTTCAGTCACATTAGCAAGTCCACACCAATAACATTACTGAAGAAGAGTAATGGGTGGTATCTTTTCATGTTTCTGTTTTTAACCATGCAACTCCTTCGGGCACTGATAGCATCTTTAAGCGTCATATATCTTCTTACCATTTGACTTGAGCACCTTCCTCTGACACCTCACACTCCAGCTCAATCCTCTCGTTCACCGTGGTCTTTACAGGTTCAATATCTTTAACAATTTTAACTGGTAACTCTGTCAGAGATGAGACACAGATGACAGGTAAACTGGACGTACTAGATTTAGTTTCTACAGATATCTTTTTAAAAAAGCTGAATGGTTAATGAAGATACCTTTGACGAAAAGCTCTGTGGTGCATTTTTCATCCCCAGCGACTACTGAGTAGGCTGCGTCATCATTACCGGTGCAGTTGTTGATGACCATAATCCTTTGTGTGCCTTTATGCTCAAAAATAAACCTGAAAGTTCATTAGTTACATTTTTGGTCATATATTGAGGGAGCTTATGAATATACCAAGAAATGCATTTTGGTCCTACGATATGAATCGATTTTACTTTTAAAAAATGACTCAAATGAAATGTGATTATATTAATATTCAATAAGCACATTTGAAATTGGCTGCAGAAACCCAGAAGTAAGTTCACAGATGGATCAGGCTGACATGAAGAAGGGAGAGTCAACTTGACAAATGGACTTACTTCCTTTGACTTAAAGTCAGCAGCAGAGCCAGAATGGGACCGGAGCACAGGAAGTAATTATGGCAGACAGGAAGGAGCGCCACGATATGACAGACAGACAGGCAGACAAAGACAGAGAGACATCATGCCTGGAGGGGTAGAGTACGTGATTGCCAACAATGTTACAACAAAGAAAAGGGTTGAAAGGGAGCGTTTTACAGAAAAGTCTTCAAAACGGGGGAAGCCCCGGAGAAAATGACAAAGGAGACCAAAACCAGAAAACAGCAATATTCTCCCAGATGGCTTTAACTTCAGATGGCTTTGGACATCATCTTCAGCTAATTAATGTCTGGTTATGCAAAGTTATATCTAGTTTAAGCAGCCACATTTCTAATATCTGTCTATTCTTACCATGCAGTGTTTTTAAAACTATAATGTTTAATTTTTGATCTTGAATATTAGTCTTATGTCTTCATATAAACCCAAGACATTATTTTATTAAACATGGTGAAATTACTACTATCTGCTGAGGCAATATTTAAACATACCAAAAAGTTAGACCAATATTTAAAACACCATTTTTTTTTGTTAGATTTAGGAACCAAAGTTATTTATTTATATGCAGGACAAGAAAGTCCTTTTTGGTCTATAACGCATCTTCACAATGTCAGTCCGGTGCCTTAGATGAATGTAGTTCACTGTTGGATCAACATGTGACTTAGAGACATGTGGCAAAATCTAATAAAAGATAAATCAGGTTAAAAATGTCTTTTTGAATCATTTAACTATTATCATTTATTTGAAGTCCCACTTAAATGTCAATATGACTTTAGTTTATCTCCACTAACTCAAACCAATAATTGTTAAAAAAAAAAAAAAAATCACAAGTTACAGGAGCTTTAATATTTATCGTTTAAAAGGAACCTTTTACATTATTGTTTGCTGTATTGAATACCAGTGTCGTTAAAGGTTGTCACAAAAGATTAAAAAAAACATTACATTATTATTTCAGTCACAAAAAAGTTCATAACCTTTAGATTGTTATTAAATTAAAATAAAAAGTAAAAATACCATGTGATTTACTAAGTGTATTAAAAATGTTCCAAAGCCAGACTTGGTTAAAGACCTGTGAAGGAGATACCACCTTTTTCTTGTGCAAAGTTGGACATATGCAACAGTTAATGGCAATTAAAGACAGCTGACATCGTACAATGTCTTTACATCCAGATGTACAGTCATACGAAACAGTATGGACACCCCATGAAATATTTGTCTTAAATAAATATAGTTTAATGAACATTCTGTCCTCTTTCAAATAACATTTAAAGATTACATTTATAGCTAACTTTATCCCGTAATACCTACGTTTTCGCCTTTTGGCTGAAATTATTGTAACTACTATCGGATTATTTTTTAAATTTCTTTTTTAGCCTTAATTTGCTTATATTGCTTTTAAAAAAGGATCAAATGGTCATATGTTTACTATCAAGGTTTCATACAGTGTCCAAGTTGTTTCTGTGATGACTGGAGTTCTTGACCTTCACTGAACACGGTCATGTGAATTCATAATGATCTTAATATGTTTGTGAGAATGTGGAAAAGTTACAGCCACATTAATATCAACAGGGTGATGCATTTTCATCGGCCTTTGATTGCTGATGGATCACAGCGCAGTGGTCTGAAGGGACTTCTCACGAAGAGGAGAAAGTATAATCATAAGCCTCTGCTAAGGCAGTATAATTTATTTTAACTGCAAATTGTCTCCTGTGGGGAAAAAAAAGTGAACTTTTTTCTTCAAAACTGCAACGTGAGGATAATGCAGTTACATACTTGGGAGTGGGCCTGATTTCCTGCCCGTTCTTGTACCACTTCAGCTCAACTGTGGGGTCGGCCAGATCAACCACCAAGCGGATCTTTCCTCCTTTATCCACCTGATAGGCAGGCTCCAGCTTCTTTGCAAATGCTTGAAACCATGGTATTGATTAGTCAAAGTCAGCATTATAATGATACTTCATTTGTATATATGTTTTTTTGTTTTTTTTTTTAAATCACCAACTGAGATTTACCACAGTTCAAGCTCAGACTTTTCTACCTGCACTCTTCTTCTCTTCTTTAGGCATCTTTTTCATCCTCTTCAGCAGACCTCTCAGATCTGTGATGCCGTACGTAAAAGCAATTTTCTCATATTCGTCTGGACGGGCGTTCTTCAGGATCTCCCACACATCCACATCTGGACCGTCATCCTGCTGTTTGTGCTCCCTGGTGGTGCCGGATACGAGGTGAGGATGTGAGGACATGAATTGTGCTGCTGTTTGCAACGTGTTCTGAGGAACCGCTTATCAACTTAGATATTTAACTTAAAGTTTGTGTTTATTAAAAGTCTAATGTAATTCTAGTTTTAAGGGTTCCTCAGGACATGTCACACAAAGGGATGGGCATGGAGAGGTGTCTGTTTTTGTCTCTAGAAAGGCTTTGTTAACAGCGTAGCAGCTTTATTAATACAAAAAAAGAGATTTTCTTTTATTAGGAGCAATGGCGGGTTTACTGGATCTGCTGCATGGTTCTAGCCACCACACTTCCAACAGAAACCTTTATAAAAAGGATGTGTGTATATTTGCAAACTTGTGCATTAGGTGCCACCCGGAAGAAAATGTTTCAAGCATGCACAAACAAAGGGAAATACTAAAGGAAAACCGAATAAAAATGTTGACGTGTCTTCTTTTAAAAAACAAGGGTGTGAAATGAAGGAAAAGTTCAGGATTGAAGCAGCACTCAACAGCAGTCACAGATCAATTATATCCGTTTTGTGAAGAATGCCAGCTCATTAAACAAACTGTGTCCTTAAAACGTTTTTACGAAATAATGCATTGATATGCAGCATGCAGGGCATTAAAGCTCTTTTATCAGGGTTTTAAGGGATATGCCAACATTTTGAGAATTAACTTACAGCTGGCATCAAAGTTTGATAAGATGTGCACAGACGTGCACATGCACAGGAGGTAAGCTGTTTCTATAATAGCTTGTACGCCCCATGATCTGATCAAAACATTTTTAAAAAATGGCATAATTCATTCAAAATGAAGAGAAACTTCTCTATTTTACTTACTGCAAACTTAAAGTAAAAAACCTAATCAAAATCTTTGTGGATCCACTAACCCTGTTTGTCAAATAGGAGGCTAACCTAGCATAGCATAGTCGCTTTACAAAATAATATTTTAATTTGTAATAAAATAAACAAAATAAAAACTAGCTCCATTGTTGACAGACGTCACAGCAGGGAGTTAGGGGTACCCTATGTGGCATATTTGTTGTCTGATTTCACATTTTAAGTTAATTAAATCGTTTTTAAGTCAGTGGATAGCAGCTAGCATGATTGCTAACTGTGGTGGACATTGTAATTGCACGGAAATCAGATACTTATTATGACACTTCATACCGAAGTATCACAATTAAGTAGTGGTAAGACTTTGGAAGCTAATCACTGATTAATAGATTTCACTGACTCTCTGATTGCTCTGATTTCTGTTGCCTGGCAACAGTGCTGCACCTAGCTACCAGCTGGCCAACTCCGGCAAAAGTTCTATATATGTTTCTGTTAATTAGATTGTTGTGCCTCATTTTTCTACACAAGTTAAACGTACTAGTCAAAATAGGAAGTGTATTTGACAGAAGTTAAATTTTTTTCAACTTCTAGACACTTGTAGCGACTATGCTAAACTAAGCTAGCAGGGATTTATCGAAGAATAAAAAGCTAAATTCAGTCTTTTCAAACTCTGTTGACAGCAAGTGAATTAGCAAAATGTCGGCATTTCCCTTTTACATTTTCATATCTTTCTTCTGAACTGGCCCATCCCTTTGTTATTTCAGAGATGCTCTTAAAATGTTGAATGATCAAAGGGATTTAGCGGGTGTTAGGTTTGTGAGATGCAAGTTAACTAGCACATCGCTCAGGACATCTGTTAGTTTAAATACAGATCAGTCAGTCAAGCCTTTCTTTCTTAGACATTTTACAAAATGTCTGAAAGGGGATGAGGGGAATGGAATATTATTCCATTCTGTGTTTGTGTTTCTCGTCTGTTTATTTTCAGTCATTACAGGAAAGCTGAAATAAACACGGTGGTATTTGCCGTATATTTCTAAATCGAAATAAATGACAATGTAGTGATAACACTATTTTACAGCATTGTTTCTCTGTGGCCCGCCGGCTCATCAGTAGCGATCCGAAATGGTCCTTTTTAGCTCCATGCACTAAAGGTGATGCTCAATGAAGAACAGTCGCCTCAAAGTGCAAACGCTGCCGCCGCCATTTCCATCATTACTGACAGCTGCCTGAGCCGCCAGGGATGCTGCTTTCAAATAAAGTGTTACCGTACTACGGGAGGCCAACACTCTTGCTCGTCCAATTCCTAGAGCTACATGTCATGCTGGGGACTCTACAGGATTACAGTACTCACCTGTAGTAAGGGCTAATCGATTTAATACCTATGGTTTTCTCTCTACTAACCTTTGATTTCTGAATATGTAGGGGAGAAGAAGAGACAAGCCCAAAATAAATGTGCAATTTCTCTGGTGAAAAGTGTCACTGACCAGGTCTATTTGTTCCAACATCTCAAACGTGGATCACGGGGTTCATTTTGAGCTACAACAGCGTCGCTATAGAGCAGAGGTTTTCAAACTGTGAGGGGAGGAGAAAGGGCTTAGCTTTCTCCTGCCTGATTTCTGCAACTTACCCTAAAGAAGTGGCGAAACAGCTGACTAAACTTTTCTGGACGTGATCATCTCACTTTATCTTGCTTAAGCCTCGGTCACAAAGGTTCCTACGAACGGTGGGTTCATGCGAATCTCCAAGTTCATATGAAATTTGGAGTTCGTAGACATTCTTGGAGGGGGGGGTAGTTTCTTACAGCCTTTGTAGGAACTATGTACGGCTGCTGTTCAATTCGCAAGAACAACTTGAGGCATTCTTGAGAAAATAAGGTGATTTTTTTTCTGCTGCAGGCTGGCTATAGAGTCTATATGATCTCTGTAATTCAAAAGGCGTTTATGGGAATGCTGCAAGAACAACTTAATGTGTTCTTGTATCATACTTACACAATCATAGTGCGCTGTTCTCTTAGGTTGTTCCTAAGGTATTTGTCCATAAGGTAAATCTTGGATATGACCATCGACCTGGCCACGGACTGAGGAGCGGGCTTCGAACGCTGGATTCTTATAAGGCTGCCTCAAGGAGGCCTTAGGAAATGGTCCAAAAATCCCTCATAGAGTGTTCTCCACCATTGGTACGGGCCATTGTGACCGAGGCTTTAAAGGAGCAATTTGTAATATCCACAGAGTATGAAGAAACAGCAGCTATAAGCATCTGTTTTAGGTTTTTTTTTCTTTTAACAAATACAGTTTTAGAAATTGCTCCTTTAAAAGTGACTCCTTCCATGTTGCAGGATGTCCACATTGTGTTTAAATCTCCAATTTTATTTAGATTTTAATATTAATTTTAAACTGCCTCAACTCAGTTTCTCAAATTTCTCTCACATGTCAGGACTCATCAGAGAAGAGTCGGAGAACTGAATGGTTGTGGAGAAATTTGAAAAGATATTACTCATTCATATGATATTTTGATGAAGGACACTTTGAAAACCCCTGATATAGCTCCATGATTTATCTTTAGAAGTGTACTTGTCATCATATTGTAGTTTAACACATATTTTGTCAAGGATGTGAAAAGAAAGCGAAGCTGAAGGACATCCTAAAAAAAAGGGACTTTAACAGTACTGACAAGGACAAACTCCACCCGGAGAGGGACGTGATTCTCACCTATGTTTAAGGAGACCACTAAAGTCAAGCTCGCCTGCATCTTCTTGTCCTTCACTGCTGTTGTTAAGAAGGAGAGATTAATAAAGACTCAGTCAGAGATGAAACACTAGAAAACAATGCCACAAGAGCAACGCAAAGCAAAGACTCGGATGCAAATCGGTGCGTTAGCTCGGCGCTAACTCGCGATTTGTGCGGACACAGAAACCTCTTTTCTCTTTTTTTTGTCTGGTATTAAAAAGCTTGAAACGAGGTGGCTTGTGTAACGCGCATCACGAGCCGTCCCAGGAAATATTGCCGCAACGTTTCTGCCATGTTGAACAGAAACGTTGAGATGATGCAATGGCGCTGGGGTGCTTTGCATTGCTTTACATTGTTTGAGTGGAGATTAAAAGTGCAAGAGTTGGCCTTTTTCTTTACACGTCGAATGAACTGGTGGGTTTGTAATCCCCTTGGGAGAGGTTAATGACATTATTACAATCATCTCATCAGACTTATTTGTCATTCAGCAATATGACTTGAATGAAAAATGATTGTTGTGCTACAGGGAAAGATACTTTTTCCATTTCTCCACGTTTTGCGAATTATTATAACGATCTTATTGTCTGAAAGAAAATACCTTGAAAAAAGGAAAAAATAAGGTTAAATATTGGATTCATAGTTGTTGTTGCTGGTGTCTCATCGGTGTTGTGTTTTTTACCTTCTTTTGAAAGCTGATCGAATATCAATCGTCTGTGAGCCCGTTTCCACTTCTGCAAAACAGCGACAACATGTTACGTTTGTTTACGTTTGTTTGCTCCACTGTGAAAACATGCTTTAATGTCAAAACAAACCTTTAACCTCCAAGTCAAAGGAGCAGCTGTCAAATTTGTCCTTGTAAGTCACTTCACACCTGTAATTTCCAGCATAGTTCTCCTTGGCTTTGATGATGTGCATCTCAAAGGTGTGGATCTACGGAGAGGACGTTGTACCAGAATTTGTGAAAGACCAACCCTGATCTTGAAAGGTGGGGTTAGGTGGAGGCGTTGGGGAAGGTACCTTGGTCACTCGTTCAAAGGTCTCTTTCAGCTGCAGGTGCTTCCCAGTTTTGCTGGCCAGGTCCATCCATTTCCCTTTGAACCATTTGATAGTGGGTTTTCGGAGGAGATCTTTGGCTTCCACCTTGGCCACAAAGGTGATGTCCCCACCTTCGGACACACAAATAAACGACGCTGCTTCTCAGATGCGAGCTGTGCACAAACACAGGCTTCATCTTGTCCTGCCACTCACCCACGAAGACGGTTCCACTCTGAGGCCTCTCGATCAGCAGTGTGGACAGCGGTGGGGTGTCGATGGGCTTGTCCACCTCCTCTGGGGCCTGACCTTCTCCCAGAGACCACACTGCTCAGTGGGGAGACACAGATGCATGACACAGAGCTTTCCTCTGACTCTTCATCAGAAAAAACCCCCAAAAACACAAGGAATTCTGACGTTTGAAGTGTTTACTCTTCACACGAGTGACAAAGACAGAAATTAACTGAAAAAAAATCCCAGTTTGACACTTTTTCTCACTTTCAGCAGTCACACCTCATACGGCAGCAGAATCTCAGCTCTTTGCAACATGGAAAGCATGAAACAGACAATGTTAATGTAAATATGAGAACAAAGAGTATGAGTTTAGGAAAAAAAAAAGTCCTTTTTGGGGATGATCCGGTCTTCTTTCCGATCCAAGAAATCAGGATGTCGATAAATTGTCAAACTTTGGCGTTTTTAATCCTTCGTTGTGATGCAAATGAAATAAAACATTATTCTGGACAAGAAGAGTCGACGTTTCAAGAAAATCACCTTTTTTGTGGTTCCCACCGTGATATTAAAACAGAATTATAGCCAATTTTTTTTTTTTTTCACCATTTTGTTACCTGAGTCTTTTCTCCCCGTGGCTGGCACAGGGACGCTATCATCTAAACAGAGAGAGAAATTTACAGCATATTGTAAGAAATAGTACTGTAAAGTCCACTGAAGCAAGCACACGCTCAAAAGCAAACAAGCAGTTAAAGACACGTGAGCAAGCGATGGGAGGAATTCTGAATCAAAGGTCTGATTTAAAAAAAAAAAAAAAAAAAGAAGCAATCAGATTCTGTTTGTGGTTTTCAAAATAAAAGTAAAATAAAAAAAAAATAGATAATTTTGATCAGAATTCCAAATGGTGACAATAACAAGTTATAACTCCCCGTTTATGAGTTTAAAAAGTGTGATTCTGAACATCCAGAAACTAAAATTAAAAGAGAAAATTAATTTCTGTATATATTAATATGTTAATATTCAAGAACATTTTTTAATAGCTTTAAAACCAAACAGACCAAATGTCGGTCATCAGTCTGCTAGTTTGGTCACAGGAAGTGAAACGGCACTAAAGTTTATTAAAGTGCTCTTACTAGGCAGGTCAATCGAGAGTTTCTTGACTGAACTGACATCTTCTGTGGAAAAAAAACACAGTTATGATTTAAATGAATCAGGATAAACTCAGCAGCCATGGAAGGTCTGTTAAACGCTCAAGAAAGTATTTGTTCTTCATCATTCAGTAATACAACTGATTTTCCATTTTCAAGACAAATCACATGATTATCATCTTTTAAATGTATTTTATAGCTACATATAATCAAGTAGATTCAAAATAAAGACAGTGAGATTTTGAACTTTTTAACTGATTAATAAAGATTTTGTAGTTGTAAAGTAGTTTAGTGACGCTGAAGTGAGTCTGACTAAAAAAAGACACAAAAAGTTTGTGAAAACTGTTTAAAAAAAAAACTTTCAGACTAAATTAACAGTGCATAAGTTTGGACCCTGTCTTAATGTTAAAAACTAATTTGATCATAAATCAAGTTGTCCAATTAGACAGTTTACTATCAGCTCCACTGACATGAAACGTGAAATTCAATCTGACAGCTTTATCAGAGTAAACTAACTAAGAGGTTTTTTTAATTGTTTTAAATATTGATAAAGATTAGGGTAAAGTCAGTAAATTACAATATGAATAAAAGGTTTAATGTCTCTTTTTTCTCTTTCTAGCTTCTTCACAGACTTAAAAATAGTGTAAAATGTTTTCATAGATTGAAGTTGTTTTTTTTTCTTCAGAAAACTCATTTTTCATGTTTTGGGTAATAAAAGGTAAGTGATTTCTGGATGAGGACACATTTGTTTATTTACTTAAATTTATTGAAGACCCTTCTCATTTTATTTGAAAAAAGTCTTAATTTTTATAAAATGATCAAAACAGGTATCATGCTTCTTTAAATCCAGCTTTTTTTTTTTCAATTTATTGCACCTTTTTCTAGTTGCCCATTGAAATTTATATAATGTTTTTTTAATTAATGCTTTAATGTAAGACAAGACCAATTTTCTTTTTTTTTTTTTTTTTTTGAAAAAGTGTTCATTGTGTTGTGAAATTTGGGATTACATAACTTTTTCAATGATTAGTAATATTTCTCGTTGTCAGTTTTATATATGGGGCGTGACAATTTTCAACCAAAGACGGGTTTTTAGGCGTTTCCTGTTCATTTTACTCGCAGTATTTAGAGACAAACAGAATGGTAAATTATTTGCAAAATTAACACACATAT
>JAOWBL010000016.1:8070117-8081877 GCA_028564865.1 Zenarchopterus dispar
TATATATATATATATATATATATATATATATATATATATATATATATATATATATGTGTGAATTTTTTTTTTTTAAGTGAATAGACCCATAAAAGGAACATCTTAGACCACATAAATTGTGTTTAATTTACGTGGTGGTTCGACATGGTTATCTGTTGTGAAATACCATTTCCACATTTGTCTTTATTTACGTAAAGTAAATAAAGGTGATGTTGTGGTATTTGACATAAAGTCACACATTTCACACAAGTAAGTCAGAGCAAGGACAGACAAGATGATGAAAAAATTATTTAACAAAAAAAAAGTCATTGATGTGTGATGAGTTAATAATTTTGAAGATTTTTACTGGCACTTCTGTTGGTGGTGGGAGTTAGAAATGATCCTAGGATACATCCTCACAGGGTGGGAGGGGCTGAGGACAGGACACAGTGACGGGTACCCACCTGCCGGGGGTGGAGGGGATGGGGTAGTGGCTGCAGGGTTATCATCATCTGCAATAAAGGTGTCATTGACAAAAATAGACCCACTTATCACAAAGCTGCAGAGTCCATCACTAGCAGGCCAAGAAGACAGAAAGCCATCAAGGCCGGCGGCCACATGCGAGATAAGACTCCGACTCGGTCGTGACATGCAGCTCTTCGGCAAAAAAGAAAGTCGTCAAAATATAAAAAATAAAAAAGATGGTTGGTCTTGTGAGCCATCGCAGATGAAACTATGTGCACCGTGCACGTGTGTGAAGTGCATGTATATGTGGGAGGAAAAAAAATCAAAATTTGCCTCAAAGCAGCAAATATTTGTGAAAGTAAAATGTCTTTTTAAAAAAAGGAGACAAAAACTTTGACTTCAAATGTCACTTGTATAACCTGAACTGCATTTTCTCTGTTTTTTTAACTGTTGTGATCAAAATTACTCTTTAAAAGTCTTTATATGTACAAATTCATTCATTCTTCTTTGACTGTAGGATTAAGTGTGACGACTCACCTTGCACACAAGTTAAATGATAGTTTCTGAGCTTAGTTAGTCTTTATTTTTGTTAGACATCTGAACGCTCAAACACTGCACCAGGAAGCCTTTAGGTCCAAGAAAAATATATAAATTAAATTTTTCTCTGAAGTCTGCGTGCAATTAAAAGCCGGGGTTGGACTGGTTCAGTCCCAGTCTTAGCTGGTAGGTAAATAGTTAAAATAATGCAAGATTTAAATAAAATAAAATAGGGTTCGTTGCCATGCCGCTTAGCATTTTTAATGCACAAGTAAAGTGACGGGTTTAATTTAAAGTTTGAGCAAGATTTGACCCGAGGGTGAGGCTAGAGGGCGAAAACATGCGTTTCCACTGAGAGACATGGGAATACCGATGAAGCTCACTTACCCGGTTGTGGGGGAGAGCGAGAGCCCTCATCCTTTACAGAGGAGTCAGCTGACTCCGCCTGCTCTTTCACCCCGGCGCCACTAGGCTCCAGCGGGGGTGAATGATGCTGGACGGGGTCTGGCTCCTCGGCAACCACGGCCTGTAACGGCTCAGGCTCCGTGGGCTGCGCTTTCTTCCCATCAGCCTCTACCGGCTCTTCCCCCTCTGCTACCGCCTCTGTACAGCAAACAAAGCGCCAGGCTGGAGCAGCAAGCATTGAGCACAAACACCGGCAGCCATAGCAGACAATGCTTGCTCAGCTGAGGTGCGTATAGATACCTGCAGACCAGGTAGAGTCCAAATATCCAAATTAAAGGATCTTTAAAGCATCCATTTCTGTGCCAGATACCAAAATAGAGTCAAGATCATAAAGAGAAAACAAACATTTTCTCACATTTGGTGGACTTTGTTTGAGGGTCTATTTTTTAAAAGTTTTTACACTTTTATCAACTTAAAAAACTGGAAGAGTTGTAAAACTCTTGTCCAAGAATATGAGTTAAAAAAAAAAAAAGCATCTATCTGGTCTTCGTATATCTATACTGCAGAGTGATCCAGGAAGCAGGGATGAACTAACTCTGGTTTTGTGAGCTTATTTATTTCTGTTTTTGTAATTTATTTCAACAGTTTAGAGAGTCAGTAAAGCCCGGCTTTCATAATCCCTCTAATACCTCCTGTTTGATGACTCGGTACGTCATACAACATCAAAAACCCAGAACCAGCAACAGCTCGGGTTAGTGGCAGCACTGTGTGTCCGCAGCCACGTGACACGTGCACGGTGAGTGATGCGCCTGCTCTTGACGGTACCAGAACCGGTCGAGTCGTCTACGTGAACATGTGGTGCAAGAAAAGTGCAGTTTCAGGCCTCTCACAGTGAATTTAGAGAAACGAGTGATGGCACACAACAAAACAAACAAACAAACAAACACGTGATGTCAGTGGGATGTGCACACTCTCTGGGACGAATGGAAGAGGGGAGGGGAGGGTCGCCATGGTTACCCACCTGGGGGTGGAGAAACCTCCAGGGAGATCTCAGGTTGGGTTGGGACACCGTTACTGTCTGGGGCAACACTTTCTGAGCATGTGACAGATACAGTAGGGGGGGTGGGACAACTGCTTTAAATGAGCACGAAGCTTCAGCATCTGCAAGGCCTCACGCACACACACACACACACACACACACCTACCTGCTCACACACCACAACAACACCAACATGACGTATCACAGGGTGGCACTTCCTGTCTGAGTTGTGCTGTTAATATGTCAGAATCATTCTTTGTTAAAATCACCGTTAACTCCAGCGGCGGTGAGTGTCGTGCTTCGTCGGGGAGTTTCATGCGTCTGTTTAATCCCCCGGTGACCGTTACACCTCAAGTACGCTGATGTCGATAACGACTGTTCTTTACGTGGATGTTGAATATCATTTGAGTGTAAATTCATATTATTTCACATTGATTAGCTTTTTCTAAAACAAAGAAATGTAAAAAACATAAATAACCTTTTTACTTGCATTCAGTTGATCCGTTTAACATCATTTGTGATATCGATTTGCTTGACCTTTTACGGGGTTTTTGGTGGTGAGCAAGTAAGTTTTTATTTATCTGTTTTTTATCCATCCGTTATGTACATCATCCTCTTCTTCTTCTTCTTCTTCTTCTTCTTCTTCACTTATTTACATCTTCTGTAGCTCGGTCAGCTTCGTTGGATCAACGTTTATTTTTCTTTTTTTGGGCCGGTTCTGCACCTCTTGACTGTTTGGACCTGCCACATTTTGTGTGATTGGATTGAAAACCAGAAAGTCCTCGAGGGAAGAGCGTGCAACCCATCAGAAACCAAAGAGGGTAAAATTACTGCAAATGTTACAAATTCGTCGAAAACAAAAGTATAAATAATAATAAGAATTTAAATTCCTTCAATACTTGATAACTACAAAGGAAAGTTTTAGAAAAGCTTGTTTTTAATCAGGTAAATGATTGTATGAATACCTAGAGTGCATTTGAAAAATCCCAGTTTGGGTTTTGGAGCAACCAGAGTAGAAAGACGGCACATGTAGAATTTATAAATGAATTATAAAGTAAAATATAAAAGTAAATGATCTGGTTTAGTTTAGCTTGATTTAAGTTGGTACAGTAAACCTCTCCATCCTTCACAGCTTGGTTCTGTTTTTAATCAGTTCAAATTTTATCTTTCTAAGATGGAGGATTATTTGATTAATATACCCCTAAAAACACATGAAATGGGCAAACCGGTGTTCCACAAGGTTCAGTTTTAGGTGCAACACTTTTTAATTTTTACATCCTTCCTCTTGGAGAGATCATCAAAAGGAAAGGCGTCAGTTTCCATAGTTACGCAGATGACACTCAGCTTTATATCAGTGTATCCTTTCATGACACAAGTCCAGTAAAAAACCTTTATGACTGTATTTTTTTTAAACCCAACTATAAATGGCTCAGCCAGAACTAATAATTAGTCATGAACTAAGTTCAAGAAATTTAGTAAAAAATCTCAGACTTTAACTTTGAATGTTATGTTAAAACAGTCACTAAAAATACACTTTATCACCTAAAAAACATTTTCACAGTAAGACCATTCCTCCCTCGAACTAATGCAGAAACAATAGTCGCGTTTTTATTACAATTTTGCACAAAAGAAAAGCAAAACTCTGAATTTGAAAAAAAAAAAAAACTGAGTTTGAAAACAAAAACATCAATCATTACGACTCCCGCTAGCGCTGATGAGAAAACAGTCAACTGAAGATGAAGACGGCTTATGATTATTCTGTTTTGTAAAGAAGTAACGTATAATGATTAAATAGTGTTATAGCAAAACTACAAGGTACTAATGAGACAAAAAAAACAGCTGGAAACTAAATTTGGACGACTTTAGACTGACCAACCAGCACTAAGTGGAAATGCGTAAAAAGCGTTTCCATTACACTTCTGCAATAAAGTGGATGATTGACAGGCCTGAAAAAATACCTCATGAAAGAATAAAAAGGTTTTTGTGGGCATTTTTTTTTTAATAGAGGCATTTCTATTGAAGGTTTTTCTTTGTGAAATTTAGATTTGACTCAAATTTAGAAATACATACTCCTTTTTTAAACCCATAAAGCACTTTGTGTTAAACAAGTTGTATTAAAACAGACATGAAAACAAGTTTTAATGGACTGAGCTTTTTTAGTTTCCTCACATCCTGACACTTACTAGACTAATGAAAGTACAACCTACTTACTGTGATCTGACACTGTGGCTATATGAAGAAAACATAATTTATGTCAAAGTTTGACATTTCAAAGGTTTTAAACTTAACTTGAACAGCGACAGAAACTAGAGTTTTGTTTTTTTGAGCTGTTTACAGGATACGTACGTATTTAAGTGATAAAGTTTTCCTAAGATTGTTTTTAGTCACGACTAAAAATAATCAACAAAAGAAAAAAAAAAAAGCTGACCCCCCCCGACTCAAGATGCTTCACCTCCAAGGTCAACCCCCACCACCACCACCTCCACCACCCTCCCCAGTGTCGCTGAAGTCCAGTTACATGGCAGCAACGTGCCCACGCGGGACCCGCTGGGGCGTCAGCTGAATCAACAGCGAGGGATCAGCTGACCTGCCAGAGGAATGTCCCAGACGCTGGCGGCTTCGCCGCGGGTCGCTCCGGAGGGCAGCGCCACGTCTACAGGTTCGTGTTTGCACTTTCACACCACATCAAAGTTTTCACTGTTTGGTGTGTAAATCTAACAGGTGATGATGGAGTTGGTTTGGGCTCCTTTTGGAGACCGATTTTAGATGATTTTTTTTTTTAACTCATCGTGGTGCCCTAATCTGGACGGGAGATGAGATGTGCACTCACCCTCTGGCTGGCCGTTTGGAGTCTCATCTGCAGAAAGAAAAACCAAACAACCAGATTAAGACTCACTGTGGTATTTTTTTTAAAACGTAATCAGTATTATCACCCGCTCTGCTCGAACACGTTGACCCGGCTTTATTGATGTCCAATAACCGTCTTCCTGCCTCTTCGCTTGCTCATCACGCTTAAAAAACGAGCCTCTTTTTCTCTTGCGTGGCGGTTCTGATCCTCTCGCTGTGACCTTCGTTTTAGTAAGTCACGGGCGAGTCGTTAACCCCACGGCAGCCATCTGTCTTCCCCGTCCAGCGTGGACGCTGTCATCAGAAAGTGTCCCTCATCCTTGAGATGCAGGCGGAGCGCCGGGTCCTGACCCGAAGAGTCGGGTTGGTCCGGGTTTGAAGTTCGTTGAGATGTCGGGTATTTTTACCACTCGGGCTGATGATGTTTTCTTTTTTTTTTTTTTTTTTCTTGGCACATTTATGTTTCTTTTTCATTTTCTTCTGTCCTCAAAAGCAGCATCTCCATGACGATAGTAGAAACATATCCCGGGTGTACAACACTCATATTGGTGTTTATAGATCCCACAGCTTGTCTTTAAAGTCTTCTTTTCTCCTCAGTCATTGTTTTTCTAACTCTGTTACAACAATATGAAAAAAAAAAATTAAATATTACTAATTCTTATTCTCTGGATTTGATTTTTATGAAGATCGTGCTAACAGACCCAGAAGAAGTTCCCTGTGGACACGGCTGGACAGGAACCAATCAGGTTCCTGGTTCTGACTGGTTTAACTGTCAAAGCGTCTTGATTCAAGCTTTTATTACCAACTCTGCATCTATCTTAATTTTGGCTCTTGGATGCTCCTGTACGAGTCATCTCATAAGCTCCACCCCCTCCTTGCCAGGTAGTTGTTGGTACTAAAGTTGTAGTAACTGCATCTTCAGGGTGACTACCAACATTTCTGGTCTCTCTGGTTCTCCTCGCTGGCTTCACCAACGTCTGAGATGGATCGATTGCCGGATCCATCCTGAATAACAACCGGATTAACGGGGCCACTTCCCCCACATCATGTAGCACAAACCAAAATATGACCAGTCCGGTCTTCTTCTGCTACGACCACATCGGACTTCTTTCTCACACTCTTCAGTTTGTTGGTGACCCGAGCGCCAAAGGTGAGGTCATTTTAGTCGCCAGTTGGATTTTATGGTTCCCGTCTTCAGCTCTGAGGACGAGGAGCTGGCGAGCCTTTGTTATCCATAAATCCCACCCATGACCCGCTACCTCACCTCGGTTCTGTTCACATTAGGCCTGACCCGGGACGAACCCTAACCCTCAGAGGCGGGGCCAACTCCACGCCCCAGGTCAGTGAAAGTGTCGCTAGATTAGGGTGTCAAAGCGGGGGGTTTACTAATATAAAAGGGGGTCAGCGATGGCCTGGTGACCTGTCCAGGTGTACCCCTGCCTGGGATTGGCTCCAGCAGACCCCCGTGACCCAGTACAGGAACCCACAGGTGGAGAAAATGGATGGATGGTTAAAACAGTTGTCAAAAGGCTGATTTATCTCTGTAATCTGTAAAAGGGGCTGCACAGATTACACATAATCCAGATTATTTAATGGCATAACAGAAATAGAAAAATTAAAATGATGTTAGGAATAAAAAGGTGTGATCAGATTACAGTTACAATAATTTAATATGTGCTGAGCATAAGTAGCTACATCACTTTAACAGTGTCTGAATGTTTTTTGTTTTTTCCTGACAGTGAAAGTTTTTAGTAAATACTTTGGTGATTTGAAAAAATGATAAAGTCTCCACTTGTTGTGATCCGAATCTGACCCGGCACCAGTCTGCTAACAGAAATAAACTAAAACCAGCACAAAGCCCAGCGGAGCTACAAGAAAGACGATCGGACCGGAGGGGATCTGAGCGGGAATGAAAATGTCTCCGTGATTGGGAGCAAATTGTACTTGTGGAAATAATTATAGAATAGCTGAGCTGAGAGGCTGATAACAGCTTAAATGTGGTGCCACATGAAATCATTCATGTGGAGTCGGGAAGATCCCCCGTGTGTTTATTTTGAGGACATAAAGAGACACGATAAGAGCGGGGAGTTAGCATGTCAGACACAAATATAGAGAGTTGAAAACTTCTTCTTTTTTTTTTTTTTAACAAGAATCAGAAATAAAAGTGAGCTGATACCAAATTCTCAAAATCAGGAGACAAAAGAGGACCTGCAGCTGGAGATGAAGAAGATGAGGGAGGATGTACACTTATGACCAAAGAAGAAGAAGCCTCACTTTTCTGTTTGTACCTCCAGGAATTAAGACTGAATCTTTCAGCACCACCTGTCAGAAAACCATCAACGCTGCAGCCTTTCCCCTTCAAGTGCTTCTTGTCTTCCAGTATGTGTCCATTTAGCTCGATTCAGCGTTAGCCTTCCTTGTCAAATTTAGCTCCACTCCCACCTCACTTCGAAACAATGCATCTCTGGCCTGTGGGCCACAATCCTACAGGGTCACATCATTTACCCGAGAACGAGCCTTGTCCACTCGGTCTCGTCGCCGTTCAGATAATGAGAGTGGAGAAAGGTTTTGTTTTACCTCTGAGGATTCCCGTTGCAGCTGACAGGGCTGCAGGTATTTGCAGCTGTCGGCCTTGCTGGCGTGCAGACAGGAGGGCTCATACAGGCTCAAATGTGAGCCAAACTGCCGACAGCCTCATTTTTACCTTATATAGACTTTTACGATGTTGATGATGTTGATGACAAATGTGTTTTTTTCTTCTATGACTCCAGTGAGACTTGTTTGACAAGTATCGGAAAGGAAACGTGAGCTGTACCTGGGTGGCAATTACCTGTTGACACCTTGTTGAGTATCGCCACGGGTTTTGATTTATTCTGCGGCGCCTCATGACAGAAAGTAACCGCGTCCAAGCGGGGAGCCCAGGACGTAGTCTGTGGCGGGCAAAAACTCGTAAAAAAGGTGAGGACAGAAGTTTAATGGTGGTGGTGGGGGGGGTGATGAATCCATCCTGAGGGGAAAGTGGCGTCTGTTTTGGCGTGCGGTGCGGCCAAGGAGGAAGAGGAGGGGAAGGAGCTGCCGGGGGAGCGAAGGATGGGGATTAAAAGTGTGCTCATTCTGAACTATTCCAGGGACAAGAATCTCATTCCCTGGAGACGCCATGACAAATCACTTTAAGTTTGAACTTTTTAAAGGCTTAAGAGCGGGTGGGGGGCATGAGGGGGGTCTGAAACAACAGCATGACCCGCCCTCCCTCCTCTTCTTCAGCTGTTCAGACTCATTTAAAGAACAATACTTTTTTCCACTCATTTATCTGCTGCTCCGGCGGCTATTTCTGGCTAGTGTTTGCAGCCGGCAGGAATCCGCTGCCCCTGGTCCTCCACAGCTTTGTCTCTGAGGGGATCAGGGATGTTTATGGCCGTGGATGAACGCTCGGAGGGCACCTGTGCTCCACACAAAGCTGCCGTTGGCTGTCGCATCGCCTCAAACGCAAGCTTTTCTTAACCACGGACGACCCCAAATTTGACCCGCGGGGGTCTTGACACCAAACTGTCTTCTTCAGCCTTACGGGTCAGGTTGGCTTGGAGATGGGAACGTCCTTAAAACTGGAAAATAAATCCCCAAAAATATTTGATGAAAGGACAAAAGAAAAATAAATAAATGTGCAGGATGAGGTACAAACTCTCCCAGATGTCAAAGAAATGTGCCAAGAGCTGCTTCTGACATATCAATGATCTTCTGGCATGCTGTCATCGAAAAGCTAAACAACACGGGAATGTCTGAGTCGATGGCCAAACAGCTGAACTAATGAGGAGGCCAGGAGTAATACCACAAGGTAATGATAGACCCGAGCGGATTAAGGCGGACTGTTGATGGACATGATTGTGCAGATGAGAGACGTTCTGGTGCTCAAGAATGGTTGAGGGACGCTGGGACGGGCTAAGACGCGATGCCCGGTTGAATTTGGACTCGATGTTACGGGGTGGGGAGGAGGGGTGCTGGTCTTAAGGGTCAAGACTAGATAGTCCTGCATGGCGACATTAGTCATGGGGAAGACATCCACGATTGATGCTCACGTGGCGTCGCCTCGTCCACATTGCATCATCCTCCGTTGGGTTTTTTTGCTCCTGTCCGGCTCGGCGCTCATCAGCATTCCTCCAGCGCTCTTCATCATCGTGTCTAACCCCAGCCGGATCACTCCGTGCAACAATACTACCCGTTATTAAACCTCAGATATTCTCCCTGCACCAAAGACGGTCGAGGCAGGCATGCATCAGTAAGACGACACCACTGTCAAAGTCACTTTGAGGATTCCTATCAACAAGCTGCCGAGCAAGTCAGAAAGTGATGGAGCTCCCTGCAGAGAGGCAGCACGGGCCCTGCCCCCCCTCAGGTACATACAAGCCAAAACAAAAATACAAATACTATTTGATTTAAAAAAAAAAAAAAATAGAAAAAGTACTCTGTGGCTTCAATTTGGACCAAACAAGCAGACTCCTACCTTTCTTTGTGGGCTCTGGCATCCTGAGCCGGGTCTCAAGAAAACTGCTGAGAAGTCACAAGGCGAAGGTGGATACCGTCAGATGATCGTGAGTTTAAGACGTGGAAGTGGGTCCTCTCCCTCCAGGAGGGTACAGATGACAGTACCGGTACTGGAGCCGGAGGCAAAAAAAAACTCTGGACACCCTTGGACCAGAGTGATGGGGCGGCGATGGGGACCCGAGGTTTTAGAAATCTCAGTGGGGGAGGAGAGGAAGGATGATTGACAGATGCAGGAGGGACTGGCTTTTAGGGTTTATATAGAGAGGTGGGATGCTCCTCCTCTCTGCGGTCCAGCTCCGAGCTACACCTACTGCAGCATCTTTCCATGCTGTCAACAGCAAGGCGGTTTTTATTTTCTTAAATCCTTTGATGACACCGAATCAGGATAACTGGAGTAATGAACTTAGCTTTTTGTGTGCATTTGTAATTATTATTATGAGCAACAAAATCCATCTGTTTATGTCATAAAATGTTTTTAAATGCACAGATATGTCACTCAAACTGGAGGTTAATCAAATGCAGGATTTATTTTTTAAACATAGAAGGTGGATTAGATTAAATATGATCAAAAATTTTTTTTTGACATTTTCATGTTGTTAGTGCTGATTATTTACAATAGTCTTCTGAGATGTGCCATCAGGACCGCTACCATGGTAGCTGAGTGGTAAATCAGCTGGGGGGGGGGGATAAAAGGAAAAGATGTCGTCACCGTCGCAGGTCTGGCGCTGATGTAATACTCCCCGACAATCCCGGGCTGCGATCCCATGATATACAGCATATTCACGGTATCTCTGGGTTTATTTCAAAAGAAAAGTTTGGGATGACAAGCCGGGGCCCGGTCCAGATGCCAGATACGGGTCTAATCCAGCGGGAATGCTGTCCAAGAACAGAGGGCTTTCCGACCTGGCAGAAGAATCCCGGGGAGATGCCTTTGGGTCGGGTCAATGGTTTATACTTAGAAAGCTGGTTCAAACCTTGACATTTGACACGTGCGCCTGACATGCAACGGTTTGGTTGTGAATTATGAGGAGGGTACCTCGCTCCTGATTAAACCTTTCAGCACGCAAAAGTCAAGTGATCAGTCACTCTTTGATGAGCTCGGGATGATGGGATACGTAGCTTTTTCCACATTTCCAGAACTGTCAATCACATTTTTTAAAAAAAAGCACTTCATCTTGATGTGATAGAGAGGCTTAAACTAACCTAAAAGAGCATTTTTTTTTTAATGGTTCTGTTTGTGGCCTGTCTCTGTAACGGACACCCTCACCTCCGTTTATAACTGGGGGTGGGCTCCAGCACTAAATGCTCGGCTTAGGAAAGTATCATGTGGGTCGCTACAAAGAGCACAAAACCATTTGGTATTTCCCAGGGACGCTGGGACGGACGCTGTCCCGTCACAGAGGCAGTTGAGTCGTGAGGTCACGCCAGGCGGACCAGAGCTGCGGGTCGCTGCAGGCGTTGAGAAGGCCCACACTGACACCCTCTGGTGTCCGGCCGCCACCTCGGACCGCCGGGCGGCGCCTCGGGCTCGCTCAGGAGGGTACTTTTATTTCTGATAGGAAGTTTAAGTCATGATTTCTCTCCACTGATGAAGACTTTGATGGCTCGGGTTCATTTGTTTTCTTATATTATTAATTATTACGGTATTATTAACCGTTTCTGGTTGTTCTGAGTCTCCACGGATTTCTGTTCAGATGAAACGGACTTTGATGATTTAGTTTCACATCAGGGCAGCAGACTTTAATCCACAATAACACATATTTAATATCTTATTAATCATTCAAGGACGTATTTTACAAACTAAAAAAGAAGAATTTCTGTCACCTTTTCAGAACAAATAAAGTTTATCTATCTATCATCCATCCATCATCCATATCTACCTATCTATCTATCTATCTATCTATCTATCTATCTATCTATCTATCTATCTATCTATCTATCTATCTATC
>JAOWBL010000016.1:8081977-8100454 GCA_028564865.1 Zenarchopterus dispar
TAGATAGATAGATAGATAGATAGATAGATAGATAGATAGATAGATAGATAGATAGATAGATAGATAGATAGATGTATCCTTATTTGTTCTTATATTTTTATTTTAATTCTGACATATTTATTGTTTATTTGTTCTATTCTATTGTTTGTTCTGTTTATCTTTATAACACTGAAATAAGTAAAACCATAGTTTAGACTTGTTTTACCCTGAAGTGATCTTTGTGTATCATTTTCATAACTCTATAATCTTTGTGGATGATGGGAATATTTTAGTATCTTCTTTTTAAAAAAGAATAATAATAATAATAATAAATATGTTCAAATATGGCACTTTTTTTCTATTTCAAGTCAAATTTACATTTCAATGCAAATTCTGGTACCATGTCAGTCCCTGATTAACCGTTTATCCTTTAAACGACACCACTGATTTTTGTGCATGTAAATATATTTTATGTATTTTGTGTGATGAGGAAAAAAACTCGGGATAAAAAGAAAGAGAGAAGTTTGTCTTTAAAGCTGGTGGAGCATTATTTGTGGCAGAGCTGCAGTCCTATCTCCAAACAATGAAGCACTTTCCTTCCCCTTCTCACTTTAATAGCTGCGTGCACGTGTTGTGCACGCCGGCTGTGCTGCGGGAACAGCCGGCTAACCGCAGGACAGTCAACCCCATTGTTCTTCTTTATTTACTGGCACTTGGTGAAAATCAAGAAGTGTTTAAGCCACACTTGTATCATCAGTCTATTAACCAGAACGCTACAGTGACCACAGAGTCATCATCATTATCTGTCAGATCACAGATAACGCTGGAAAACACTGGAAAACAGGATGGAGTTGTTTAGCTCGGAAGAGGATTAACACTGTTGTTGGCTGCAAAAAAAACCAAAAAAATTACATGCATGTCTTTAAAAAAGTTACAGATAATCCAGCTGACTTTCAATAATTTGAGTTTTAAATGTTTTGCTATATATATATATATATATATATTTATATATATATATATCATTAAGGTTGTTTTATAAATGACACGCATGATTCTGAGCGTTCAGCTGGTGGCAGGACGGAGGTGTAAATCAAACATAAATGTTCCTGTCTTCTCTCTTTATGATTTGTAATCAGTGTAAACACCAGAAAAGAAAAAAAAAGCCAAAACACATCATGGCTCAAACAATTCATGCTGGAACAAAAGTTATGATTAAACCCGCATACATGGTTTACTCTTTCAGCTTTTTATGAAGCAATAAAAAAAAAAAAAAATTACTAATATTTCCTGTTCTATCTTATTTAGTGCTGCTGAACATGAACCCGAAGGTTTGAGAAAGAAAAAAAAAAAAATTTCTGGTGCACGGTGTAGCCAAGGAAAGCTCCACCCTTTTTTCCTTTTTCAACTCACTGCAGCTTAAACCATTTATTTTGACTTCATCTGTTGTCTGAACTCGTTTCCAAAATGGATCAGTTTTGTTTACGTGCACAGTTGCACACCTCAGATTTTGTGCAGTGAGGATTCCTCTAATGAGTCTTCAAACAAACCTGCCAGAGCCATAAAATCCTCCAGGAGTCCATTTAGATATTTTGAAGTCAAACATGGGTTTTGCTTTGCTTTTTTTTTTTTTAAAGGGTGCCCAAACTTTTGCATTCTACTGCATTCTCTTCAGAGATCAGAAGACACACAAAGGGTAATAAAATGAAGGATAATGTTTTATATAAAAGTTTTAAGAAGTACAGAACATTTTTTTAGTTACATTAACTGTTAATTTGTCTTATTATGTTGACGTGCTGCCCCCAAGTGGCCGAAAGGAGAATAACAGCGCAGCCTTGAATCTTTATTAAATAACTTCTGACTGGGATCAACACTTTACATTATGAGAGCAAAATTCTCAATAACATGTTTTTCTTTCTTTTATTTTTTCCTTATAAAGGAAAAAAATAAAATAAAATAAGGCTCCAGTGGCCTTTATTGAAAGTAACTTGACACAAAATCGGGAGCCTGTTCTGGTTGGATGAAGACTACACCTTCTGTACTGAGTGATGTCTGATATATCTATAAATTCTGTGTAATATCATAAACACTGATCTTTTTTTTAAAATACATGTGGTGGGACATCACTTCATCACAAAATAATGAAACTGATGAAAGAGTGAAGAATCATTTCAAGTATGAGGAGATTTTAGAGCCATACTCAAGATTATTGGTTTTTTTTTTGCATTCTGCATTTTGATAGTTATTTTGTTCGAGATCAAACAGAAAACAAAGGCCATGAACTCTGCTATGAGCTGAGGTAGCACAAAATGAATCAAAAAGAAAAGAAAAGAAAATCACAGTCCCGATTGCAGAGTGAAGTGGAATAACGCATCAGGAATAGATTTAAAAACAGAAAGTAAAACTGTGCTGAAGGGGTGTTAACGGGAGGGAGGTTTTCTACTTCTTGCAGTAGACCACCGCGCCGAACGCCACGACTCCCACCACAGCCACTAAAGCAGCGCCTCCAAACAGAAGCTCGGTGGAGCTCACGGGTTTGGTCTTAGGAGCTCGTGGCTCCACCTTCTGTGGTGGCGCCTCTTTGACTGAATGTTCCTCCTCATCTGAGCGGGGAGACTGAGAGGATTTTGGTTCCTTGAGACGTTCTTCTGGATGACCTGCAGGCATGGGTGCCAGGACAGATGGAGGGTGGAGGCCCTGAGTGGGAAAAAGCTCCTCTACTTCGGAGGTCATAGTTGAAGGGACCGGGGTGGACGTGGTGGAGGGGGGGTCTAGCTTCACAATAGGGAGAGGAGGAAGGGCCATCGGAGGAACCACATGTCTGAACTCTGCAGGCTCCTTCTCCACGTGAGGTTCCTCTGCTGACACCAGGAGCTCCTCAGTTTGTGCAGCCTGGAGGTCCTGATCCTCCTCCTTAAGCTCCATCAGCTCCTTCTCTCCACCCAGCACGCTCAGCACACTAGCCTGCAGCTCCTCCTCGTCTTCCTCCTCCTCCTCCTCTTTCCTCTTCCTCCTCTTCTCCGCCTCCTCCAGCATCTCCGCCTCCTCTCGTTCCAGGTGGACCATGTCGGAGTTGGAGGAGTGGTTCTCTTCTCCACCCAGAGCTGCCCCGTCGCTGCTGTCGAGGCTCTTGGTGTCCTCGGGGTCGGCGTCCCCCATGGTGGACCAGGATTCTGCCAGCAGGCTCTCGCTCTGCCAGCGCCCCGAGCTCTCCGCCTGGCTCACAGATAAGGAGGCGGGGCTGAGGGATCTGAGCTCCGCCCCTTCTCCATCCCCCCTGCTGGGTTCGACTGAGGCCTTTCCCTCCAGAATGAAGCCTGGCTGCTGCAGAGACAGAGAACATCAACATCACCCAAAGGTCTCCACTCTTGGCTATGAGTTTTGTCTCCATCTAGACAACGCTGAAGTCCCCCTCCACCCCCCACCCCCACCCCCGACACCACGTTCTCTGGCTGGCATCAACGTTCCTGCCGTCGGAAAAAACTACTCACTGGCTGCTCAGCGTTGCAGCGACTGCGGCTATCTTTAGCCTCCACTTGCATGTCCTGCTATGTTTAGGCTGCTGCATGCGTCTCCATCTGTCAGCCCAGAGTGAAAGCTCAGAAGCTTCACACGGCAGGACGGGGTCACAACAGAGCTCAAACCCAAACTGAGCTGATTTTGTTTTAAACTCTGACCCGATTAACAGTTTTTAAACTCAAACGGGCCTCCGGGTCTGAAGGTGATGGTGCTGCATCTCCTAGTCACTCTTCACCTTCGTTCCAGTCCCAGAATAGACATTTTCTCCGCTCGCTCGCTCTCTGATGTTGGATCACTTTCACAACTTGTGGCCCGACTGAGCTCTCTCCGGTTTCAGGAGATGCCACTCGTCAAAGACAGATCTTGTAAAAAGCCTCTCCGGGGCTTTAACGCGTGTTATTCTTGTACTTTACATCATTAAAGTGGTGAATTTAAAACCCAAGACATGTTGAGGATCACTGAGAGCAAAATACTTAAATGCAGCTGATTAAAACGATTTACATAAGTTATAAATGAAGTGTAAATTACTGCATATGTGCAGAAGTGTGTTTTGTACTAATCAATAACTGTAAATCAAAGTTCGATGATCCTGCAGTGGTGGTAAATCAATAGTTTGAGGCTCCAGGGTACCTGGATCCACTGAGTGAGTTGTCGGACTGACGTGTCAGCACAAGTCGTTAAATTTGAAGAGCGGCGCTTCCTCTGCTGTAAAAACAGCCGAGCGAGAAAACCGAGCTTCTGCTGCGCTGACTCCACGCTTCACAGCTGAAAACTCACGCTTTAGAGCTGGTATTTATCCGAATAAATCAGCTCTTTTCACGGTTTTCAAAAAAGTTTTATTTTATTTATGGAAAGACTGAATTCAGATGTTTCAGTCACTTTTATAAAAACAAACAAATGCTATTATAAACTGTAAACATCACATGTAGTCTGCATTTATATTAGTGCACTGTTACATTTCCTGGTAGGTACATTTATTCACCATTTTTCTATTTTGTTTTCTTTTTTGACAAGTTCCCTTTAATCTTACTTTGTCGTCTTTAATTTGGGCAGTTTCCTTGTTTCTAAAAATAAACCAGACCTTGACTTTGACCTAGATTTTCTTATAAAATTCACCTCACGGTTTGTTTACTCCTGTAAAGCTCCTGTAACCACGTGTAGAAATAAAAGCAACCACAAGGATAAGATCGAAGTGTTGTCTCATGCTTTAAACATGTAAACATACAATAATACTTCCAATAAAACATTATTTGTCTCGTGGAGGGACAAAAAACCTGCTTCTGCCTGTTATTCAGCAGCGTGTCACTAAAACCTCCAAATGAGACCAGAATGAAGACAAAATCATGAATTATAAAGATTAAAGTTGAAAGAGTGCATCCAGAGCTTTTAATTCGTCTTTTTTTATCCTTCTGTGTTGTTGTGGATCTTTCTTCTTGCTGTTGCGACTTTCCAGAGGTGAAACAGACGCCTCTCAGACCTGACTGATTTAATAACCAGCTAGCTGTCCTGCCGGGCTTCGGGTCGACTTCACCAGACCCGCTTCAAAGACTAAAGTTTGCCATAAAAGCCTTCAAACCGGCAGCAGGGCTCACCTGCTTCCCCCCAGCTAAGACGCCGACCTTTACCACACCTGCACCAACTGTCCTACTTGAGTAATTGGCTTCCCGCTGATCCCGTCCCGCCAACAGCAGACTCGTGCCGAATTAAACGACCTGCAAGATTTAGGGCACACTTTTGTGCGCTAATGTGTGATGAAGACAGGGTGAAATTAGCGTCGACAGTTTGTAGAAGGTCAGGTTTCAATGTCAGAGTGGGACGCTGCGTCCGTGAGGCGAGCCAGTGTTTGTATTTTTGTTTTCCACCTTTAGTGATGACGACTAAAGCAAACAGCAGTCTTGACGAGGTCACAGTTATAAAGAGGTTTTATTGGTATTATTGTTATTGTTTTGGTAAAGACTGACTGAAAACCCAAGCGTGAATGAAAGAAGGGAAGCAGTTTCCCAGCATACCTCTGTCCTCTCTGGTCGGAGCTGGATGAGTTGCCGGATGAGGAGCAGATCAAAGTGTGACTTGCATTCAGAGACGAAACCACAAATCAGCAGACGGGCAGGCGAGCACGCTGGCGCTGGCACGGGAATAACATGGAGGACAAGCTGTGCAGAAGTCTCCCTCCCTCCCTTCCTCCCTCCCTCTCACCCACTCCACCTCCCAAATCCACGACACCAGAGTTGGCAGGAGTCTGTGGTCACTTTACTGTCAACGTACAAACCGGGAAAAAACAAACAAACAAACACTTCAAATCTCAGCCGAAGATGATTCTTTCAGCAAACTTTAACCTCTTGTTTACTGTCTGCTGAGGTCAGCGGGTGTCAGTGGGTCAAGATGTTACCAACCTGTTGGTTTTGATTTTCTCTGCCCAAAAGGCTGGGTTATGAGGAAGTCCACGGCGCCCACAGCAGGGGCCCGTGACACCAGTGGAAAATGCCTGTCAGACAAGGAGGAGAGCTATTTCTAAAGATTTCCAACTTCTGGTTCCCTCTGCTGGCAAAACATGTGACAAGACTGTGTTGAGAAGCTTTTATCTGGACCAAGATGTGTAGAAACTCTGTGTTTCACAGTTTTAATATGTAGGAGACAATTTCACATTTTCACCTTCAGTGTCATTGAACTCTGAATTCATCTCAATCCACTTTGAACTCTTATTTGTTCTGTTTTCTGCCCGTAAAGCCAGAAAATGACCTGAATAAAAATGGAAACCTGAATTTAAATGAACTTCATGTTTCCAGCTCTTCTTGGACTGTTTTTAAAAATACAAATCAATTTGTTAAAATCAAGTTAAAACTTAACTCGGCCTGAATGTAAAGGTCAACTGAACATGAAGGATTATATTCATAAATGACAGATTAATAAACATTTATGACCATCCATCTGTTGTCCATACCTGTCATTTCAGTTCAGAGGGTTTCCTGTAATTTATTTCACCTCTCAGACTGATTTTCAAGGAGATTTGAAAATCATTTAAGGTTCTGGTTCTGCCCCAAAATTAAATAGCTCATAAATCACTGTTTCCTGCTAGAAAATAATAACTTTCATTTTGTTGCTTTTACTTCTAAGGGCCTTACTTTTTAGTATCTAATATAAATATTAATGGTGACGTTTAAGTTTCATCCGAAGGATTAAACTAAACATCTACACGATTCATTTCCATTTAATATAAAATGTAGTTATGCTAAACTTGTTTTTTGTGAACATTATAATATTTTTTGAAAGTTATGTAATCGAGATATATATTTTTTAAATGCGTATATTCACGTTTAAGAATTTTATATCGTAATTTTCTAAGCCTCTTTTTTCGATGCACCTGATTGGCTCGGATACCGGAAGTAAACATCATGTGACTTTGCGCGTCAGCTGATCCACCGTCTTTACAGTCACGACTCCGGCGATTAATTCAAACCTTCTCATCTGTGATTCTCGGGTACATTAAAGCTTTATTGAAACATTTTATCCCGTGTTACGAACCTCCTCGCTTTTACGGACCGTTTGGTTATTTCCTATGTGACTTCCGTTCGTGTGTTTTGTTGTTTTTGTTTTTTTTTTCTGACAGGCCCCGGCGGATCTTTGACATCTGCGACCATGGCGCTCAGCGATGCAGACGTACAAAAGCAGGTAAACAAACCGATTTAACCTTGAAAATGACACAGTTTAAAGAGAACCGCTTTGATCGACAGATTCCGTTAGTGTCGTTTTTAAAGGGCGCTTTTTGACACCCGGAGCTTTGCTGGAAGTCCGGGTGTCGAGGATGACATTGAGAGCAGGTTATCGCTGAATTCAACACTATAATCGCCCATTTTCATGGCAGTATGTTGAGTTTTTGTTCACAAAAATGCCAGTTTCACCTTCATAAGCTGTCGTTTTGCAGCTGGACTTATGGCTGACACATACAGAGTCATATTTCTGAATGATCACATGATGAACACATGCCAGGCCTGATGAGGAACTGAATAACTGAATGTTGGGAAAAAAAACACAAAAAAAAAGCTTTCAGAAGCAGATTAATATACAGGAATAATCTATATGCTCATCATGGCTGGATTACACTCCTAAAAGCACAATTATACCATTTTAAATGATAGTGACTATTAAAATGAAAATGAAATGAGGTATCTGTTTAACAGCAGACCAACTAGAATAGGTTAATAAAAGTATTTTTCAACCTTAAATCTACATTTTTGTAGCAGATGATGTATTAAAAGTCAAAGTAAGGGATGCTTATACCTTTTAAAGTACTGTGAATGAATATTACACCCACAAACAAGTTTTTTCTGAATTTATTTATACATATTTATAGAAGAAATGCTTTGATAAAGATTTAAAAAAAAAAAAAAAAAAGGTTTCCTGCTTTACTCCACTGATATTAACGCGATCCTGAATAAACAAAATGAAACATTCCTCGCTGCAGTGATGGAGTCACTTCACACCAGGACCACAAATATTCATGCTCCAGCTCCACCTCTGGCTCCACCTTTCTCATGACATAAAAGCAACAAATGATAACGATGAGACACTCATCCACTCCACACATGACCACCAGGCTTCACTCCTTGTGTACTCTCATGGTATTTCAATCATAAGATTAAAATTCAAAGGCTTCAGCATCCATTAACTAACCTGCTGCTTGATTTAAAAGCAGATTTGTTTCTGAATTTAAATTTTTTAACAACTCAAAGGTTGAAGGATGAAATAAAAAAAAGTCCTCCAGATGTTTTTGCAATATGAAAATGTAAAAGTAATTTCCTGATGATTTTTGAGAAAACAACAGACACTAGCATGAGTTTGAGCACATAAAGAGAAACATTCAATCACAGTTTAATGCTTCAAATCATAAGTTTTGTATTTATTTGATTTTTTTTTTTTAAGCCAAATTTCTAATGTTTGAAATCAGTTGTCTTGATAATAAGAGGAAACTGTAAAAGTAAAGGACATATTCTTGTGGAGTATGGTTTTGGAAGAGCACAGTCATCGTCTTGTTTCTCATTCATGTTTATTTTATTTTTTATTTTTTTTGTGTCTACAGATCAAACACATGATGGCCTTCATTGAACAGGAGGCCAATGAGAAGGCAGAAGAAATTGATGCAAAGGTATAAACACTAATCATCTCACAGTGCTGTAAACACAGATTATCCCAGATAGAGAAAGGAACTTTAGGGATTTTTATCTCAGCATCTCCTCACAAGTTTGAACAAAGCTAAGATTTTTTTCAGCTTTTTGATTTTTCCGTTTTCTTAGTGCGGCTTGTACAACACCATTAGTTTTATTTTGTTTTGATAATTAATGGTACAGAAGTAAACAGAGACAAAGACATAACTTCACAATGACACAGGTCAGCACAGTTTAAAGCAAGTGCAGATTATAACTCAACATCTAAACTCTGTTTGAAGTTTTGTGATTTCTTTTCCGCCGTCGGTGGCTTTTACAGGTGCTCACCACTAGGGGCGCCATGAGCTGCTTACATTCAGATGTAAATATAAATGGAAGCCAATTAGTTGATTTTATAGAAGCTGCATCGTTTAAGTTTTAGGAGTAATTCAACTCTGATATTTAAATTCTGTAAGATTATTTTATTTCTTTTCTCTTATACTCTGACATATTGTCATCAACTACATACAACGTTCTTGTACAGCTCTCACGCCTTAATTAGCCTCAGTCTGAAAAAATGCAATACTCATGTTAAAATATTAATATACGTCTTTTATTAATACTGGCCATCTACCTTTTATATTATAGTTTTCCAGCACACTGGCTGACTTGAGTGACTGGCTTTGTTAGAAACAGTATGCTCCATTTTATTATTAATAAAGTTTTTTCTTTCTTTCTTTTAAAGTCCTGCCTTCTGTGACAAACCGTCTTAATATCTTCTTATTAATTTATCATTTATAGTCACTTCTTTTGATAGTGATTTGAATGGAAAACGATAAAATAAAACTTCAGTTAGGAGCATTTTTTTGTCTTGATGAAATCTCAGTTGGTTTGTAGCAACACATTCATTCATTCATAAAACGCACACGCTGACTTGTGTGTGAAGTGTTAAAAAAATAAATATCATGAAAATTGATACTCGAGAGCATACGAGAACTGACAGAGAAAATCTGAATCAGGGTCAAAGTCGGGTCACGATAAATGAACGGAGCTGATGACATCATCGTGTGATAAGATGATGACATCATCGTGTGATAAGATGATGTCATCAGCTTCTCTACTTTTACAGAAAATAGCATTAAATGTACAACTTTGACATAAAAATACAGCTGTCTAATAACAGAACCACTTTTGGTATTTAGAAAAACAAACCTCTCAATAATCAGAACAACAGTAAGTATTTAATGTGACCTCTTTAAAAAAAAAAAAAAATCATTAATATTAATTAGGGTTTGATTCTATTTAGTTTTAAGAAACCAGGTTCCTGGATTTACTGTTTGCATCCTAAATAAAGATGAATTTCATTAAAACTGACAAAATAATCATGTTAACTCGATTTAACAGACAAAACAATCCAGTTACAAATGTTAATATTATGTAAATTTAGCTTTGTGAAGTAACATTTAGCACCACGAAGTGGAGTGGTGTCGGAGGATTCGTCCGTCCTCAGACTGAACCGTTTGTCCTCCTGCAGGCAGAGGAGGAGTTCAACATCGAGAAGGGTCGTCTGGTCCAAACCCAGAGGCTGAAGATAATGGAGTACTATGAGAAGAAAGAGAAGCAGATTGAGCAGCAGAAGAAAATGTGAGTCATGGCGACACATCACGAGACACGCACTCCTTCCTTTTATTGTCACTTTGGACTTTTTAGGAACAAAGAAACAGCTGTTTGTGGGACAGTGTTTCTGTAATTCTGTTTAACCCTGACTCCTCCGTAGCCCGCCTCCTGACAGCTTCAGGGTCTCCACATGCACAAATATAGTCCTCGTTAGAAATCTAAACGGTTCCAATGTGTTTGTTATTTATCCGTTTAACAGTCAAATGTCAAACCTGATGAACCAGGCTCGACTGAAAGTGCTGAAGGCTCGCGATGATATGATCTCGGTAAGCCCACTGAACATTCATCTGTCATCATTATGCAAACCAGCAGGTAATGAAAGATTCGGTTGAATTGAAAGAAACCGGCTGAGTGTTTATTCCCTCAGGACATGCTGAATGAGGCTCGCCAGCGGCTCGCAAACATCGCAAGAGACCCGGCAAGGTATCCAGCTCTGTTGGATGGACTGATCCTACAGGTAGGCTTCACTCTCGCCTCCTCTCGTCTGTACCACGTGCTCCTGGAGCTTGAGTCTCAAAATCTGCTTTTATTTCAGAAACAGTTTCAGTTTTATCAATAAAATGTAGAATTCTTATTTGGAAGTTTCAGTTTTGCTGTTTAAATTGATTAAAAGAAATAGCTCTAATGCAAAGGTGGAAAATAATTTGACCTTTTGAGCAGAAAGAAATGAATGGCTTTAAAGGTAGGGTATGTAATTTCGAACTGATGCTGCTTTTCAGTTGTCTCTTTCACTATGGCATGTGATCGGTAATAACATGTTTGATTGGTTTAGGAAGGTAATCAATAATAGCAGCATGAGCAGGTAGCAGAGGGAGGGAAAACACGATGCTCTTTGTAACACAGAAAATAAAAAGTTTTAGGCTGCATGAACCATCAGACCTGGAGAGTTTGAAGTTCCAATTAAAGTGAAACCACTCTGTTGTTTATGTTGTTATTGTTTCTTTTAATAATGTTTCTTTTAATATTTGCTTCAGGGTCATGCTCTGAAGCAGGAATCAGAACTATGTATAATGAGACCTTTTTAAGAAGTAATATAAAGCCAAAAATGACATTTTTTAAGAAATGGTATTTATAAAATCTCTCTTGGGTGTTTTCGTCAAAATACCACAGAGATAAAAGTACTTTTTTCTACTTTGTTTTATGTTTTGTTTATAAGAGCTGGTTTTCAGGAGATGGAGTCAACGACGCCCTCTTCTTCCTTCTTGCACTTCAAAAATACAGAAAAAGTAGGAAAAGTTGAAAATAGGTGTAGTTAGCGATGGGAAAGGTGGGCAGACCTGGGTCTGTGATGTCACAGAACCCTGCACATTTTAACCACTTATTTAATGACATATTTTTAAACTTGTGAGCTGGAAAACACTTAAGACACACAAAAATTTGCTGTCAAGCACATAATATGTCCCTTTGAGTTAAAATGACAAATATGACAATTAAAAAAAAAAAAAAAAGATGTGAGATTGCTTTTTGGTAGTGGTATCTGTCTACTTCTGCACTAATTGAATTGAATTTGAGATATCTGCCTGAACTTTCACTTACACGTTGCATGTGAGTGGAATTAGTTTGTGGTATTCAAGTATAAAAAAGCATCTTTCTCCAGAAACTGGCACCATTGTTCTTACAGAGGAGCCATGGAGCCGGTTGTCTACGGTTTCCATGGAAACTCGTTTCTCCTCAGGAAACAGCCTCCGTGGTGACCGGCCAGCCCCACTGTTGTACTGAGTCAGTTTAGTGGGTAGTCTGAGGGGAAGAAAAATGCATTTTTATCAAGAAGTCAGGTGGAACAACATATACCTGAGATTCTGAATGAAAATTTAAAAACGTCCCATAATCTTTCACATCAGGGGTTTTATCAGCTGCTGGAGCCCAAAGTGATCATCCGCTGCCGTAAACAGGACTTTCAGTTGGTGCAGGTGAGTCAGTTGTGTATTTTATTTTTGTTTTATTCTTGTACTGAAGTCGTCACAGAATTGAAACTAAAAGGACAGAAATGTGAACGGTAGTTTTGTGTCTCTCAGGCGTCCGTCCAGAAGAACGTCCCCGTCTACAAATCAGCGGTGAAGAGCAACCTGGAGGTCCGCGTCGACCAGGAAAACTTCCTCTCCCCGGACGTGTACGTTTCATCGTATTAACGGGAGAAATCAAACGTCAGGTTCAGAGGCGTCTTTTATGTGTTTTTTGTCTTGTTTAGATGCTTTTTTTTTTTCCTGCAGGTCTGGAGGCATCGAGATCTACAACGGTGATGGGAAGATTAAAGTGTCCAACACCCTGGAGAGCAGACTGGAGCTCATGGCTCAGCAGGTAGGAACCACATCAGTAAGGTTTTTATTTCAATTAAACATGTTTTTTATGTTTTTGATAAAACTGCCAAAAAAATAACTTTTTGAGTCTAAAGACTTCAACTCAAATTTTTAATCTGACTTGATGTTATTTATCAAAAACAAAAATGTGGTCGTACAGCTTCTGTTTGAATAAAAATTTGATTTTCTGGCCCCCGGTCTCACCTTTTAAACACGTAAAGCAACTAAACATATAAATCTACTGGCTGCATTACTTATTAAAGGTGGGGTAAGGGATTCTATGGGGTTTCAGAGGTTTTTCTCACTTTTCGGTGAATTTCTCCTCGCCATCTGTGAGCTCATGAGTCCACTGTTTAAATTTAAAAAAAAAAAACTTTGTTCAAGCACAGCCTTGGTTCAATAAAAACAGGAAACACACTGGAGGTTAAATGACTCCTAAACCGTCGGGGACGAGCCGATTCACCTGCCATGTTGATGTTTGGGTTCAAATATCATGCAGAAATCACTTACCCTACCTTTAATCATTATTAAAATATTTAGGAGGTAAGTACATTTTCAAAAGTAGTTTCTCAAATGGACATACTTTCCATCTGAGGTAAATACTGTGACAAAAAGCTAATAAACAAATTTGGATTTTAAAACCATATTTCGTAGTATCTTATGGGAAAAACGATGATTATTAGTTAAAATGAGGAAAGTTCATGTTTGCCAGATGAGCTCAAAGTTTCTGTTGTCTGATTCAAATGATAAGGTTACAAAACAAACCAAAGAAACAGAAAATGCTTTAAAAATGAAAAAACAAAGTTTATAATTGAAGTTTTATTTTTATTGTTTTCATCTTGTTGGTGTGAACTGAAAAAAACCCCAACACAGCGTTACAGGGACCTCTACAAACATTTGATAAATGGGAATATGAACAGACTCTTAAACTTAATATCTTACATTTTTCTTCTTAAAATAAACATCAAAACATTGATAAGATTTTTTTAAAATGTTTCTATAAAACATATAAATTCAGACAGTGGTCTGCTAAATGAAAAGACAAGAATAAACACATGCAAGTACATCTATGTGCGTGTATGTGTCAACAAAAAAAAAATAAAGAAAAATAAAAACTTACTGTGAGTTACAGGATTTAAATAAATAAAAAAAATCAGAGAACAAATTTGCACCTCCTGAAAACATAAAAAGGATTGAGTATGGGAGTTTAAAAGTACCAAATATATATATATATATATATATATATATATATATATATATATATATATATATATATATATCTACTCTTGGCATAAAATAGCATGTTAATAATGACTCGTGATTAAATAAATGTCAAATAGGCTTTTAAATAAACAACTTGCTGTCGGTCTGAAATTAAATTAACTTTTAAATGCATTTGACAAAATGAGATTGGGGTTCCTGAAACTGTAAATTGACTCTGAAGCGGTGGGAGTGACGTCAGTGGTCACATGTCAGAAGGGGTCAGAGTTCAAAGTAGAGCGGGAAAGATTAATTATTTAATAATTTAGTTGTTTAACAGAAAGAAAAGTGGATCTTATTGTGTGTTGGATTCGGTTCTTTCTTGTCGTTTATATTCGTTTTTTAGTTGGTTGTTTGTTCCTCTTAATAATCTAATTTGGTCCAACGTGTTCGTTTATCAGATTAACAGTGAAATGTCAAATCATAACTGGCTTTAAGGAGGCTTTTAAAGTCCAAACAAACCCGGAGCTGTAATCTGTTTTTAAATCGACTGTTAATTAAAACTGTTGGTTTGTTTGCAGATGATGCCTGAAATCCGGGTGGCTCTCTTCGGCGCCAACCCGAACCGGAAGTTCATGGACTGAGAACCTCCTCCGTGTCCGAAACCGAACTTTTATTTTGTCACAAAAAAAAGAGAAAAAAAAAAACAACCCACGTCATTCCTTTGTATGTGAATTGAAATTTCTGATGCAGAAGTGACTCCTTGCTGTTTTTATTTTTTGTTTGTTTGTTTGTTTTTGTGTGATGTATTGCTGTATTTTTCTGTGCATTAAAGGGAAAAGATGCAGGCCCTGCGCGGGCGGCGCCGTGGGGGCCCCGTGGAGCGGTCCACGCCGCGTCTCAGCGGTTTCAGTTTTGAACAGGTTTCCCCTCAGAGTGGACAAACACGGCTTGTGTGTAACGCTCCTGCTGGTGTTTATCGTCCTCGGCAGCTCCACGGGGCATTGTGGGTCTAATTCGTGTCTGCTCCAACCAATCACAAACAAATAAATGGTATCCTAGAAACTAAACAAAAATAAAAACAAACAAAAAAACTGTACACAGAGGTAATTTATTATTGTCCTGCCAGGACTCAGAGGAGGTGCGCTATTATGTATATGAGGTTTCCAGATGAAATGATATATGTGCGTGTGTTTGTTTTTGTCTCGCTGGAAGTGTTATAACTGAGTACAGAAAAAATAAATAAATAAAACTATAACTCATTAGTGTGTCCAGTGTGCTGGTTCTGACTCACACCGCCCATTCATGCTCCGTTCATTAGTTTATCACATGGTATTAGTCAGACAAAAATGCTCCAATTATCCCGCTGCTCCGAGTATTTCCGTGACCAGCTCCACGGCGGCGGCGTCTCCAGGAAAACAAGCCGAGCGCTCAGGACTGAGACCCTCCACGTCTGTGAGTATCCCACCCAAAACTAGATCTGCCTTTAAAATGCGTGGTTTTAACAAGGTTGTGGTCAGAAACAAAAACGGTGAAGAAAGACCTCAAAACAAGTTTATTTACTCACAGAAAAGAGAAAAAAATGTTCCTGGAGGTATTTTAATGTAATTTGTTCTCGTCTCAGTGGGACAGTTTTCCTCCTCTCGGGGAGGGAGGGAGGGAGCAGCATGTTCTAGGAGGATCTCGGCATCTCGCTGTGGGACTCGAGGACATGGTGGTCTCGCTCCGCGTGGCTCTGCTCACCTGCGTGGGCCTGCTGTGGTCCGGCAGGGAGGCGCGCGGGATGCCCGACCCGGCTCAGAGGGAGCTGCTGATGCGCCAGGAGGCGTCCAGGCAGACGGGCGGGCTGCTGGCGCTGACGGCCGCCGAGCAGAGGCTGGATGCTCGCCTCCACCGGCTGAAGGAGCAGGAGATGTCTGCTGCGCCCTTCCCGCCGGCTCTCCACTTCTTCCAGGCGAAGCGCCTCATCCAGAGGAGCTCCATCTTCAAGCTGCTGCAGGAGATGCCCAAAGGTGACGGTCAACTTCAGGTTTTTTGTCTGGAGGTCAGGGCCCACAAGCAAATACTACCTCTTATGTATTTTCAAGAGTGCTTTCTTTATGGATCCAAAGTGAAAGCTTTAAAATTAAGAAAAAATAAAAACAAAACAGTTTTGTTTAACCAAATCATTTATGTCTCAAATAAATTTAGCTCAGAGTTAGACACAGCTGCTAGAGGACGTATAAAAGGGAGCTGTGAAATACTTAGAAACAAATCAAACTTATTTTACTCTTATAATAAATCATCTTAACATGTCAATTATTATCTGCAGATTGCTTAAACTAACATTTCATTATTGTTTACTCGCAACTTATATTTGAGTTAGTTTTACTTTACATGAAGTAATCCCCAAAATCTGGATCATTTAAACATCATTTGTCCCAAGTTCTTCTTCCAAAGGGTCATTTTAAGATATAAATTTATACTTTAGATGACTGATCTCTAAAATAATTACATTTTTATCACTTTTTGTACCAAAACCATTTTAGGTCAGACTGCTTATCGCTAGACGCTACTGGAAAAAGAAAAAAAAAATAGAGATAAAGACGTAGCATTTGTGATATGGACAAAAATTGAAGTTATTATTAGTATTTTAAGGCTTAACAATTGATCTAAATCTGTATTTTATATGTTTTGGGTTGAACGATCTATTTTAATCTGTACCACATGTTTGATGTGACAGTATTAAAATAACACTGAAAAGACAACAATAAATAAAATAATTCATGTAAAAAGCATATATAGATCTCTGCAATGTTACTTTATAAAATCAGAAATCCTGACTTTATGAACTCATTACTGACTTTTTTTTTTCTTGGGAATGTACAGTTTTATTTACTAAAATCCCTCGGATATGCCGTCATTTGTGACAACGAGGTCTGGATGAAGCTGATGGTATGATCAGAGAAAAGTCTGCTGCTCCTAAATGACTCGATTAAAAAAAAGAAACATTCTTAAAGCAACATTAAGTGCATGTTGATATCAAAATATTCCCATTTTCATATCATACTCGTATTGTAAGTATATATTGACATATCTTATAATAACGGTATACTGTACCTCACCTGAACAGGGTTGTAGACGACGGATGGATGCACAAACTAACCGGACATAAAACTACTATTTTACTTTTGAAAGCTTTTAAAAGACAACCAAACAAACAAACAAACAAACAAAAACAGCAACACTACTAAAAGAGAGAAGAAAAAAGCCTTAAACTCTCCTCCTTTGGTGTCTCCTGACAGTCTTTTCTGAAGCATCGGTGTTTGATACAACCGTACTGAGATACAACTTCAAACAATCGTTTCTTCACACTTTTTGACTTAAAAGATATTTAAATACCCTCAGTTTGTGTGTAGGGTTATTTATTTTATTTTATTTTATTTTATTTTATTTTATTTTATTTTATTTTTATTTTTATTTTACTGCTATCACATGTTCTATTCCTGGTCCAAACTGCTCTGATTCATGTTTTTTTTTTTTTTTTTTAAACTCCTGAAACAGTCCTTTAAAACGATCACACGGGAACATAAAACACCTGCTCGGTCACACCTGGCCATGTTACGACCTAAAGTGTGCGTTCTGATCTTTGATCGACTCTCGGTCTGACTTCGAGACCTCCTCCTGGTGTTTTTTGGTGACAGGTGGAGCGCTCCACGTCCACAGCTCGTCTCTGGTCAGCGCCGAATGGCTGGTGAAAAATGTCACCTACAGGCCCCACTGCTACATCTGCTTCACCTGGGACAACTCGGTCCGCTTCCTGTTCTCGGACCGCCAGCCGTTCCCACGATGGGACTGCTTCTACTGGCAGCTGCTGGAGACCTTGAGGTCCAGGATCGGAGACAACGCGGCCTTTGACAACAGGTTATAAATAGACCTGAAGCTGAAGTCAGGGTGTCATGGGGAGAGAAGAACACTAAGTCTTTGTTTCTTTGGGTGTTTTTCAGTTTAATCCAGCACCTCACACTGTTTACTGAAGACCCGAACGGTGAATATCCGAACCAGGACGTTGTGTGGGAGAAGTTTGAGAAAGCCTTCATTGCAGCTGCAGGGCTGATCACCCACGCTCCGGTGCTGAAGGACTACTTCTACCAGGGCCTGGAGGAGCTTCACGAGGACAACGTCATGTACCTGGAAGTGAGGAGCGGCCTGTGCAGGGTCAGTGCTCCACACCTGATCTCCGCAGCTCCAGCTCATCCTTCCTCATCCCGTTTTCAAATCGAACTAAAACTTGTCTTTGTTGCAGACGTATGAGCTGGACGGATCCATTCACGATAAGATCTGGACTCTGAAAACGTTTCAAGAAGTGACAAAGAAGTTTACGAGAGATCATCCAGACTTCCTCGGTGCTCGGGTCATAATTTCTGTCAACAGGTAAGACATACTGGGATCGAATGATATATCATTGAGAATGTTTAATATAAGAGATTAACACACACACCATTTTCTGTTTGTCCCCTTGTTTTTTATGTCTATTTGTCTTTTGCTATCACGTCTGTCTCCTACTGTAATACATGTCATCACAAAGACACATCACACAAACGCCACAGCGATCACCACACTACACACACCACACCCTTCACTGTCTAGTCTTTTTGTCAGTCTTGTACTTTTGTGTTTCACATTGG
>JAOWBL010000016.1:8114934-8128760 GCA_028564865.1 Zenarchopterus dispar
CTTCAGTTAGAGCTGCAGATATTGATCCTATTCATTCATGATCAAACTCAGTAATTTATTAAACTGCAGCTAATAAAACAACAAACTTTGAATAGTAAATCAAGTAATCAATTAAACTAACCTGCAGCCTCCTTGATGTTAATATTTTAATATCTACATCAATTTAAGAAAATATCATGTCCAACAAGCATAACTCCAGAAATCTGTCAAAAACCTTAACGATTCTTTCTATTTACCCAAACTGTTCCAGCTGGGAAGTCATAAAATTAACTTTTCCAAATATTCATTGGTGCTGCATTGTTAGAAATACAACAACGTCAAATACCTGGCATTTAACACATGCAAACAGCATAAATTAAAAAAAATAACAATGCCATATGTGCATCTGATTTATTATGAATAAAATCAGAATTATAAATGGTAAAACAAGTAGGTGTTCCAGTTAAATTTTCCGACTGGGAACTCGGAAATTCTGACTTACAAGTACAAACACAACTCATCATAATTACAATGGAGACATTTTTGGAAAATGGGAGGATTTTGCTCAGAGCTCAGTTAAGTATATTCAAGATTGTTTCAATGTAAAAGCACCTTTAATCAAAAAGTAACATTTAAGAATTAATTAATGTCAAGTGGTTCAATACATCTGCATTAAGTAATGAGGATACTTTTTTTTTTTTAGGTATTTGACCTAGTTGAGCTTTTATAGGTTAGAAAGAAAATCATATCAGTTACTGAATGTAGTTTAGCATTTGTTGAGTTTATTGACTCAACAGTAAGTGAAAGTCCACAACTAGGAAATTCAGAAGTGTCTTCTGATTGGCCAAAACAACTGCCTGGAGTTTATGACCTTATAAGGAAATTCCGTTCTGTCCTAGGTAAGACAGAGCCAAGGATCTTGCAGAGTTATAGCAACCTTGGGACCAAAAAGATTCACAAATCCTGTTTCTTCTGCATTTAGGCTCTGCTTCAAAATACATACATTTATTTTAAAGCGTTTTGTCACATATAAGAGGATATTTCATGTTAATGAGATGGGTCAGAAAACGTGAATAAGCATGTTGTGGCTCTCTTTAACGCGATTACATCCAGCTGATTTGACCGTCATCAATGCCAGCGTATCAGCACTGATCGGGTTTTTATTTTGAAATCCTCCACAGGAAGCTCGGTGTCCTTCTTGTTTCACGCTGGTGTGAAGGTGCAACCCCCCCATCACTCCCATCAGAACTGCTGCTGCTGCTGCTGCTCGGGTCCTGGACGTCTCTCCTCCTCCCATCCCCTACTTTTGCGGAGGTGGTGCATGCAGCGGTGAAGTCACAGTGATGTCATTTTAGAGAGTCGGGGGCAAGGTGAGCTGGTTTTGCGGTGAGTGGTGTCCCCCCCACCCCCCACCCCACCCCTCCACGGCCAGCGGTGCCTGCACAGAGGCGCGGAGCCGCCGCGAAAGATGGTCATCGCCACCGGCACCAATTCAAGCTCCGACGCCCTCTGTCCCTCTCCTCCCGCTCAGATCTCAGACTATGGGGCCTTGATCTGCCTCCATCCCGACACAAACCTTCACCGCCGCCATGCCAAAGGAGAGAAAATACGAAGAGTTGCATTTTTAGGGCAGGTAACTTTGACCACGTGCCCCAAAGGTGAACCGGATGGCCACTGCGCAAAGGCGCCGCTCCAGCATGAGCTGCGGGGCCGGGACGCGCTGGACGCTGCCGGCGGTCGTTGTCATGTGGACTTCTCTGTGGGGGATCGCCTCGTCCTACCCGATCCCGAGCAGGACTAACGCCACTTTGTTGGAAAAGAAGTGGGAGACGCTGTTCTCCCGCTCCTACCTGGGGATAAACGGGGGGAAATCGGAGCTCAACTGGGAGAGCGACTATTTGCAGGGCATCAAAAGAGTGCGGCGACTGTACTGCAACGTGGGCATTGGGTTTCACCTGCAGGTGCTCCCGGATGGCAGGATAAGCGGAGTACACAGTGAGAACCCATACAGTGAGTTGCATCCGAGAGAGAGAGTAACTCTATATGTGCGGGCCGTGTAAAAGTTGGAGATGCCCACTTGTCTCGCATGATGTGTAATAAGCGATGTCGGCACGGTTGAAAGTTTCTGACAGTGAAAACAGTGTACCGAGTCCTGCATCCGTGCAGTGCGAAGAATCCCACCCCCCTTCCACCCCCCAAAAGCCAAAAACACGACATGAATGCTCGACTTATTTTTACCCCGCGTCCCCTGCAGCAGGGCGCGCTCATATGCCACTCAGCACGCTGTAAACTTCACGCGCGATCCCCGACGCGCAAAAAGCACGCCTTTGGGTGATGATTGCACAAAAAAAAAAGAAAAAAAAAAAGGGGGATAATTGAGCATCATCCAAGTCGCAATGCACCTGCAAGGTTACACCCATCGCTGCTGCTGCTGCAGAGACGCAGCGTCACGCTGTCTTTGCTTGTCCCTGAACACTGTGTCTTGTGCAGGTCTGATAGAGGTCTCCACGGTGGACACGGGAGTGATCAGCCTGTTCGGGGTGAGGAGCGAGCTGTTTGTCGCAATGAACAGCAGGGGAAGGTTATACGGAACGGTAAGCTTGGTGCGCAACTCCGCCACGCACGCACCCACGCACGCACGCACGCAGGCAGGCAGGCAGGCCGCGTCGCTGTAAGACGAGTTCACGCGGAGCTGCTGCATCCACGACCGTTGTGTTATTAATATGCCCCTGACGATAGCAGGGCTTTCACAGCAGGCTCCCAGAAGCCACTCCGGAGATCGAGGCAGCGCTCAAATCTCCTGCTGTGTCATAATCCACGCTGGAAATATCCACGTCTGATCTTTAACACGCGCGGAAGGCGCAGCGCTCGAGAACTCGTTCAAAAACTCGCTCTGTGTTTTTATTTGTTTACATGTTTACGGACACAAGATTTATCTGCAGAGCTGATAAATAAATAGAAGTATTAAATTCATCATTAAAAACAACGACAAAGTCAGAAAAGTGGGTCAGTTGTGGTGATTTATGACCTAATATCACTTTCATGGATACTTCACTATTACTTTAGTATTTTTATATAACTGGAAAAAAAATGTTTAAAATAAACCTGATTCACCTGAACTCGGCAGCTTAATGTTTCTGAAAGGAAATTAAATGGGATATAAGATATTAACTGTTAATTAGTTGCATTAGTTTGATTAAAAGATCGATGTTAAATGAAAATGTTTACTTCTAAACGTGGATATTAACTCTGGATGTAGTTAGCTGTTTATGTTTTAGTTAGTATTCTGTATTTGAAAAGTTTTGATTAAATGTTAAATTGAGAAAGTTTGAAGTACATTATTGTGGTAAATGTTGCACCTTATACATTTTATTTTTTGTCTTAATTATTCTGCATGTTGAACTAATAATACAAGTTTTACTTACATCATTAAAGTAAAACTTAAATAAAATACTCTGCGTTCAGAGTACTTTTACTACGCTGTACTTTGATGATTCATGCTTTTATTTTGGTAAAATCTCCAAAATCTTTTCTTTGAACCAATAACAGAGCAGATTTTCTCCTAAAACACGTAGAATCAGAGTATAAATGTGGCTGAAGACGGATTTCATGGAGAACAACGGTTGGGAGCGTTTAGTGGCGGCTCGTCCTGCTCACCTGGACGTGAAATGTTCTGACCTCAGGTGGAAAAGCGGGAGGCCGCTGTGTGCATTTCTAAAGGACATTTCTTTTGCAACAACATGCCTCCCCCCGTCCCCCCATCCCCCCCAGCATGCTGTCCAGTCAGGCCATTTGCCAAAGTAAAGGTCACGTGGAAAGGATGCATATGTTGTGATTTTTTTTTTTTTTTACTCCCCCCACCCTTACCCCCCTTCCTCCCCCCTGCAGTTTTTCCTGACTCCCACTTTTCTCTCTCTCGCTCCCCCAGAGAGTCTTCAGGGACGAGTGCAAGTTCAAGGAGATCTTTCTGCCGAATAACTACAATGCCTACGAGTCTTTTGTTTACAAGGGCTTCTACATCGCCCTCAGCAAGCACGGTCGCGCAAAGAGGGGCAACAAGGCGACCCCCGCCATGACTGTCACACATTTCCTCCCGCGACTATGAGAGAAACTGACAATTACTCAGTCATTTGCACACATGGATGCTCTTCCAGGTAATATAGAAATGCATAGTCATGATAGTCACACCTGTGGACTGCAAAAGAAAGCAAAACTATTTATTCTGTTAAATATATATGTATACACACACACACATGCACGCACACACACACACATACATGGTCTGTATATTTGGATAGCTGTCTTTGTATATGTATGCCATACCGTGCTGCTTATTGTTTTTATGGACGGGGAGGGAGGAGTCCTCCGCCTGTCACATTTTATTTTCTGTCTCAGTTTACCTCGGTGCTTGCTGTAACTGAACTACACGTCAACTTGGTTCTCTGAGACGGAGGTTGAGCTATATTCTGTGCTTTTAAAGAGTGAAATGAATACTTTTTATTACCTCAAAGAGCTACATCACTAGACTAAGGGATGCATGGACTTCTGCTGAAATACTTGCTAAACTTTAACGTTGTTTTTTGTTTTGTTTTGTTTTCGGATGTTTGAACACTTGATGCTTCCCTGCTTGATTACTGTTGTCTTGCAGGGGGAAGGAGGGAGGGAGGGAGGGAGGGAGGGGGGTTGGGGGGGAAACTTAAATGCACTACTTTTGCTGCACGATTTAAAGGTGCCTTGATGTTCCCACTTGTGACCCCCTCAGACTTGCATGTAAGAGACACCCGGAGGAGTCAGAAATAGGGCTGACACTCCTGAGGGGGCCTCAGAAGAGGAGGAGGGGAGGAGGGGGGGGTGGGGGTGGGTGTGGGGAGGGGGGGTCGACTATCTTTGGTTTCTTTTCTTTTCTGTAATTAGATCGATTAAGTAATAAACAACCTGTGGTTGAGACCGGAGAGCGGTCGGCCATGGAGGGACTGGCACAGGGCCACCAGCTGGACTGTGTCACACAGCCAGCAACAAAACCGGGTCGGACCCGGCGTATTCTGACCCGGCGTATTCTGACCCGGCCCGCTTCTGCACAGAACTGAGCTGATAAACGAGCGCACAATAGCTATTATGATGCTGCACACGGACTCAGAAAGAGCCACAACAGTAAAGTGGGTTGCTGTTTTTTTTTTTTGTTTGTTTTTTTATTTTAAATGTCAAAGCTTTGGAGCTGCTCTCCGCTAACACGACGAAACCGCGGAAAACAACAGCTGCACACTTAAAAGCAGAATTCAGAGGCTTTTTTTTATAATAGTGGAAAATGAATAATAATAATAAAAAGAAGTAGGGGCTGCACTGTGAATCAGTGATGAGGTTTTGGTCTGTACTCTCAAACATGTCTGTTTCTTCCGTTTGGGTCGCCCCCGGGCCTCCTGTCCGGGCCTTCGCCCCAGCCCGCCCCGTGCTTTCCGCAGCAGCGCTGAGGTTCTGGGAGCTGAAGGCTCCACTTATTTATTTTTTAAAAATTGAAAAACTCTAGTTATTTAACTCGAAGGACGATAGGTAGACTGGATGCACAGGACACGGCTGCATTTCTGTTGAGTTTTAGCTTCAGTTCACACATCGGAACCAGAAACGGCGGCGGTCCGCTCACAAGGCGTAACTCATTGTTGGTGTGTACCGATATCTCATTACATATTCCAAAGATGTATATTTTTTCTCTCTCTTCGTTCTTCAAATTCCCGGGGGTCCTCTGGAGCGCGTCCGTCTGCGTCGTTTCTGCAGCTGTTCGCTTTAAAAAAGAACCTGCAGCTCACTTCATCATCGTCATCATCAGCAGCAGCCTCCGTGCGTTCCCGTGTGAGAGCGAGAACGACTATTTAAATCCAGGGAAGACGTGTGCGCTGGAGCCGGCGTGCTGTCTTTGTTGTCTGTCAAACCCCCCACTCCCACTCCCACCCCCCCACCGGAATGTGGATCTGCCAGGATGACAGGCAGCTTTCCACATACCTAAAGTCGCTACCCACCTCCGCCCGCCCGCCCGCCCGTAACCCCCCACCTCCGCCCTCACAACTCACCCGCGGCAGGCGGGAACCTTGGGATTGAACCCGGGAGCTTCCTCCTCTCATTTCAGCCTTTTTTAGTTCAAGGTCCGAGTCGGTGACCGACCTCCGTGGCCCGGGTGTTCTGCTGGGAGAAACGGGAATTTAAAGCATCTTTTGTTTTTTTTAAACAAGCCCACCTCTTTCAGCTGCATCACCAGAACATCCACTCCCACTCCCACCCCACAGCTCGGTGCTGCTGTTGGGATGTTTGTAGGGAGGGGACATCTGCAGAGCTGATGCAGAGCGTGAGGAGCAGACTCGTGCTGCTGCTCGGCTCCTCGCTCTCCTCAGGATTCGTCTCCGCTGCCGACCTGAACCAAACCCACCCAACCCACCCAATCCACCCAATCCACCGAACACAACACCCCCCCCAACCTGTCGGCGCCACACGCATCGATTAATGATAGCATCCTCCAACATACACCTCCTTAATTCGAGCGCCGAGGCCACATGGAGACCAAAGTAAAAACAATAAAACGACTTGTTGCTCTTGTAGATGTGGATGCATGTACAAATGCTGACGTGACATTTTTTTTATTTCAGGAAGTTCAGCTGAGGCAGGTGTGGAATAAATAAACTTTGCGTATATACGACAATTAAAACTTTTTCAACCCGTCAAGATAAGCGGCATCTTTAGTAGCACCTTAATAAGGATGTCTCGATCATAAACTAGAGTTCATTAATCAACTGGATGCATAAAAGAGGTAAAGTTTGTGTCCAGAACAAAACGTTCACCTTTCAGCTTTGACCAAAAATAATTATTCACATTTATCTGCTGTTTCATTTTTTTTTCTTTCCAACAGGTCAAATTTAATTAAGTCAAGGTGAGGAATAACTCTTAATATGTTGAATGTATATTAGCATCTTTTTTTCTCTCTTTGTTTTGTTTTTGGGAGTGAACACGATTCCTCTCCGCTGTTCTCATATACCTCACCTTCTGCCTTAGTTTTGGTTTGCTGATGACTGTAAAGTAAGAAAAACAAAAACAAAAGACAAGCTTAAGTTATTTGTTTCTGAAAACAGACATGCCAAGTAAAAATTTTCTTTTATTTTTGTACGTATGTGCTGTGCACAGCAGTCTACTGTATTCCTGAGATACCAATAAAAGTTTGTTTTGTTTTGTTTTTTTAACTGGCTGATGTTGTCAGTTTGTGAATTAAAACCGGTTTAACTCTGGATTTAGCGTTAGAAGTGTTAGTTCGAGGCCTTTCAAGAGACAAGTTTTACTCTTTTACAGGTTTATAAGATAGTTTGATCAATTTATAAACTTTCTGGAAATTTGTTAAAGTTGCTGAAAAGGTAAAGGTAAGACCTCCTGCAGGTGCCACTCAATCTGAGAGGATGGAGATGTAGATATATGTTCAAAAAACAAACAAACAAAACAAAACTTAAATTTTACTCTGCAAATACTTAAATTTTATCGGCTGCCCTATAAAGGGTTAAAGGTAAAGTGGCAGAGTTGGAAGTACATTGCTGTTGTTTTACTTGTTTATGTTTACATGCATCAGGCAGGAAAGTAGTGAAAAGTTCACTTTTTTTTTTTAAATTACAACTATATGAAGCATTTCTACACTTAGCCAGATATCACTATTGAACCGTAATTACAATTTATTTAACAAATACAAAACTGATCAACAGACAGTTGATACTGATGATGTACAGAACCAAACAAGCAACTATAAGTAGTTATAACGACGAAGTAGCACCTTAAACTCTACTGAGAGGCTCAAGAATATTTGTTATATTGGAGCCTGAATTCATAAGAATCAAGATATGCAAACTGTGGTGGACCTCAGGAGTTATCTTATTAAGATGTGCTTTTAAAGTCTTCTCTAATTCATCAGAAGACACTTACCTGAGCTGATGCCAACCGAGCCGAGAGCATCCTGGTGCCTCTCCTTATAGCTCCCATCTTTCTTGATCGGAAATAATGATCATCTTTTTGGAGTTATTCCAGGTGCAGATGTGCTCCAGAGGCACTAAAGATTAAAATAAGATGGCTGTAGTTAAGCACAATATGACCAGTTTAAATGTAATATCTCAGTCTCAGGGTTGAACTCTTCTAAATGAGGAAATGTCTCCATCTGCTGGTGAAAGGGTGTAAAAACCTGAGCCGCGCAGGTACAGAGAAGCAGCAAGTTTAACCAACATCAGAATAAACATTCAGTCCTCTGTGCTTTAAGCAGCTGCGGCATTAGTAGTAAATTAAGTAATATTAAGTTTTATTTACACTCAGCTAAGTTGTAGAATCGTTTTTTTCATGATTTTACTGAAAGTAAAGAAGATTCCTTTCTTTTTCTTGTCAAACTCATCACCCCCTCCCAAACTTATAATCCAAACCAGAGGATTATTAGGAAATAACTAAATGCGGATAAGTAATGTCTTGTCTCCAAAAATAAGAGTCCAGTTGTCTAACCGACAGATTGGGGATAAACAGACAGAGGTGGAAGTGGCCCTTCCGCTGCAGCAACCCGCACATCTTTGGGGGCGAGTTGCTTTTTTTTTTTTTTTTTTTTTAACCCGAAGGATGTGAGCAGGAGTGGCACTCGTGGGGCTTTAAATAGGAACTGTTGGCAAACTTTGGCACAACGGAGCATCTGAAAACTGCTCGCAGCAGAAACCGTCGGTTTGATCCGGGATGGACGTCAACAGGCGACTCGGGATGAGGGACACCGTGCTGGCGCTCTTCATCGCTGTCCTGCAGGGACTTCCTGTCGGGGACGCGGCACCAAACCCTTCACCGCTGGTTGGATCCAACTGGGGGAACCCGAGGAGATACGTCCACCTGCAGACCTCCACTGACCTCAACAACTTCTACTTAGAGATCAAACTGGATGGCACCGTGCGCAAAGCTACGGCCAGAACTTCATACAGTAAGATGTGCTTTAGTGTGCATTCACATGTCATTTCAAGTTTTGCAGAGCAACGATACTTACCTTTAAACCTTCGTTTCTTCCTGCAGGTGTGATTTTATTGAAGGCTGAAACGAGGGAGCGCATGGCCATCCTTGGCGTGAAAAGCAACCGTTACCTGTGTATGGATTTGGAGGGCAACCCGTTCAGCTCGGTAAGGAATCGGTTGGGTTACTTTATTTTGATATTCTAACGAATAAATCAATAATCAGGAAAGTTTAGCTTCGTGCTTTTTTTGGCCACGAGTGGAATTTTACGCACCATTTTCGTTTTTTGTTTGTTTTTACGCACAGACGCGTCGTCCTGGAGGCCTGTGTGCGTAAAAGAAATTAAAAAATATATTTTAATAGGCTTTCAACCAATAAACAGATTTCAGTTTGAAAAATAACATTTTTTCTCCCTCTCGTTTGTAATTTTGATTTATTCAGTAAAGGTTTCGTGTATAATCGTGGGACAATTATGGGACGTCGTGCGTAACTGTCAAGTCTTTCTTCTGAGAAAAAAAAAACACTTAACGCTAAACTGTCGATCCAGCATCATTACTTTTACAGAAGCTTTTTTTCTCCTTTTAATATGAGATCTAAATCATTGTAATAATAATACAGACACGGGAAATGTGGAAAAATATTATTTTGGGAAGAGAACGGTACATGGGAAGTAAGCTTACAAAGTAACTGACAGATTCTGAGCTGATTGTCTTAAAAACTTGAAAATTTAATTATTTCCATTCCGACTTAATTCTGTTACAAACGAGTTGGTAAAAACTCACCGATTCCTCTTTTTCTTGTAGCCCATCTGCCTCCGGGACGACTGTCTGTTCAACCACAGGCTCCTGGAGAACAACCGGGACGTGTACTACTCCACCCGGACCGGCATCCTGCTCAACCTGGAGGGGTCCCGGCAGGTGTACGCGGCGGGTCAGAACCTGCCCCAGACCTCCCTCTTCCTGCCCAAGACGAACACGGTGCCGTTGGAGCGCCTGCTGCTGCACAGGGAGAAGAGGAACCAGGTCCTGGACCCCTCGGACCCTCACAGCTTCTACCAGTGGCAGCCCGAGGACGCCAACGACTCCCGCGCCGTGCCGGAGGACGACGCGGACCTGGACGTGGAGGTGGAAGCGGAGGTGGAGGTCGGGGACGACGGCCGCAACGTGTCCAGGGAGACGCCGCTGGCTCCGTCCTCCCACGACCCGTGGAACGTGCACTCGTTTAAACAGGGCAGCCCCCGGAGCACCGGGACCATGGGCTGACTCCAGCTGGACCTCTTTAAAGTCCACGTATCGCCACGGTGCGTGAGTCCAGTACACTCTAGCTTAGACCAGGTTTTATATCGAGAAAACTGGGATTAGAGCAATGAAGCTGTTGCTTTTTTTTTTTTTTTCTTCCACACTGACTTCACATCAGGGCCTGCTCTGAATTTTTTTGGGGGCCCAGTGTAAGATTCTGTTTGGGAACCCCAGTTTTAGAAACCGACATTGTTATTGGGGAGTTCAGACCTTTAAAAATGATCAGTGGAAATGTCTCCATCTGTTAGACTTTATCAAGAAAACCGACAGGGTTTGTGAATCTGTTGTTTAGTTTAATTTAGCTGAAGGAGTGAAGGGCAGCATATTTGGGCCATTTAAGGACAACAATGCAAAAAGTGTTTAAAAAAAAAAACAAATTCCAACTTTATAAACTCTCAAATTTGCACAAAAACCCTTTTGGATCACATCACTTACATGTCTGAGGCCATTTAAATGCTTCACAGTGATGGACTTAAATATCCTTATTTAGGTGGCTCCAAATGACTTTAAATCATTTTATTTCCCCCTAAACACATATACAGGGGCGGATCTTTGAGTTTGAGGGCCCCTTCGTGGCCTCGGGGGCCCTATGCATCACCAAAGCCTGCATGTACCAAAAACAACTTTAATGATATTATATTTTTACTCGTGAATTATTAAGAGAAGCTGTGTTTACACACTGACTTGCAACCCCTTATTTGCATAGTTTCTGTCTTAAAATCCACCCTAAACATCATGACGAGATTAAATCAATGTTTTCATAACTTTGAAAGAAAATAATAGTTATAGAAATGTAAAGACATGTCTTTTTCTGTTTTTATATCTTTAGGCAGTTTTGGCTGAATTATTCATGAAGAATGAACAACCCCTTCTTAAAAATATGTAAATATTAAGTTTTTTTTCTTTTACAGCTGGTCTGATAAAATCCATTTTTATATCTTCTGAAGACAAAAACCTAATTTAGCCTACCTCTGGAGGACTGAGGGGCCGTCAAACTGGGCAGGCACGACTACAAACGAAAATATATACAACTAAAGTTAGAATTAAGTCTAGGATGTACTTTATAGTCTTACATTTGCTGATTTTAATAGCTGAAGCTGTTACTTGTGTGTTACTATTAATATATGAATTTGAAGTCCATTTTCCCACCATGAACACGATCGAACACGTGACTTGAAGGAACGCGTCTACGGGGTGATGACCTTCACCGGGCTGTGACCTTGACATCAAATCTGACCTCTCCACATGTGACTATCGGGTGCTGGGCACCACCAGCAAACACAAAAACAGTCCCAAAGAGTATTTATTTATTTAAATCCATTCCTTTATTGTTATTTATGGTATTTATGAGGAGGCTTTAGTTGAAATGTACATACACAAAAACATTGGTTTACTTTGAATGTATGAGCCGGAGTTGTCGTGGCTCCAACTTGGAACAAAATAAACTAATAAAGGAAATGTGCTCAGTGTTTGTTTTGTGTGTGCACGTGCATCTACGAATAAAATACTCCACATCATGTCACTCTAAACAAAAAAACAAAAACATTCAAGTATCAAGTTCATCTTTATAGGATGATTAAATTAGTTAAAGTTGGCTGAAAAGCTCATTTTTCAGCCAACTTTTCATTTCTTCTGAATACACACATTAAATTACAAAATTTAAATTTTAAAACTTCATTTTACTCACTGAATTGTTACCAGTGTGTTTTTAAGATTTATATTTTTACTTACAGATCCCTTTTCAGCTTTTAAAAGCTTTGAACAGAAGGAACAAAGATTTTTGGATTTCTTTAAGAACTTGTTGACTGTAGGAGACAGTCGGAGAGATTATTTTCATTAAAACAGCAGAAATGAGCCTGACATGCATTACAAGCGCCGCGTCAAATCAGAAAACCTCGTTCTGGAAGCGATGACGCGAAACCGACGTTTTCCACCAGTTTTCTGTGATAAAACTGTCGGGAAGCTGCAGGTTTACAGGTTTTATTTGGTATAAACGGATCAAATCGCCATCGACATACAGAGGTCAGGTTGGGTTGTTTGTGTCACGCTCAAAAATAAATAAAAACATATGAATATGCAGCACCTGCAACAAACACGCATCTATACAAGCTGCACTATGTGCAACCTGCGTTTATATTCCATCATTTATTTAGAAAAGATGGAAAATGAGCAGCAACCCAAGTCCTGACCCGGAGACGCAGCGAGCCGACGTCCTCCCAGCAGCGCTCAGCGACAATAAATACTTTCAAAGATGATTTTTAAAAAATAAATGAGGTAATTTCAAACAATAACACAGTAGTGCACGATGATTTTGGTTACAATCCACAGTTAAACGTGCCAAATATTTACTCTGTGGCCTCACGGAGGTCTCCCACTTTCCCTTCAGGGTTCACGAGTCTCCTGAAGCCGTGCACGTGCGTGCACACGTCCAGTTTGGATCCGGGTCTCTTCTTTTTATTCAGCATCTGCGAGGTCTTCTAGGTGATCCTTTCTGTTGGTGAAGACGCAGCGAGCCGCAGAGAGCACCGGCCCGGCGTGGGACGGGCTCAGAGTGAGGACGAAGCGGCTGACGCCCGTGTTGGGACACGGCGAGAACAGCTGGGACGTCTTCTCACCTGCAGGTACGGTGCACTTCAAGTCCTCCACCAGGTGCCTGATGGCCACGCGGATGTAGGCGCCGTGGCTCACGACCAGCGCGTGGACCGACACTCCCTGGAGGCCGTCGTCTGCCGAGCTTTCTGGGAAAGTTTTGGAGGCTGCAGCTGCTGGCGCCACGGCGGAGGGATCCGGTCCCGAGGAGGCGTGCTCGTCCAGCATTTTTCTGAAGAGGACTTGGAGAAACGTTTTGACTCTCACCTTCACCTGGAAGCAAAGTGACGGAGAAGCTCAGAGTTTGGTTCCTGGATCCCAGCGGGTTGGAAAAGTAGGCAGGAGCCAAGTGCTTTCTGATGATCATCGCTTCTCTGTGCTTTATTATTCTGTACATACACTAATCATCTATTTAAAAAAAAAAACAAAACTAGAACTGAAATGATTCATTTTTGATCAAAGAATCATGAAACTGTGCTGTTAAAGCTGCTTCAGTTTGACGTCTGTTGGTCAAAAGGTTTAAATTCATCCTGAGTGGATTCTGTGTTCTGCCGTTTATGTTGGAGGTCTCGGTTCAGTCTGGAGAAAATGAACCATTTTAGGCTCCTGTGAGATCAGACCGCCTCGCTCAGCTGCTCAGAGGACTCAAGAAGCTCCAAGAAGTACCGGGAAAGTCCAAATAGCAGTTTTCACTGTTTACCGACTTTCTAAAAAATGAAAAAATATATAAAAACAACATTTTTCCTAGCTTAACAGACAAAAAAGGTAACAGTGAATAAAAAAGCAGATTTGTGCCTTGAGGAAATCCCTCTACATCCGAGGTTACCATGACAACGTGAAGACACCAGTTAAGCTCTTGTTCCTGTACATGCAGGTATTTTCTGTAAAATATATAATTCCCCAAGATTTAGGGTTTGGAGTTTAATTTCTCAATCAGTAGCAGGGTTTTTTATTAAAATGCATCATAAATAA
>JAOWBL010000016.1:8128860-8145661 GCA_028564865.1 Zenarchopterus dispar
CAAGACAAGCTTGTTGACAGATGTTTGGTGTTTAGGCGTCTGGATATGTGACCTGGCTGCACGAAGCCCAAACTAGTAATCTTCCACACCTCAGGAGGAGGAAAAGTTGGTTCTTCAACACCACTCGGATGGAAAGCTCCTGGCCTCAACTGGACATTTAGTCCTGAAGGAAGGAGACCTTAAAAGACCTTCAACTTCACTTCTACTCCTTCTGTAATGGAAGCAGAGTCCAAGGAGTTCAGAGGGGACTTGTTTATAGGCGAAACAGCTTAATGAGTCATTTAGTCCTTCTCTGTACATGGCATTATACTGCTCAGCCTCCCCAGGAAAGTCTGTGGCAGAGAGGATGCAGGAAAATTTAGTTTCCTCCAAAGGGTGGCTGACCGTGCCCCGAGCAGGTGAGGAGCCCCAGCTCATCCAGGAGGGGCCCACAGGGGTTCTTCTACTCCTCCACATTAAAAGAAACAAACGGAGTTGGTTTGGGCATCTGTTTCAAACATGTCTCGATAGGAGGAGGCCTCGGGGCAGATCCTCGACCTGCTGGAGAGATCTCGTCTGACTCTCTCAAATGTCTCGGTGTCCTCCCAGGGGACCTGAGGGACGTGACTGGGACGAGGTCAATCTGAGGACCTGGACTCAGACTGCTGTCATAAAACCCGTAGCACATATTAGTTCAAAAGTGGTTGGAAGCCTTGAACTCCTCCGCAATCTCAGAGGAGTTCAGCGCTTTGTCAATTCACAAATACTGAAAAAAAAAAAAAAGATGATGTAGTTAATTAATTGTGACGTAAACAAATATATGGAGGGCATTGATCTTCTTCAAACTCAACAAGAGACCTTTCTTAAACATCTTTCCACATTTGCTTTTGGTTTATTTTATGAAAGCATAAAATGATCCAAAAGAGTAATTTATAAGGACAATAAACTGAAAAAAAAAAAAATCACTGAGGAGCAGCTCTTCATTTTAAAAGGAGCTGTGGATACACTGAGATGTTCTTGCTCCATGTGCACTTGAAGAACCAGATGTAACGGAGCTAAACTGAATCAAGTCATCATAAATTTTTGTTAGGGCTGTGTGACGTCAGTATATCTGCTGCTGCAGGTTTTTCTGATTTATTCTAGTTTCTGGAGGCGGTTTTACCGGAAATAGATTTCCTATTGCAATACCCAGAAACGGCCACTTGATGGCACTGTTTTATAACAAATATCCCATTGATCTTGACTAGAAAAGAGGCTGTTTTTAATATCTACATAGTAGAAAGTACAAATGAACATCTCAGAAAAGAATCCTGACTCCATCTGACTCCATCTGACTCACCTGATCTAAAGTTTCGCCTCCTGGCGGCGTGAAGCTACGACAAGACTGACCAGCAGAATTTGCCATTTCCTTCAATTTCTCTTTAAGAAGTCCTTCAGCGATACCAAAACTCTGCATCACAAATGAAATTCAGAGTTTGACAATAATATTCTGGAGTGTTACATTTAAAGGTTTAATATGAAGAAGTACAAATTTATAAAATAAAACCAAGTCTTACCCTTTCTCTGAGTAACGGCTCCAAAACCATCTCCATGCCAGAGCAGTGAGTGTTGCTCCTCAAAATTATTTCAGCTGTCTGGTGAAGGAAATGTCATCTGGAAATTAATGACTCAGTACGTTCGCAAGTGCCCAAAAAACTCTTTCTCCGACACATTTACGCTCCAAGACTCACTATTACATTGTCAGCATGGGTGAGTCAAAGACCGCAGAGACGTGAATGCTCTCTCAGCATTCGCATGTGTGGAAGTCATTTTACCTCAAACATCCTGTTTTTCCCTCTCCTTCAAAAACAGGTAATATTCACACAGTTGAACAGAACAGTTTGCTCATGGTGGGAAATGAGTGAGCTACACATGTTCAAGTTTTCCATGTATTTGTTGGTGGAGAGGTCGGAAGCTCTTGATGTAAGCTCTGATAATCAATCATACAGCTCTTTGGATCGTACCAACAGAAAACCTTCAAATCGTCTTAGATTTTACTATTAAATGCTGAAGATTCGTCTCTAATATCTTACGTATTGTATATCAGCATTTAGACCCTTCGTTTAACCTTTAGTTGAAGCAGCTTTAGCAGGAACACAAGCCTTAAATCTTTGAGATGATCCTACAGGTCCTCTCGTTGTTCAAAGGAAACTCTGAAGCTTCACCATGTCAGACGAGGAGCATCAGAGAGCAGATGTTTGACAACGTCTGGACAAGTCTCCCAGTCCCAGTCATGGACAAACATCCATGGCGAATGACTGTGCCGTCACCGTCTTTAACTGTAACGCGGTTATTACGCTCAAAGCCTCGTTTCTGTGACAAACACTCAAGTCAACTGTCAAACAGTCCAGCCTTTGGTTCGTCACACACAAATGACTTTGTTGCGTCTTTTGGAAAATCTCAACTGGCTCATAACATCCATGTTAGAAAGAAAGGGCTCATGTCTGGTCACTTTATCTTAAAAGCCGGATTAGTGCAAGAGATGGTTATCTCTGGAAGCACTAAGAGACATGCTAGACTTTAACTTTCATGAGAGGATTTCTCGCTCTGAGACTTTCAGTCGAGAACAGGTTATCTTGTACTTCCACACGATCAAGTTTTGAGTCAAACCCTCCAAGAAACGCGTCTTCAACTGTGAAATCTGGAAAAGACAGGTGTAACTTCTCCAAATAAAATTAAAAAACTGATACAAAACATAAAAAAATGTTCCTGTTTTTTTTTTTTATTAGGGAGAACCAAGCAAGACCATTGATAAAACATGAGTCTTGTAGGAGGAGGATAAGTGTTTGAGGACACGTAACTTTGCAAAAAAAGATCAAAGATAAAGGTTGTATAATCATGTTATCTCAGGGAAAAGTCATCAGTCAATAGAATAAACTTCAAAGACAACTTCTGAACCGTTGCTTCAGTTTATGAGTCCCTGTTTGTCCTCATGTACAGAACACAGATTACAAACTACAGTCGTACAAAAACAGAGCGCTTGCCCTTTTTAACTTCAAGGTTTTATGCATCAGTACGTAGTCACGGGTCACAACTCCGGTTTCCTGGTCTCCCCTGAACTCATCACAATCGACGCTCCCTGACTACAGATCGACTGAACCTGGTCTCTTCAGCTTCAGGTCTCTCCGGTACCGGACCGTCAGCTGCTCGGTCTGTTCCCATCCAGCCTTCCTGACCCGACTTTCTCCCGACCACGACTTCAGCCGAGCCAGTCTGGATTTTCTTGCACAGACTTCAACGGTTTTCTGGTTTTGCTACTTGGACTGGCTTTATCGGATAACGTCTTGGACCAAGGCTCTTCTGGATTGGCTTGCACAGATTCTGACGGCTCTTCTGGTTTCTGGACTCGGACTGTTATGGGACCATCAGAGTAGTTACTCAACTCTGCATAAGACCAAAATAAAACTCTTTACTTAACTCTAAGCACTGTGTTCATCTTCTGTGGGTCCTGTGTGCAAATATGTTACAGAATTAGTCCACATGACGTGTTAAACTGCGTCATGACAATAAAACTACGTACACTCTTGCAGGTTTTGTAGGAGTTAAGAGAGTAAAGCCTCGATCACAAAGGTTCCTACGAACGGTGGGTTCATACAAAATCTGGAGTTCGTAGACATTTGTGGAAGGGGGGAACAGTTTCCTACAGGCTTTGTAGGAACTCTGTACAGCTGCCGTTCAATTCACAAGAACAACTTGAGGAATTCTTGAGAAAATGAGGTCATTTTTCTGCTGCAGGCTGGTCGTAGAGTTTAAATGATCTCTGTAGGATGATCAGAACCTACCGATGGTATAATTATGGCCATCTCATAAAAATTGTTGTCAGAAGGTGGCCGTTCAGGACCCCGATCTATGACTCACGGCAATCTCAACTTGTTGGTCATAAGATCCTATGGCTTTCAGCACATTTTGAAGAAGAAGAAGAAGATCTAGCAGTTGTAGCTGCTGCTTTTGTTTGGCCGTGGCTGAGTATGTATGCATGTATGACGTATTTGCACCTTATGATGTACTCCAGGAAGTATTTCCGTCTTACGCATCTCAGTTCGAAAGGCATTCATGGGAACGCTGTAAGGATTCCCCAAGAACGACTTAATGTGTTCTTGCGTCAAACTTACAAGAACATTTTTCTTGATGAGACCTAAACTGTGTTTCAGATGGCATGTTTGAGATCTGTGTGTATCTCTCTCTCTCTCACACACACACACACACACACACACACACAATGTTAATGAAGTGTTCAAAACTGAACAAATGGACGCGTGGGTCTTACCTGGACGGCCCGTTGGAGATCACTGACAAATACCTCACTGAATGAGATGTCTTTGAGGTACCGTCCCACGGCTTCGCCCTGCTTCACGCCCGTCTCTGACAAAGCCGCGTCCACTCCCTGACCTACAAATACACACTCTTATCAGTTTGTGCAACAATTCATCTTTCCTATCTAACAAAGACACATAATGTCAAAGAAAAAGAACAATGAGTAATTAAATACTTTGCACACAGGCAACATAAGAGGTATTACAGTAAATTTTAGTAATAGTTCATGATTTTGCTAGTGTGTTTTGTATTTGTTGTTGCTTATTTTATCACTTTACAGCATATAAGAAGTATTTTAAAGAGTGTGATAAACGTGAGGACTTCCTGATGTAGAAGTTTAGTAAAAGTTTATAATGATATTGAGTTTTACCTTGCAGCAGCTTCTCTCTGTTGTAGTTCGTCTCTCCACTGTATGAAAACAAATTAAAGTCAGTTAATCAAATTAACCCCATTAACCGGTTTTAGACGAAAAAAACAATGTTTTAATTTCACATCAATTCAAATTAACGGTCGTCAGAAACGTGAGAAACGCCAGACGACCGTTAAAATGTCAGGATTTATCAACTGTAACAACTGAAAGGACACCGTGGGTATTTATAATACACAAACACAATCAAATCGTGAACATATAATTTGAAAAATAAACCACTTACTGTCGTACGAGTGTTAAACTGAACGTAAACATTTTCTACAGGTCTCCTTCTACTTCCTAGTTGCGTCACACGTAGAGATGCAACGTGGCCTCTGACGTCATGACGCACTGCTGCAGTGGAATTTGGTCGTTTCATGGAAAATATTAACTCATTTTGAATCTGATAAAAGCAAAACATCGTTACAAAAAAAGTCAAAACAAGGGTAGCAAATGCCTGGAAAAGTAAATGACATATATCAAAAACAACTGAAGGAGAATTAGAGAATTAATTAGGTTAATTGACAACATGTCAGTAACAGACTGGGTATAAAAGGAGCATTTCAGAGAGATAGACCAGCTCAAATGTAAGGCAAGGCAGTGGTGACCTCGTGATGCCATCATATCAACAACACCAAGAATCTCTGAGAAATATTTCCAACATCTAGTTGAATCTAAGCCACAAAGAATTAAGGCAGGTTTATGGGTGACAGAGGGTCCAACCCAGTACTTGTAAGGTGCTGACAGGTGGTTCATATGGAAGTACCAAGTAATGCTGTAGTGTAGAGGAACATCTGCATTGACTATGTCCCAAACTCAGGTGGGAGATACCGCCACAGGTGTTTGGAGAATGAAAGTCCCCGTGGGACTTCCAGATCTGGGCCAGTAAACGGTTGTTGGCTAATCAATTGGACAATGTGGTAATTGATAAACTCCAGAAGAGAGCAGTGGTGATTGATGTGACAATCCCAAGTGACAGTAACATCAAGAACTAACACAAGAAGCTGGAGAAGTACCAGGGATTGAAGGAAGCGATGGAAAAAATCTGGAAGGTAAAGACATCAGTGGTACCGGTTGTAGTTGGAGCACTTGGAGCTGTGTCCTCCAGATCCCAGGAACAACATCAGAGATCTCCTGGCTGTGTTTTACACACAGTTTAAATGACCATGTCTTCAGGGTATAAATCTGTTGTACCCCTGGTCCAATATCCAGGTCTCAGAAGAAATGGAAAACGTTCGTCAAGATCAGAAAGCTCCTCACAATTTGTCCAGCATCGTAAGAACCGAACAGGAGGGAGACAGGTGAGCTTCAAACCCATCAACCAGGATGAAATAAATATAAAAAAAACCCCTCAAAGATGTGCTAAATAAAAGTTAAGGCAGCAGAAGCAAACAGGTACCAAGAAGTTCTACCAGAGGTTGGAAACAGCTCGTCTGAATGAAAACAGATTCTCGCCCAGAAGAGCAGTCCCGGGAACAACTTTAGGCTTAAATTCTCCGACGACGACAGAAAATGTGTCACAACACAAAAGACAAAGCAGCCACTTGATTTTAGCCAATTTATTAAGGACAAATTGTCGAGGTACACTTTGTGGTTGCACATGGGTATAGCAGAGAGAAAGTTGGACTAACAACCACTTTGAACAATTGTAAAACTGATTATATGGGTACCTCAGAAATAAACATTCCTTTTTATTAAAACAAACTGATTCAAACATGTCAAAGTCCTAGTAGGAAACTTTTTTTTGTTTTTTTTTTTGTCTTTGTGATACACAAATAACATACAGTATAGGATGTTTCTTTATTTAGCACCAGACATACGAAAGAACCTAATTTAAAGTTTGCTGCAGGCACTTTTCATTTCTCAGCGAAATCTGGCAGCTGGCAATTTTCAACATCCAGACAGGAAAAAAAAATAAAAATAAAAACAGAAACCCGTTCAACAAATCAGGAGTCAAGACAATGTGGTGAAGTGACGTGTGATGAGGTAATGGTGATATGGACTCTCACTCTATCCAATTTAATTATCCTGAGGTACATACAGAAGCAGCAAGAGTATGATGGAGAAAAGATGGAACAAAAGATTAAAAAACAAATAAAATATGCTAATTTAACAGTTCTGCAAACGCAAGTACTTCCAGTCCCGCACCAAACTGTGTTACGTTCCCTCCCGTACACAAATAACAGAAAAGCAGACTTGTTACATTTACAAAATTTCATAATATAGCAGCACACGGGTGAATGAGAGTAAGGCATTTTTGTGTAAGACTAGGAAAGAAAAGCTTAATAGCAGCAAGATAATGTCGTATATAATCTACCATTCTTACTTTGGAAACCTCTCAATCAGAACAGAACATTTAAATTTATTAACATTTTCAGTTTAAAGCACTTTTTTTGGGAAAAAAAAAACAAAACAAAACACAGAACACAAAACGACAAACATTTGGCTTTTAGCACAGTCGAACATGCAGGAATACAGATCAGAAACTACATTTCTGTTATAAACTGTAATGCGGATTTCAAGCATTTCTGTTCATCAAATCGGTTATATATACGTGTGTAAAATTCCCACAAATGGTTACGTTAAAACTGCAGTAAAGAAAGCAATATGCATCAAAGGAACAAAACGAGAATATTCAAGGAGGCACGTTAAGTATCTGAAGGAACTATTGAAAGGGGTCGTTTTAAATCTAAAAAGGGGAGAAAAGAAAAAAAAATTCAAGTTTAGGCTTAAATAAAAACGCACTGTGGTCTACATTTGGCTTGGCTTGCCTTATTTAATAAAATATTACACTAAAACGCCGATTATCCTGCGTCTATTTACCAGTCGAGGCACAGCTTTTTGAGACGATACGCGTCACCCCCCAACCATACTCCTCACCCATCCCTCCCCCCTGGGAATCCAGCCCGTAAGGAAAGAAAACAAAAACAAGAAAAGGCAAAGAAAGGAAAATCAAATGACCCCAGAAAAAAGAAAAAAAAAAAAAGAAGAAAAAAAAAATATCAACGGTCCTCAACTTTTACCCCCTTACCCATCTTAAGGAGCTTGTTTTAAAAGTGCATCAATATTGTTTCGATAAAAAGGTAAATGATATAATTAATGACAGACATCAGTCCTCCTCCTGTATTGTGCAACTGCAGAAACATCGTAAAGCTCAATCCTCAACGCTGATCAAAATCACTCACCAATCCACGCTTTCACAATCTGAAACAACTTTCCAAACGCTTTCTTCATCCAAAACCTCTCTCAAAAAATCTTTTCGACCTGCTTCTGTTTCCTCTGAGACTTGGTAAAGTAAAACAAAACAAAAAAAATTAAAAAAACAAAAACAAAACAACTTTCCAGAACTCCATTTTATCTATGAAACATGGCGTCAGCGCTACCTGAGCCTAAAATCCCTTCCAAACTAACTACCAAAACGCTCCGAACTGTGCTCCAATACGCGCGAGCTTCGGTAAAAACAGTACAACAACAACGTAACCTCGCCAAGGTCGAAAGCGACCCCGTTCCGGTCTGGAGTTGGCGGTGGAATCGAGACTTTTGTTCGGACAGACGGTCGCCCCGGCTCCACCCCTCAGACCCTCTCCACGCCGTTCCTCCGTGAGCGGGCCCAGCCCACTCCGAACCGGCATCCGTCTGCATAAATAGTGAGCGGCGCTGCGGGAGCGCCGTGTGATCGGCGGAGCAGCGAGCTGCAGCGGCGCTCCTCCAGCTGGATACCAGTTTGGTTTTAATGTCATGCACTGTGTTATCAGCATCTCAATCACCGCTATACGAGAGTTCAGATGAGAAAAAAAAATCCCACTGAAACTGTAATTTGATAACTGCTAACTAAAAGGTGGTTAAAGAGTAACTAAATACTAGCTAAATATACATCATTTATTCACTTTGTTAAGCTGTCTCAAAAGAAATACGTATATTTCATATATTTATGCATTTTTCCTTTCAAGTATGAACATGTTTTCAGGTTTCCTCTCGAGGAACCTAAGGCACTATCAAGTTTTCAAAAATTAACCCTATTATTGTGTTGTTGGTTTTCTTTCGTTTTAAATAGCTTGTAGGATTACATGTGGCCCGTACAAAAAGGTGAAGACACACCTAAGCCAGGTGTGGATGGGGCAAAAAAGGAGAAAATCTACTAATTTCTTAATGTCTAAAGTTCATAGATTGTCACACCATCACTTGAGTAGAAAACGGCAGCTCTTGCCCCCTCGCTTTTCCCGTCAGTTCATCGGTAGGCAGGCACGTGCGCTGTGCGAGTCACATGACGGAGGCAGTTCACAAGTCGACGTCGCGCACGTCTGTGGGGGTGCTGGACTGATCCTGCTGCTCCCTGGCCTTGCTGCCGGATCTGACCCCCGTCTCCTGGCGGTACTGCTGGCCCTGCTGCAGGCTGGAGGCCAGCACGCGCTCGATTTGCTCCTGGCACGCCCGCAAACAGTCCTGGAACGAGACCGAAGGACACACTTCCATCAAACTGCTCTGCATCCGCTAAAACGTGTCATTTAAAAAAAAAAAAAAAGAAATAAGAAAAAAAGAATTAAAAACCTTTGTTTGGTACCGACTGAAAAGTACTTACCTGACAAGTATTTATATCAGACTATTTTGATAAAGTAAAAATCTGACAAGAATTAAAATAAATATTGTGTGTGTGTACATTATTTATATATACAAATACATTATATATATATATACACACACACACATATACATACATACACACACACACACACATATATATATATATATATATATATACACACACACACATACACACACACACATATACATATATACACACATATATATACATACATACACATATATACACACACACATGTACATACATACACATATGTACATACATACACATATATACATACATACACATATATACATATATATATATATATATACACACACACACATACATATACATATATACACACACACACACGCATAGATACATATGTACATACACACAATATGTAAACATGAACTAATAAAAACTGAAACTTTGGTAAAAGTTATTAATAGGGTCTCACCTTATATGCAAATACACAAAAAAAGGACATTAAGAATGTGTCAATATTTTAAGCAATCATATCCTAACTTCTTGGGGGGTTTATAATAAAAATAAAGACGTCCGAGTCTGTTCAGTGATGAAAAACTTTATCGGGTTCAATCAAATCCTAAAAAGTGAAAATGTTGATATTTTTGCAGAAATGGACATGCAGGTTGTTGAACAGATTTGGTCACATGTCTGGCATACCAGCGGGGAATTATGTGTCTTGAGGTAGGTGGTCCCGTCTCCATGACGACTGCAACAATGAGTACCGGCACGGCGAACTAGCCAGCCGCCCGGCACACGTTCACGTCTGTGATGTGGACAAAGGTTCGAACGGGGAGTCGGGAGCTCCCCAACAGAGCCATCAGACTACGCAGATCTGAGAGTCTGGATTCCCCCCCCCCTCGGGTTTACAGCGCGGTCAATCCAACGTGGAGGCCCCAGAGGAAATGGCTTTGACCTACTGCACCCTGACCGTCCGAGTTTGGGTGTAAAACACACTGCTGGACAGTGGGACCGGATGTTTTTGGACAGCTTCTCTAAGGAAAGGGGATCCTCTCTCCATCTTTGCAACCCCCCCCCCCCCACCCCCGCCCCTCCAGGTCATTGCTGAAGATGTGGGAGGTCCGCCTCCCTAAACCGGCTGCGAGTCCCTTAAAGAATGAGTCGAAGCTCGCAAAAGAGGCCAACATTCCTCTAAAATGTACGAATAATTGGAACCCGATGGGCTGCAGTCTGTTGTGACGGCGGGGTTGCAGGGCCCGCGTTGCTACGGCAACACAACCACAACCTAGCAGGCAACACTGCATTTCTACACCAAACTGTTATGTCTATCACAAGATACTGTTGAAATAAAAGGACAGATATAGTCTTAGAGGCTTTTTTTCTTTTTTTAAGTTGATGTGATTGATGTGTTGAAGGAAAAAAAAAAAATCAGCTTATATGCTTTATGTTTATATGCATGTTATTCTTTATAACTCTTATGACCTTTTATGGTGATAATGAATTTAAAGAGTGATGGTTGATTAAAATGAACACAGACCTAATATAAAGAGAACTGTATTTAAAGCAGTGTAGAAATACTGTTTAATGATTTTACATTATATATTATATAAAGTCCCATTCATTAACACTGTTTTTTTTTTGTTTTTTTTTTAATGAGCAGCTCGACTTAAACTTTTCACCTAATCACACCTGTTGCGTACTTTCATGCTTTTAAAGACAGAAAGTGTATTTAGAGACATATTCAGGAAGAATGTGCTGGTTTGTCTGCAGGTTAACGTTCGGACTCTTCATTGGCCGTCACTAATAAACTTTTCTCGGTGGGCGTAAACGTTTTCTTCCACCAGGAGGGGCCCGCGACTAAAGTGGGAGCCCTGCAACGAAAGTGCATGTGTCCTCCCACAAGAATGTGGGACGCATTCCCTCCGCCGCTGCTCTTTATAGCAGCAGTCTGGCTCTGCAGCCAACAAACCAGAGGCCCCCCTCCCACCCCACCCCACGAGAAGTAAATGGCTTCAGTCTGCCACAGCTGACGTCGTCACTGTTGTTCACCAAGACGCCTTTCATGTTGCCGATGGCGGTAAAGCTACGGGCGACGCGTTGACTTGCAGCATGTGCGACACTCACCACCTCGGTGTTGGTGATCTTGGCCAGCAGGTCCGTTAGGTTGTCCCGACTCAGCCTCTGGTCGCCGTGGTCCAGCTGCAGGCCGCAGACGGCGGCTCCTATGCTGCCGGTGGCGATCATCGAAGGAGGGTTCATTGCAAGGCGGTCATCTGGGGAGAAAATGTGAAATTTAGGCCCAGGGTGACACGCTGAAATCACATTTTTAAAATATGACACGACGAGCAGCGGCCCACAGGAAATATGCGAGATGCATGACAGGTGAAAACGTCTGAATCATCCTCCAGTTTGCTCGCTGCGCAGCCAAACCTGATTTTCCCACAGTCTGGATTTCAACAGACGGAGCTGCGCGGTGGAACCTGTGTGGTTTCCATCTTAGAAACATCAGCTCTGATTACAAAAGCAGAGTAGGAAACCTCCTACTCGCTGAGCTATGAGCTCCAGGCACGACTCCCCTGAGCGCACGTCCAAGCCTGACAGACTTAAGCGACAACAGACCTGGACGGAGGAGGTGGAGCCGAGGAGGAGCAGGCCACGAAGACCTCAACAAGGGAAACCAGAACATCCTCCTAACTAAATTAAACCATGAGCAGTTTCAGTTTGGAGGCACTTAAAAGCAGGAATGTCTTATTGGTGTTTAAACTTCCTGTTTTTTTTTTCTTTTTCAGGACAGCTTGACTGATATTTTCGGAGATGCTGGAGCCCTGGACTCGAGCGAACCCGTCCCTGACACAGACTTTATAAGAAGAACTGGACAAGATAGAATTTGTCCATCCATGCTGATCTTTTATTGTCGCTATGGTAACGGCATTTGAAACAAGGCCAGCTGGAGCTTCAATCGAGCTCCACCGCGACACTTTTAATAGACGAGTCTCAATGACTGCGGCCTGCGTTCTGCCCCAGGTACTGTTGGGCCTCGGTCCTGGCAGAGGTCGGGACAAATTTAGTCCACCTGGGAAGGGTCCAGGTAAGCCCTGAAGGTGGAGCTGTTCTGGTCCTCAACGGAGGGTAAAAAAAGCTGCTGGCGCCTGTTTGGGTCAGTTTTGTCTTCGGACCCATCCAGGCCACCCCAGAGCTGGTTGGAGCTGTCAAACTTACAATTAACAGCACAAATAAAACATATTTTCTTTACAATATGAATGATTATGTCCTGTTAGGGCTTTATTCTCACCTCAGAGGTCAAATTTACCAAAAATGCTAAACTCCTAAGTATAATATTGACTCACTTTTGGAGCCGACCTCTAGTGGTCATTTAAGGAACTACACGTCCGCATTGGCTTCAACAGGAAAACTGGAGCTTGCCCCTTGGTCTTTCACCATTTATGTCACTTCCTGAAACAGACGCTTCAGTTTTTTACCCCAGCCTCGGCACTGCGACTGCACAGCTGTGCAGAGGTGAGCTCCTGGTCATCCAGCTCTTAGTTTTCCCCCCATTTTCAACAACTATTTCTCGCTGTGCCTTTTGTCAATACAACACCAGTTTTGTTGAGGACTTGAATGAAACCCCCGGGAAAGAGCTTTTCTTCACTACACCCATCCTCTCCTCAAGGGACCAGCTGTCCATAGGAGGAGCTACTTCAATATAAGAATAACATCTCAACTCCATATAAACTCCAAACATTTACATTACTGCAGAACCGCAGCAGGCCTCCTCTTTTTTTTTCCTCTCACTGCGGCTGCTTGTGCTTGGGTAGCAGCAGCTGCTTATGAATAGCTGAAGAAACCACTGAAACACACCCAAATACATAAAAAAACAAAAACAAAAACAAAAAACACTGACACTATAACTGCACTACATGGCCCATTAAACTCATTGAAAAAGCTTACGGTAGAAACAACCAGCTCTGGTAAACAAGTACCGATTGGATGCCTCTGACCACGCTGACCTCTGAGGAATTTCATCCTGCCATAGTCACCTCCTTTTGTTTTATTTCCTTCATTGAATTAACCAAAAGGAGTTAGGAGATGAAAGGTGGCTTTGTGACAGAGTCCTCTATATTATGTGCATTAGATGATCCTGCAGTAGTATTTCTGTCCAGGATATGAAAATATTAGGGGGATTCCTAGTATAAGCAGAGGAATGCCATAAAAATTCACCTAAGAGAGAGGCCTGAGGGGGACAGAGTGGGGTTTTTTTCTTCCAGAGTTTATTTTGGACACCAGGCCGGGATGGGAGGAAGAAGCAGGATCACTGGATCTGACTTTTCTTTTTAAAATCTGGAAGCTTCCCTGTCAACAAACAACGCAGGGCGAGTAGTTCAGCTGCACCTGAGTTGGTCGTCACCGTGGGCGACTGCTCGAGCTCGACCCACAGTGGGCTACACTCACTGCCAAGCGTATGCGGCTTATCTAAACACCGCGCTGATAGGAGTTTTCCCAGGCACTTCACTGGGGAACATGGATGAGCCCTTTAAAACAGCTGTGAAGAGGAAAAAAGAAAAAAAAAAGACTCTCTAAAGGATTTGGAAAGACTAGAAAGTGGAGAAAGCTGCCTGTGGAGAAGAAAGAGGTCACAGATGACTCACGACGGGAGAATGTTTGTGTGTGTGGGAATATTCCAGTGGATGCACGAATATAAAAGCAGCAAATGAAGCGTGTGTGTGTGTGTGACCAAACAAGAAAAAGGCATGTGGCTGCGTTTTACCTGTCGCACAGAGGGCGATGAATGTCTGCGTGTGTTTGCGGACCATCGCCGACTTGTCTTTGGGGAGGGGAAGCCTGCGCATGATGTGCTCTATAAAATCATTGGGGATGACTGAGGCCATGTTCCACTTCAACTTCCCCAACACGACCAGTTCCCACTCCTTTAAAAAGAAAAAAGAAAGAAATGTCAGTCAGGTCAAACTGTGAATACACTCAGTCAAGAGGGTTAAATGGCATGCTGCCATGCCTTCATTGACCGTGAAAAAGATCACAGCCTGTCCCTTTTCCCAGAGGAAATAGCTCTGTAAGAAGAGTAACATTTCTTCATTTTATCTCTCCTCGCTGTATCTTATTATCTGCGTGCCTCTCTCATTCCTCGCATCCTTTGTGTTCACATCGCCGGCATGTGACAAGCTTTGCCCCGCTGAGAGGCCCTGCCAATGAGACAGCAAGCTCCTTCCTTCCTGTCACAAGCCTCAAATAGCTACAGTGAGCTTGCAGTGCACGGACGGCTCTGAAACACGAGCGCAAACGTATACATGCTTCATCTTTTAATTTCCTGTCTCTCAGGTTTTTTTTTTTGTCGTCTTTACAAACAAACCACAGATTTACGAATGTTCTTTCGTTTAGCTTTCGTGCATTTTAAGTCATAAGTGTCTCAGACATAATCAATATTAAGATTTATACGATGGTACGAGCAGCTGTTGATGCGACTGATGGTTTATGAACTCTCAGCACATCAAAAGGCAGCTGCGGTGTTTCCTCCACCGTCAACGCTGCATTTTTAAAATCTAATTTGTAGATCTAAAAATGGTGCATCTTCTCCGAATCGCTAGTTGCAGAAAATTTCCTGAATCGTTTACCAATAATAAAGTTCAAGTTTCCATGGAGACCGTTGATGTAACTATTATTAATTTAACTCATCTCAAACGAGCAGCATATAGATCTTTTTTTTTAAACTAATTTTATTTGATTACTTTCCGTTAATGACTTGACCTTCGCGTTAAATAAGCACTTTGAACTCGATGAACTCTCGGTGACCCGGCGCACAATTAGGAAGCTTCTTCTTCTTCTCGTCTGAACGTCACCACAAACGTGAACTTCAGTCAGGGTTAACCCAGACTTTGGAGAAGGACGCAGCTCGGTGCCGATTTGTGAACATCAAGTCATTTATCAGTAACTCAGCTGAAAGATCTCGCAGCGTGAACCGAAGCGGCTGGAAGAGCTGCAGAAAGTCAAAGGATTTCAGGATAAATTTTGAAACAAACTACAATTGTTCGTCATAAAGAGGTACTTTGAAGTTTCCTTGTCAGACATAAACACTCATCTGCAAATGTTCATTTGCTTCATTTTTATTTCCATGTGTTGATAGTTAAGGTCTTTTCTTCCCAGCATTTTAACTCCTTGAGTATAAGGGGCCAAGATAAAGAGCAAAAATAGTTTTGTACAACTAAGAGCAGCATTAGTAAATGTTTGTAAAGGAAACCTACACAGCTGAAGGATTAGCTTTAAAGTAATCTGAAGTGGTTCTTAGTCAAGCACCCAGAAGTGCAGCAGGCTTGATTCATCCTGTTCAGATGAAGCAATCTTGCTTTTCACTCATTTGAAGACAAGGAGTTGCCGTTGAGGGTTTAAAGTTCCTGTGAAAAAGATGATTTTTGCTTTAGAATAACTGTTTCCTGCTCCGACTCGTCGACACCCCCACCCCAGCGTCCTCCACCCCGTCCCCCGTTTTTGTTAGTTCTGCTGAAATTCATCAACATTTTTTTTTAACTGTTCTCTAAGTAATGGCAAAGTTAAGTAAACTTTACTTCTGCGTTACCAAATATGAACATGTCTTTGCTGAATGCAAATATCGCTGAACACATTCTTCAGATTTTAGTCATCTGGGGGCTCCACAGGCGTTATCGGTTGTATCATATTGATCAAATAATCAGTTACTTGTTAATTTTCTTCAGATGGGGAGTGGCAGTTTCATTTGGAGCTGAAGCATCAACACTTTTGTGCAGCTTTGGTTGGTCTGGTCTTCATATGTGAAGAAAATGTCTGCACTGCTAACAAACGCACAACAGGTACAATCACCATGAAGTTGTTCTCCTCTGGTCTGGGATCAGCACTATGAGAGTGTAACAGTGATTTATGGGCCATCAAAGTTGCCATTTGCTTTCCTGCTGTCCTGTGTGTCGCGCTGTAATTACACCCCCAGCCACTAGGTGGCGATGCAGATTTTCTACAGTGATGAGCTTTCTTTTGTTTACTGCCTTCATGTACCAAATTAAAGAAACACTTGTGCAAAATAGAGTTGAGGAATGTTAAGAGTTTTTTTTCAATTTTTTTTTTTACTGAAATTGGATCTTTCCACCTGGTTTGAAAATAGAGGGAAATACATCGCAACCAAGCAGACCAATCAAATTTGCTGAGGTCTCGATATGCTAGCGGTGACAAATCAGAGATCCTGTGGACATCAGATCACTCTCGCTGGCTCCACATAAAAACGTAAACTACGTTAAACCATGCTTCAGTGGGTTGGGGAAGGTCATAATGGGGATTCATACCAGTGACCTTTCAACTGGACCACAGATGATTCTTTTCAATGTATCATCTGCTATAAGAACAATCAAGTTTTTTGGTTTTTTTTTTTGGTTTTTTTTTTAATTCTTGCATAAGCAGGTTATCTGGAAATAAACATTTCAGTTCAGACCAGTTTTCCAAGTAGTTTCATT
>JAOWBL010000016.1:8145761-8159786 GCA_028564865.1 Zenarchopterus dispar
TTTTTTTAATTCTTGCATAAGCAGGTTATCTGGAAATAAACATTTCAGTTCAGACCAGTTTTCCAAGTAGTTTCATTCCACTGGAAAGAAAGCAGTCATCTCTTCTGCTGTTATCTTCAAAACTCAACAATTTCCACCAAAACAATCTTCACAATATGAAGTAAACTGTTACTTCAGAGATTTGGATCCAAGTAGAATTATCCAGATTACTTTATTGTTCATGCTCCAGTTACTGTACTTCGAAAGTGTTGCACCTCAAAGAGTGAGCTCTTAATACACCAGGCATCTGTCTAATATTTAAGGAAATACAACTTCCTGTTTGCCTTTTTTTTCCCTTTCTGTGGGGAAGCTGGAAATTCCAAATTCCCATCTGTCATTAAACGTACCATCTGCAGGATAGCAATGTGGTGATTACACAAATACAAAAATAAAAAGGTGTGTAGCAGTACAAGCAGGCCTCTAAATACTGAAAAACACAAAGACAGCAAATTCCTCCCATCTGAAGGAAGAGGAATTACATTTAAAAAAATAAAAATCTATTCATGCTTTTCCTAATTTTCAACAGACTTCAATTGTATTATATCCAGTTTTCAAGCCATCCAACTGCCCAGCTTAAGAGATAGGACTGATTAAACAGTAAATAAAATTAAGAGCCATACAACAACTTCCTGCTAAAAACAAGCCGAATTTACAAATGCAGAGTCATCCTCTAACGTCCAAGTGCAGATCAACCCAACTCATCTGTGTGGATGTGGAATAAGCCCCGCCCCCTTAACAGAAACATCATCTAGTTGTGTCTGTTGCCGTGGCGCCTGACTGGCAGTAATCGGTGTGATTGGTTTAGGCTAAACATTTAGGCTGCACGATCCAAAAGACCCGGAGTGTTTTTGGGTCACGATCAAAGTAAAACGCCTCGATTGTGGCGCCTGATCAACATGAATAGGGATCATAACAGCTGTTGTGTTACTTCAGTCTTCCCATCCGTGGTGTTTTTTTTTTTAACAAACAAAGTGAAATTGTTCCTAAAAATAGGGATCTGTACTAACCGTCAGTGGCCGATCCGTAAACGAGGACTAAAACTGTCAGTGTTCTCACTTCCTGGCCAGCTGCCTTCACAAACACCCCCCTGAAAACACTTCGCGTCCAGCTGAAGTTCTCGCAAGCACATTCATGACAAAGAAGAGGTGCAACATCCTTCGCGGGCCTCGCTGCCTGCTCTGTGCATCCTGTGAGGATATCCAGGAATCTGGAGTCTTTGGACATTATGGAGTATCAAATGGAACAAATGTCATTTCCCTCAACAGCTGCAGGCGACACAGATTTATAGAGAGCATGTGGAGCAGTTTGGTCAAAGTGAGGTGCACGGTTGTTAGCATGCATGTTAACTGGTCCGGAACTGAAATAATTTGCCAATTTATGGACATATCGGTGGAATGCTGCACAATCTGAAATCATTCTGATATTTAATTAATCAATCAATCTATTTTCCAAAAACAGAAACGTCAAAACAAGAGGCAACGTCTCTTAGGCTGCATCCTGCTTTTCTTTATGACCGCAAGATACAATTATGCTGCTTCCAAAATATAAGAAAATAAAGTAAAATGTCATTACTAAGTGGCTTAATTGTTGTTATAAAAGATATTTATTAAATTTGACCAGTTATGAACTTAAGCATATTAAATTTACCAACACATAAGACAAAAATGCAGCTAATTATCTTATCGTTGCGGCTCAGAGAGATTTTTTTTTTGTCATTTTTATCTGAAAAATACATTCTTCTTTTTGTAAACTCTCTTAAAAAAAAAATCATGAGCATCAACACGAGCGGTGAAATGAGCCAACATTTTTTTCCCCTGATGAGAACCATGTGATGGAGTCAAAAGCTCAAGAACAAGACTGGATGTGGACAGTTATGATTGGTCAACTTGTCATCTTGGGCTCTTCAGATAACTTTATCAAAAAGAATAATAATTAAACCCAAATATAATCAGAAGAATACAATTAATACACAACCTACTTGCACTTTGCCCCTTAAATAGATTTAATACTCTATGTCAAGGTTTCTTACTCTGAGATTTAAATATTATTTCTCACTTGTAAATAACAGTAAATTGAGATATATAAACAGCTTGTTTAAGTCTTGTACCTTTAGGCTGGTTAGGATGAAACTTTGAGCTTTCGTTGTTTAAAAAAAAAAAAAAGAATTTAAAAAACATGAATTTAAAAAACAGCACATTTTCTGTGTTGTATACCACATTACTGGCACTAGATGGCATCACACACCTCTGCAGTTCTCACCAGTCCAAAGCATGGATGTGGCTGTGTTGTGCATAGCTCTGCTTATAAGGAAAATGGGATACTTCCTGTGAGACTAATTCGGCGTTTTAATGTTATAAAATCATCCAAAATGTGACACCGCATTTTCATGCCCCCGTTCAACCAAAGAATGGGAGCCAGTTCTTACCAGCAGCTCTCGAGGCGTGATGGAGTTATCTGTGTACATGCAGAGCTTCTCGGCTGATATGGGCCTACTGTCCTTTAACTTGGACGCCAGGAACATGCACACGGCTCCAAGAAGCTGCAAAAAACTCTTTCTTGTGGGCACCACTGCTAAAAATCTGTCCAAATAATTAATGGCTAAAGGGAAGACGTCTTCATTGGTCTTCTCCTCCTCACACACCTGGAGAGACACAGGATAGGTATGCATAAGGGAAAATACACATATGTAAAAACACATACATATAGTTGTTAGTCTAGATTTCTCTATGCTTTTTTTTCCTTTTCTAGAAGCTGCTTTTAAATAGAGCATGAGTTGATATATTTGCATGTGGAGGTGGGGGTTTTTCAGTACTTATGAGTAATACACATAATAAAGTTTAAATGGTTAATTTTCGGTTCCTTTTGGTGCACATAAAAGCAAAAAAAAAATTTATGCAAGGCAAAAACAAATGACTTGAATAGGAAGTCGTTGAGCTACACCTCCCATTTCAAATCCTCTTCCTCGCTAGCGTTTGCCACATTAAAAAAAATAATTAATTAATTAAAAACAAATAAATCCTGTAGAAGGCGTGCAAATTGTCCACACGATTCGTGGCAACAGTTTCCGACACTTTAAAAAAGTTCATGTTTGCCGACTTTAAGTGACTTTTATCCTCAAAAATGAAAGTAGGATTTGCCTGATCCACGACCACTTTCAAAAATTAATAAAAATTATTCTGGAGACAAATGACGAGATTTTCGATCATGTAAATTAAGAAACGCTTATCAGCTGTCGCTTGAAGTCGATAATTTGGAAAAGTACCAAGCGTGTAGCTGTAAAGTGAAGTAAATAAGCAGCTCGGTGGTTTCTTTGAACCTCAGCTTTCTTCTCGGAGGAATTTCCGACTCCCCCACGCCTTAAGTGAGTCATTCTCACACAATTATCACACAGGTTAATATTAATGACACTTCCCCACCAACTAAAGCACTCCTTCATAAACCGGGTTTAGCGTGAAGATAAAAGCAAACATGCAAGAATTTGAAAAAAAAAAAAAAAAAAAAAAAAGCTAAAGGAAAAAAAAAACGTGCTTTAGCTAAAGCTGTCGGGTTAGCCGTCATCAATGCAGAAAGACCCCACAAACCTCGTGCATCCAACCTGCAACCATTCGTCTCATATAAGGGTAAATATCCTTCTGGACCCGTTGGAAATATGAACATTGAGGTAAAAAGCTGTCCTCAATTGTTAATAAACTTTGTAAAACTCTGTCATCATTGAGGATGTTTGGGTCTGGCTGAGCTTTCACGGGTATGTCCGACTCCAGGCAATAAAGCTCCATGACTCCGTCCCTTTCTTTTCTCCTACCCCCCCAATTTTCCAACTGTTTTGTTACTAAATAATTAAAATAAGTAAAATAAATATTATCACAACAGCTTCGAGGGCGGACAGGAGCAGAAGTCCCCAGGACGAAGCATGAGGCTGAGACAACAATGTTTGCTCCAGTCCTGCTGCTGCTCGGTCTGCTGCTTCCTCCAGGCTGGCTGGGAGCTCCGAGAAAGAGCCCTTCAAAATAAAACTGATTTTTGACTTCCGGTCTCCCTTTTCTTCTTCTTCTTCGCCTGATAATAAGAGCAACAGTGATAACTGTATTTATTTATAAAGCTAAATAGTGTTTACAAATACATTTAAATAAAGTATGCAGCTGTATGCAATCCACTTCAGAGTTAAAACAAATCAATCAAAACATAAAATAGGAAAACGTTAAAACTGAATCGTTCCTCTCTGATCTGGGTCTGTGACGTCACTGCAACCCGGAAATCTGACTGAATAACGTAATCTTAAACTCAGGTGTCTTCAAACAAAGTGACAACATCGTATTATCTCAAAGTTTTATTCACACGCCCAAATATAAGCTTTCAAACACAACAAAGTTATTTATAATGTGTCTTCTTTTAGATAAATAACATTTCAAATACTCTTCCTTTTTACAAAGTCAAGTCACATTTATTTATAAAGCACATTTAAAAACAACCAAAGCTGACCAAACTACTGGACAGATAAGGTTTATAACAACAATAAAACAGGACGTGAAAAGCATAAAATATTATATATGAATTACTGCTGGCTCATAATGGATGTTATGTGTAATATATTTATTATAGCATTATTAGTAGAATAGCTTTGTCTAACAAATATAAAACCTTACATAAATTAGTTATGTTTCCACAGCTACGAATAAAGTATTGCCCTTTAGATTGCTGGGTCATCAAGGAAATTTATCTGAAAAATAACTTTTTTCTGTTAAAATTAATTAGACCTGTAAAAATGACAATACTGTTGAAAAATAATATGAACTTGGTTGACGGCTTTATCAGAGGGAATATCAATGAGATTCCTGCAATACGGAAAAAATGAAGAATTTCATACAAATCAAAGACCACTTACATTATCATGCGCAGTTTATGACATAAATCAACACTTTATGAGCCCATAAATCTCCAACCCAGCTGGCCCAACATATTTGATGACTGTGCAGTAAACCAGGGAACTGTGTTTCAAAAAAAAAAGCACAACCATTTATTCAATATTCTTCCTCAAAAGAGTAACATGAAGAAGCTGCGAATAAGAGCACAATGTGATATCAGGAGGAAGAAAAACTCAGAAAAGCTCAAAATCATCTTTTGTTTTGTTTTGTTTTGTTTTGTTTTAGGATGTCAGGAAAAAAAACTCACTTGGCCTGCACATATCTTGCATCTTGTTTTGGTTTACTTTCTTTTCCCTCCTTCACTGCCCTTATTGTCCTTTTTTAGTGATTGATGTATGACATTAATTAAAAAAAACTATCTGAATTAAATAACTGACATAAATTGTTTGTAAAATTATAGAAAAAACATCAACCTCTTGGCTGATTGTAACTCCACTGGTCCATCTACAAATAAAGAAAACTGCACGTTTTTTCACCTGAGAGTTTCAGCTCTTCTGTGAGAAATATATTTATTTTCAAAACTTCTTTATATGTGATCAAACTTGCAGTATTTCATTAACTTACATGTGGACTGACATAAATATAGCATAAATACAGAAATGAATGGTCCACAGAAGTGCAGTTCCACAATTTAAAATTATTTCCTTCACATCAGTTTCGATGACAGTTTTAGAGGGGTAAGTAACATGTTTTAGCATGTTGCACAAAACCCATCATGGTGGCACGTTAAAAAAGCAAAAGGGATTTATTTATTTAGTATATTAAGTGGGGTTGTGTGAAGTACTTTTAAATAGTTGATGTTTAATGTGCAGCAGATGATGCTCACATTCGCCTCAGTTTGGAGAATCAAAGAACTCTGGAGCAGTGCTAAGCTAGCAGTCGCTCTACTCGCCACAGAAAAGTGAGATTTGACCGTCTAAAACAGCTCAAGCCGCACAGATTTCCTTGCAGGTGCGGGTTTTATGATAAATATTTACTCTCTTTCACTTGTGCAGCAGATAATTATTTACTTTGTCACTACATTTTCCTTAGCTTACCACAGAACATGAGTGTTGCAAGACTAATCTCACAAACTGTAAACTCTTGTCACAAATATCCACTCTGCTTAACTGTTTGATGCTTTGATATAATGAAACTGGGGGGAAATGTGCATTTTAGTGTTTTCCTGAACTTCTATGAAATATACTTTTTAAATTTCTTTTCTTTGGCCCTAATGCTGAGTAGCTTTTAGCCATTAGCGGTTAGCTTTTAGCTTTTAGCCAAGCTGCCATCAAAGTTTCTCCATAAATCCATGAATTGAAAGTCTTGCATCCTCAATCTTCTTCAGATAACACAATTAACACTTACAAGAACTTTATACAACCTTACTTCAAAAAAGAAAATGTTTTAAACTGCAGAAAACTGCTGCTGTCCATTTAGCGTAACCTTGCATACTTGCCAATATGGCGTTAAAATTAAACTCAAAAGAGTGTACATATCAGTTGCTTTTTTGTTTGTTTTTTGATCCTAACTTTATAGTCTAATCACATTTAACAGTTCCTCTTTAAAGTCTCTAACATGAGTCAGTTCACAGGACACAGTGTCATCGCGCTGACATGGGTGTGGACGGCATGTTGATTACTTTCCAAAGAAATGTTTTCCATAAAGGAAGTACTTTGGCATGTGGCATGCATAAGGACAGCCATGCAAATCTGCAGAGACATCTAAAAGTGTTATTTTGTCCCTGCAAAACGATAAGACTATATTAGCAGAGGAAGTTATGATGTCGTCAACTTCCTTTTACTTTTGATACTCGAAGGCCATTTCTGGCCTGTTTGTTCACAGCTCAGACAAGAAAACTGTCAAACATCAACAACAACTCATGAATCTAAACTTGCTGATTCTGACTATGTGATTTTCCGGTTAAAGCAAGTAGCTAAATAAGAGAAGCTGAGCTCAGTCACTTCCCCTTCAGCAGCAGCCACCAAATAGCTGAATGAGATATGGAGTTTCATTGAGAAAAAAAAAAGAACACTGTGGAGCTATTATGAGAGCAGACTGTGAAGTGAGAGTGGGAACTGTCTCTGAGGGAATGTCAAGGTTAGCGAGATTAGTTCTGCTTCAAAGGAAGAGTTTATGTTTGAGAGGAGTCATCTTAAAATTGAGATTTCATGTCAGGTTATCCAGTTATCTGTGCGTGGAGAGGATGACAAATCCCTGGGTCAAAGGTTTTGGCTCATGAGAGGTCATTCTGCACTCCTGCCATACCAGCCAGTCAAAGTACCGACACTTGAGGGAAACAGAGGTGTCAGACAGATAAAGCAGCCTCACTCTTTTGCTGCTGTTTGTGCGTGTACATTATGATAACACATGTCAGCCGCTATCACACACCGCGGCCTGCACAGAGGTAACAGAGAGCGCCCAAAGCCCTGGGAAAACGTGGAGGAGCGTGAAATCACCTTGATCCAAAGATTCCTGCCGCATACCAGTCCACTGAACCCACCAGTGCACGGGGGCCCGCAGATGGGCGGACCGCCACAGATCAAGAGGATGAGACAAAAGGAAGAGAGAAAAGGTGGAGGGTGATAGTCGAGATCTTTAATCCCGGAGTTTAGTTTGAAGCTTAAAATCATCTTACTGCATTTCCTGCGAGAGATCAAGTAAGCATCTCCCGTGGGGGAGGCCTCTCCTCCGATATAAACACAGGATTTACTTCTACGTGCCAGTCTCAGAGCCAAGCTTGATTACAGGTTGCCCATGTGCTCCGAGTCAGGCTTGCTGTTTGGGTTTACTGACAGCAGAGAAGAAGATGCTATGGCTGGAATGCTGTGGTGTGAACGGCGGTGAACACTCCTCCCAGCTCTGACTGATAGCTGGCGTTGCTCAGCCAGGAGCGAAGATAAAGCTGCTTCTGTTTGTCACATGGTTGCATACTATATGCTTCACACACCGAAGCATTACGCCACCCTGCTAGCAGAGCAAACCCCCCTCCCCCCGATCCTAAACATGGAAAGCAGGCAACATAAATGTTGACTTGCATGTTCTTGTGCTTTCAAGGACTATTCTGGTGGTGCTATCAGCAGCCAGGTCTGTATCAGGAGTGTCGCACATCAAAGCAGGTTTTTATCGCCGCCACTTTCTGCAGAGGAGCTAAAGCGGGGGGTGGAAGGTGCTTTCCAGGAGAACTCCAGCGAAGTAGGTTGGAGAAATAACCGTTTGAAGCTGCTCCCAACAATAGCTGTGGTTTTCTTTAACCAGTTTCTCATAATTATATTTTCTGCATGCGTAAATCCTGCTTCCTTAATGCCTGAGTAATTCCCACCATCAATCCTTCAGATGTGATTGGAAGCTATGGTGCAACCAGCTAATTTGCACTTAACTATGCAGCGAGATTAGAAAACAAATGGAGCGTCGTTAAATCAGTGCAGGAAGAGGAGGGTGTTTCCCCCACGGCGTCTCTGGAATGTTTTGGCTAAAGTGAAAGCCATCATTCAAACCCAAATGCCAACATTTGAGGAGACAATGAAGAGACAGATAGCAACATCCGGGCCTGGTCTGAGACGTGAGCACAACAGGGTTTCTATTCAACAGTTTGGGCCTCAGTCACCACTGACACCCCCCCCCTTACCCCCATCCTCCATTACGTCTGTATACAAGTCTGACGTCCGGCAGCTTGCATCGCTCACTCCTCCCAGAGCCTCTGAGAACATTACCCCATTCTCCAACATGAACTCAGAAGAAATAGCAAACAGAAGAGGGGAGAGGAAGAGGGTGCAATTCAAACAAAAGGAGGTCTATAAGTCGCCAAAACAAGGATTTTTAGACTTACACTGCAATATTTTCGATTCTCCTGTAAAGAATACTCTAGAGCAGGGGTTCCCAAACTTTTCCATGCCAAGACCCCCCAAACAGCGTTAGCTTCTTGCCAGGGACCGCCAAAACCAAGTTGCTGTCATTATCGCTAACAACAACAACTTGCTTATTTTTACCATAGAAACAAAATATATTATAAAGGATTTTAATAAAGATAAGTTCAAAGGACAACTGGAATACACATTGCTGCTGAACTTAATTTTTTTTTTTGCCTAGCTTCCCACTAATTTTCTGAAGCCCCCCCCAGTACCCCTTGACGGCCCTCCAGGGGGTCACGGCCCCCACTTTGAAAACCACTGCTCTAGAGGGAGTGGGGAGGTTGTGGGGGAAAAAAAGTGGATAAGAGTATCAATATCACCTCATACTGAAAGTCCAAAAGTTCCAGAGAGCAATATCAAATTCATTTTTTTAAAGTGTAGACTTTAAAAAACATGAGAATTGTTGTGTTTTTGTGATGTTTTTAAAGGTAAGTTAATACTCAAAAGTGTTGTCAATCATCTTCATCCCAACGCGACGCTGTATTTTATTACAGTAGACCGGAGGACACAAACATCTGATGGGAGGGGCTCCAACTAAAAACTTTCACTTGGTTGCAATCATCAACTTGTGCCACTAGATGTCACTATTTCACAACGGATTTATTAACTGATTCAGAGTTAAATATATTCATCACAGAGGGTAGAAACTAATATGTTGTCTTTCATTTTAAATCTGGTAACAACCAGATGATTTTTCTTTATTTCATTTTTCATAAAGGATGTGCCTTCTTTTTCTCATGAATATATATTTTAAATTTTATAGTGCCTCTTTAATCTATTTAAAGATACAGATAAGTTTATATTGGACTACGTAAGTATAACTGTAAGTTTTCACAAAATCAAATAACATATTACCATTTAATGACAAAAATTTTCCTCAAATTATTGAAGAAATTTCCTTAAAATAAAAAAGTGAAAACAAATGCATTTTTTTTTAGAGCAAAACATTAAAAATTAACATGTAACATACCTCCATTATGTTGTAAAAAGTAATCTACTGGATTACAAGTTTCGGTGGTGGCTTGGTGACCTTTCAGTTGGAAAATTGGTAATTTAATCCTCAACTCCTCCAGGAGTCAAAGGTGTTACATAAGTGTAAAGTATTTAAATATAATATTCTATAACACCACTGACATGTCTGAACTTCTTACTGGGTCTGTTGGATGAAGTCGGCATCCTAGAAGGGAATTGAATCAAGTTTGTTTAAAAGGTTATTTTCTCCCTTCTGATATCTAAAGTTTTAAACTCCAGGTAAATTAGTACACTGATCATGTCCATTATTTGTGTTTTTGGTTTGGTGTTTAATAATAAAATGTTTTGTGATGCTTATAGACAATAAAACTCTGAGACCTGTACAATGACTTCGAAGATTCTGACGTTCACACACCTTTTATAAGAAAAAAAAGTCAAAGCAAAGTCCTTGAGGAACCTTAAAATATGGGGCTGAAGGACACTTTGCCTGGACAGGAAGCCTGGGGTAAGTCGTAAACCACAGGCGACATAGGTTTGATATTAAGTGCGTAAGGACACATCCTCTTCATGTCAGAGAGGAGTTACTAAAAGGACTAACTTGGATATCTGGATAAGATGATATTTGCTTCTGCCCCGTCTCCCCTGTAACACGCAGAGCAAGCATGTAAAATATTGTCTGTGTTCAGTCTGCAAAGAAGAGAGTTATGGTCTTCATGTGAGCATACAGCTAGATTTCTGTTATATAACTTCACCGAGGGAGGGGGGGGGGCGGCTGCTTCAGTTCCAACAGTCGACTCTGAAGTCCCCCCCACCCCCCCCACCCCCCCAACCCAACACCATCACCCCCCAGCTTTACAACACACAGATGTCTCAGGGCTGTGCAGAAGACCAAGGGCAGCGCTGGGCCGAAGCCAAGAGGCAGCGGCTGCCTGTCACAAGCGAACAAGTGTGTGTGGTCAGAGATTAGGGAAGGAAGGACGCAAACAAAAAAAATTCCAGCGGAGGAGCTCCTGTGGCAGCTGTGAGTCCCCCGAGAGCGAAGGATGCTGGACAACTGGAGCGATCCCATTGGCTGGTGAGGACATGTGGGTGTGTCCTGGCAGCGGCCTGCTTCCTCTGTGTGATCTTAAATGAGGAGAGTGACAATTCATCGGAGACAGGATGTCCAATAGGAAGACTGATCCCAAGGGTTGATAGAGGGCCTTGCAGCTGGCCACTCAATGACCTTGGATCAAACAAAAGTTAAGTCTTTCTTTCTCTGTTTCGCTCTCAAACACTCTCTGTGCCCACAGAAAAACGAGGCATTAATCAACAACAGAGGACTGAGCAGTTTCCACTAAGTCATTTTGTGTACGTTTATTTTAAGCCTATGGGCCTCACAGATCCACAAATAACATTGCTTTCTTCGTCCGTTCACTTCCCTTCCACTCTGCAGCATTTCCAGCCCCACACACTTACATTTCCCCCCTGAGAAAGAGGAGGAAATGTGGGGCCTCGCAATGTGGAGGAAAGCCCCTTGAAAGCGGCTCTAGCGAGGCGATATGCTCCCTGTAACAGGGAACAGAGAGGGATCTGGGGTGGACTGCTGTGGTTTGGACTGTCTGGGGACTGCCTGGTGTTTTCCTGTGTGTGTTGCATGCTAACTGCGAGCCCTCTCAACTTTGACAGTGGCATAAAGAGGGCTCTGTAAGGCTGACTCCGCTCTGGTCTTAATGCACCTCTCTGGTCTCCTTGCTTGATTAAATTCAGCAAGAGGACTTTGAAGATTTGTACTTTGCCCCCAAACAGCTTATTGGATTCAAACAGAAGAACTGAAATCATCTTAGCACTATGAGAGAGGAGACATACAAGTTTGCATGGGGGTAGGAAATAGTGCATCTCTGAGGTCACTCCCCTGGCAAATACATATATATATATTTTTATATTGAAACCATTTTGCCGTCTTGAGTGACCAAGCAATTATGCACAGAAAAAAAAGCAAAAAGTGTGGGAAATGCATGATGCAAAGCTTGAATGGCATGAATCTCTTTAAAAAAGGACCACTTTATTTCAACCACGAGGCAACGGTTTGGTCCGTCTCACGCCTTCATTGTGCTCGCCACCACCCGTTTGCAGTGCAAACACAACAAATAAACACTTTGAGTCACGGCGAAATCCAACATTTCTCCTCGCATATTGTGCAATATTGCATTCCAATGAGACCAAAAATAAAAGAAACAAGACAAACATCGACATACCAGTCCTATCTGCAGGAAATGCCATGATAGGAGTTAGCACGGCGATGGTTTGGTCAGGGGTGGATGACAGCATCGGCCTCCTGCAGTCCCTAGACAGGCAGCAGGGCTTTGATCCTGCAGTGGGTGGGGGGTCCAGCGGAGGTCCAAGCGGAGGTCCAACGGAGGTCCAGTGGAGCAGAGGAGCCAACCTGCCTGACGGCACCCAGACCATTAGCGTAGGGCTGCATCCATCAGGGCGTTCCTGCCTCTGATCACGCCGAGCGATTTCACGTTCTTCGCTGCAGATGTGGACAAATTAGCTTCCTTCCAGAAGAGCAAAATAAAAGACGCCACAATTCTGTCTGAAATTCCTCCGAATCAACAAACGTTAATGGTGTCCACCAGCATTTGTCCCATGTTTAACACAAAACAGACTTTCCTATTGATTTTTTGATTTAACTGGATGTTCCAGATGATAAAACAAATCAAAGTGGGATGGACAAAAATTATGGGACCATAAAGTTGATATTTTGTGGAAATCCTTGCCAACAAAAGCAAATCTCTGAAGCTGTTGTTTCACTTCTGTATCTGCCAAGAAAATTGGGCAATTTTCTTGGGCAAACAACTTGAACTGTCTTCTTGTCGAGAGGACTGAGATCAGGACTCGTAGAAAGAACAATTGAAGACTAATCCAGTGTGTTTTTAATAAAGCGTTCCTGGGTGATTTTAGCTGCTGAAGGATCCACGATCTCCTCAACACTGAGATGATACAGGAGTCTCGATAGTCTTCAGACTTCATTGCTGCCCTGCACAGATTCAAGAAAAGTTTGTTGTGCAGCAGAGCAGCCCCGAAACATGACCAAGCCCCCTTCCTGTTTCACTGCAGGTACGGTGCTCTTTTCTTTGAAGGCTTGATTTTTATCTGTGAACTTTGAGACGATATGACATGCCGAGAAGCTGCAGCTGATTCCACTGTTGTTCAAAAAACAACGGACGGGGTCTTAGATAGTACCTTACCTTCACCTTGGAGATCAGCTTAAATGTTTTTAGATGTTTTCTTTGTTTACCATGAGTAGTCACATCATGGGAGGTTGGTCACCATCCTATAGACCTTATATATTTTAAAAAAATAATATTTCCAAATGTGGTTAAAGTTGAATGAAGCTCCTTGGAGATTTTCTGACAGCCTTTAACTTAATTGTGCCCATCTGTATTCTGCTCTTTAGTTACTCTGGCTCTTGTTGGTCTGAACATTTAATTTGGAATATGAATAACTATGTTTGAACAGGCTATCCTTGTAAAACTAACAAAAATCTTAGTTTTTACTAAAGACATGCAGGTACACAATAACTGTTTTTAATTTATTCTAATTAATCATTATTTCACTTAGCTAAATGGGTACCAACAAATTTGTTCATATACAAAATACACTCTTACAAAACTTTAAATTTGCAGGCCTTTTACAAATTAAACAACTGCAAAACTTTCCGTTTTTAGAAAAAAAGAGGTCGCTTTTATGTCTGTGTACTATATAAAGCAGCAGCAATTTATCTTATCTTATCTTAGCAGAAAAAGCTAGCCTGGTTGGTCTTCAAAGGAAAAAAAAAAAAACTCCCCAAAACAAACTGATAAAGCAACATGAAGGCCAATGACGATATTAAAACGGTTCATTTGTAATATTTTCTTCATGACTGAGACAAGAAGGAAACGTGGCTGTTGCATGGTAGCTATTGTTGGTAACAGCATCAAGTTTTCAAAGGAGCGAAAATGTGCTGATCTGTCATACACTTTGAGTTGTTTAGACTTTTGATTGACAGTCAGCTCAGCCAATGGCTAACTAGTATCACTTCCTCATCAGCTATCATCATGGAGGACAAGTAAGCCCTGCTCCAAGACAGTTTTTAATGAATAGATGAATGAATGAATGAATGAATGAATAGATGAATGAATGAATGAATGAATGAATGAATGAATGAATGAATGAAT
>JAOWBL010000016.1:8159886-8172386 GCA_028564865.1 Zenarchopterus dispar
TAGATGAATGAATGAATGAATGAATGAATAGATGAATGAATGAATGAATGAATGAATGAATGAATGAATGAATGAATCCAGGTTTTGTGTGACCTGTAGCATCGGTCAGAGGGCAACAACCCAAAGAGGTGGTGACCAGGATGGGAGGAGTTTATGACTGTGATGGGAGCGGTCTGTGACTGTGATAGGCGGGGTCTCTGACTGGGATGGGAGGAGTCTGTGACCGGGGTGGGAGGGGGTCTATGGCCGATGGGCGTGGTCTATGGCCGGGAGGGGAATGATCTTTGATCGGGAGGGGAGGAGTCTGTGAACGGGGTGGGAGGAGTCTGTGACCAGGTTGGGAGGAGTCTTTGATAATATTGGCAGCTCTGGCATGGTAGAGCAGCCGGTGATTTTTTTGCCAGTGTTGATCACTCTCTGCAGAAAACCAACATTTACAGATCAAAGCCCTTTTCGTGGAGGCGTATAAACTAATAGCAGCACTATCTTACTGCTGAAAAGAAACACAATCGATTCATTTCACCAGCCCGAACAGCTGATGGCAGCTGTGATGTTGCAGGATATTTAAGAGTCAAGCTTTCAACAAACGGTGGTCCACCATGGTCTCCTCCAGCGGTCTACTGGGACTCTCTAGAGAGCAAGAACAATCATATTTCCTCGATTATTAGGTGTACCTACAAAAAAAGTGCTAATTTTGATCTAAAAAGGATTTTATGGTGTCATTAGAATTTGAGTGGATGCCAATTATATTCTTTACCTTTGAAGACAGAAAAAAAAACAGAAGTGCATTGGTTCGTAAAAGGTTTTTGTGAGCTATAGAGGTCCTGGGAGACAGATTTTATTACTTCGGACAGAGCTTGGCCACCTGGCTCCCTTTGTTTCCAGTCTTTATGCTAGGTTAAGATACATCAATCATTAAAATGAAATAAATACAGGGAAATAAACATTTTAAACCTTCATCTCCGCACTTCCACAGAGATGTTAAATTTAGAAAATCGTTCTAACTTGATTTGTTATCATAAGGCAGTTTCTTGAGCATGCTCTCTCTTTTCTTTTCCCTCAAACACCACAGTGGGTGCAGCCCTTTTCAAGCCAGAGTTCAAAATCCTGTTGAACAGGCTGCACGTTAATTTAGACACAAAAAGAGGGCAATAAGTTCTTACACCCCGACAAAACCAGTTGAAAGTAAAACCTAGAGATTAGTCTTAATCAAATAACAAGCTTACAAAACCAGATACCGTCTTTGTCACCAAAGAGCATCCCCCCTCCAACCTCCGAGAGGTGGATCTGACTGATCGTGAGACAACATGATATAACTAGACAAAATCTTTCACACCCCTGGAAGCAGGATATTTGATCAGACTAAACATTCCCACAAGGACTGCCTTCTTTAGCAGTCGATCAGGCTTGTTAATAATAAAAGTTACCGCCCAGAAGAAAAAAAAAAAAAATTTTCCTGAAGAGAAACTGTTCAGCTCTTCCCACCGAAAGTCTGGGAGGAACCGAGCTAATCCTGGTGGTTGTTCTCGTATCAGCTGAAAGACCACGCTGGGAAACAAGGAGGTTCCCAGTGCTGCGGCGGCCTTAAGTTGCAGTGCTCTTCTTGATCCTGGGCCACTGCTTCCCAGGACCGAGGGCTGGTCCCTGGGGACCGCCGCTGCTGAAGCTGCAGCACTCTGTGACCTCGGGCCCGGCCGTTATCTGACTGTATTGACCTACAAACTGGATCCACACACAAGGATGCATGTTATATGTACCTGGATGTGTGACTGCTTGTCTGCTGAGTAGTTTTACCAAAAATAGATGATGTGGCTTTTCTTTTATTAGAAGTATGAAGTTAACATTTTTGGCATGTTATAGATGGAAAAGCCCGCCTGTATTTGGTGACTTTAACGTTATTTTGGTGAGCTTGTTCCATATTTTAAGCAAGAACATCATCTATAATTACAATTGTTTTCATCGTTGCTGCAAAACTTGCAATAATTTCATTCTCGAGCGGACAGCACAGCCAGAGGATGTCTTTGTTTCCGAACCTTATGTAATCACTAATAACAGGAAGTAGTGAGGCATATGTTATGGTTGGAGCTGCAGCTAGGCCTCAAGTCCTTGGTCAGGATTCCCACTGTCAGTGAGGAAATGAAAGCACAGGGCGGCAGTCTTTATGGTTAGCCCATGAAGACATAAATACTCACAGGGAGAGGCCAGACTTCCAATCGGACGGCGTAAAAAACTGATGACTGGGCAAAGAACGGATTGCACAAGATGAAAACGTCTTGTGGAGAGTTGTCAAAAGGGCCGAGGAGGTGCACGTACAATGCGGGATCGGACCCGTTCTCTTGACCTGGTAAAAAAGCAAACATTCTCGAGGAATGTGTGAAATGTGCAGCGTGGGAGTCGAAGTCTGACACATGTGGCTGTTTGCTAGACATGAGAAGCTGCCAAGGCTTTCAAGGTGCGGCTCTTCCCTGAGCCCTTCGCAGTCGTGGCTGTCAAACTGATCTGAGCTCTCAGACGCGAAGGGAACCGTGCATGTTTGCGTTGTGGTAGGGCTTTCCGAGTCCAGCTCGTTCCCGCTTGTGCAGATAAAAATGATACTGGACGTACTTTAAACAACGCGGCCTTCCCCGTCAAGACTTAAACACGGGACGGGAACGCAAGCAGAGCATGAAAGTGAGCCACCAAGGCGGTGAAGAGGTGGCAGCTGAGGGCCCCGGCAGCAGTCTATTGCGGTTCAACGGAGAGGAACAACAAAGGTATCAATGGCCAACAACAGCTGGTTCTGCTTCCTCTAGAGACTGGTGTTTGATGGATGGGAAACGCGATACGGTCCTCTCCACTGTGCAGCCACACAACAGCCTACATGTCACTTGATATTTCGCTGCACATGTCCAATCTGGACTTATCGCCTCGTTGACGTGACGCGCAGAAGCGTTCAAATCTAAAACACGCAGAAGACACAAGTCTTTTTTTTTTTTTAATTCGAGTTGTGAAATGTGCTCGTTTCACATCAAATAGATAAGAAACACAAATATATGACATTCAGCTGGTCGAGAGGAAAACACACAAGAAGGAGAAAATGATAACGCATTCTCTTATGCTATAATCATTTCCTCCCTCCGGCATGGTTTCTAACTCGACGGCGAGCTCACCAGCTGAGAGGCCGAGAGGATCTGAAATGTCCACCAGCAGTAACAACGACAAATAACAAATATTAAAACAAACACAGAACTTCTTTCTCCTGCAGGAACTTGCAGCTCTGAGTAGATTTGAGGGGTTTTTGAGAGGCGTTAGCAGTCACCTGTCCATTCAAAATGAGCTTTCCGTCCTCGGACAGGAAGTGAAACAGCCGAGTCATTATCATCAGAGTAACGGGTTTCACACAAACAAAACTCCAGCTGTGATATAAAGATTTCACCGGATACTTGCCCTCATAGCTGGCGTGCTTATCAACATACATTAGAGTGTAAAACAAAAGCTCATTTGTATAATCGTAGTCACCGTTGACTGCAGTTTAACTAGTTATGCAGAACATTCAAACACAAAAAGGCCCCAGCTGAGATTAAAATGAGGAAACTTCCTTCCTCATGGTGACAGCATCATGCTCTTCCAAACAAATTTAACCAGCTTCATTTCAATTTCTAGTCAAATATTTTTTTTAAGCATTTACATGTCTTTCTGCGTGTAATAAACTCAAGCGGTGGATGTGTCATCATGAGGTCAGCCTCTGGTTTGCTCAATGGCCTGACCAGTTTTACACATTTCTGAATGTGTGCTAAAGTAAAGCTGACTTAGCACCACGGCAGGACTTTAACGTGAACACATGGCCGGCCCGCCTGACACAACATCAGAGGGTTGGAGCTCGGATTACAAAACCCACAGAGGGTAGACTGACTTGTTTTGGTGCTGAGACCACAGTCACGCCGCTCTACATTCACATCCAAAACACTTAAGCTGCTGCGTTGATATCCAAAATATGTTTCATCGTGTAACATCCTTCAACTGCTCTTTCACTGGCACTTCAAGAAAAGTAGACTTTCTTGAGTGGAGCTGTGGGTCCAGATGGTTTTACCACTTAAGTTCTGAAGGTGTGTGAGGACCAGCACCTCTTTGGTGGCAAAGTCTAAACCAGGACAAGGTTCTGGTTGGAGGTACCTGTTGCAAGTACCAAGAAAAATCTCCTCCTCCATCTGCTCTCAACAACGATGCAGCCGTTTCCTCAACATCACGAAAGTTCATGAAAGTTCTGGTGGGATTATTATTGGTGTACTGAAGTAAGAAAACAAACACCACTGCACTTTGGAGTTGAAGGTGACATCATCTACCTGCAATCCCACTCTTATCTGGGGGGTGTTAGTTAGACCTGGAGTTAGCCAAGAATCTTTTTTTTTTTTTTTTCCATCCTTGGAGAAGAGGTGGAGGTGGTCAACAAACTCGACTGGAGATGAAACACTGAAGATGTCTATAAGAAGACACAATGCAAAGCTGTACTTCCTGAGGAAGCTTGCATTCTTTGGTGTTTGCAGCGAGATGTTGCATATCGTCTTCACGTCTACATGTGGTGGAAAGTGCAGGTTCATCTGCAGTCGTCTGTCGGGGTCACAGCATCAGAGTCGGTGGCTTAAAGAAAGCGAACAGTCTGATAACGAAGGGTGGCTCTGAGATCTGGACTCCTCTGGAACTTCTGAAGAAGTTACAAACTATAGTGGACAACGCTACACATCCTCCTGAAAACACAGGGGTTTAACAACAGAGCCTGGTTCACAGCTGCAGGGGATCCACTTCTAGTGGATTTAAAATAAATAAATAAATAAATAAAGATCACTTCTCAGTGAAGTCAGAGTGGGTCCCCTTTCCTGGGGCCTTAAGATCTTCTGCAGAAGCCTGTCAAGCTTTCGCAAAGTCCCGTATTCCTTTCATCGTGGTGGAAACACCTACGCTGAGTTATTGCAGTGCACCACCTCACATCTCGGTACAAGACCTGACAGAGCACCGAGACTGAAAGCATTCAGAGCCTTCACTTCCAGCCCGAGCAGAGCGACTCGTCTGGTTTTTGCTCAGTCAGTCATTTCTGCCCACAGATGCTGAGTCGCATCAGAAGCTGCTGTTTCTCACCACCTACGAGCTCCGCGTTTGACGACGTGTGACCTTTCCACTCTGTCACCGACGTGGGTAAACAACAATGAGCCGGAGACGGGCGCGCGGGCACGTGCCAACACGCCGAGCGCTCTGCACCCTCCCTCGACAAAAAAAAAAAAAAAGCAAGAACACATGTTTTCCCACACTGGCAGTAAACAACAAAAATGTTCTAACTATGTAATCAAAAGATCAAGCGCAACCACCGCATAGCAGGAAACATGGTGGCATGACTGAGCCGCCTCCATAAAAGATAACGACTGGGCTTCATTAAAGCGGGAGTATCCGAACCTCTGCCCGGCCCATGTGCCGTGTGTGAGACTGGCCCACGGGGGAAGAAGTGGGTCTCCTTCGCAGATCCACGGCAACATGATTACTCTGTACTTATGTCGCCACATCAAATGCCAGCCTAAATACTAATAGGTTGTTTTCATTATTGTCATGGTGATTTTCATTTAACAAGACATGCATTTGAATCCGCACAGGTTTCAGCTTCTTTCCAGATGTTTTATTCACCTTTTTTTTTTTTTTTTTTTAAGGAATTTCAGCATGACGCCTTATGTCATCTGCCTTGAGCAGCATCGCATCTGCATTGGTGGATGGAGCAGAAACAGTCGCTGGCTGTGACTCCCCTGCAGCCCAGAGGTGTAGCCGCTCGGTTTTGCTGTCACGGAACATTGTGTGGGCCGAGAGCTCGCCGAAGTTGGCTCCCACAGACCTTCCACGCAAAAAATGCGTTCGCAGCGTGTTATGGTGGCAGAACAGACGCAGCCATCCCGACAACTTGAAAAGTTGATTGTGCGACGGATCAAACGGGCTGCCCCTGTGGCGCGGGATATCAGATTTCATTTTCACTTTGAGGCCCTTCATTCATTTCTGACATTTACAGTTGAATCGGCTGCACCCCCTCTTCGAGGCCTCTTGGCTCTGGAGTCGGCGCTTAGGCCCCATCAGCCACTCTGGAAAAACCCAGTGCATCTGACTTGCATTGCCTGGCTCCACTTGTGTGTTCTGTTTGGCCCACGCCGCTGGAGGAAGCGAGCGAGCCAATTACCAGCCGCCGCTCCGAGACCGCTATGATGTCATCCTCCTGCTACGCCATAACAGACTGCAGATGAGAGGGGCTGGGCCCCTCAGCAGCCTTATTCGCTTAACAAAAAACAGGAGAGATTTTAAATAATCTTAAATACCCGTGGATGTTTCTTTTCATCCAAGCTCACTAACAGCGTTTCAAGTCATGCATCTAAGGATCAAGAGAGTTCCCGCCACCTTGGTTTTTCAAACTGGACCGCTCTACCCACAAGAAAAGTCACCTGTGTGACACCGTGGGTCCTTTTTCTTTCCCCCCCCCCTTGGATCGGAAATCCACTCAGCCAACTGCATCCTCACGCATCAAAGGAAAGAGTTTAGAAATAATGCTGAGAGAGGCAGGGACAACGCTCGGTTGCACGGAGATGCGGACACATGTATTCGTTCACACACGCTTGCAAAACTCTGGAGATTACATGAGCGCTCTCCCAGAAGGCCTTGCATTTCCTGGGAAGCCTTGAAGCCACATCAGAGAAGGAGAAGGGGCCTGCGGGCTGCAAAAGATCTCCTCTCATTTCCCCACACACTCCGTCTCCAACGCCCCACAACCACACACTACATATAGACTCCGAGCGTGATATATAGCCCGAGCTGATGGCAGGCTGCAGCGCAGAGTATAAACAAGAGGCCGCTTGATTGTTTAGGTTGTGATTTTAGCTCTGTGTGAAAAAGTCAAACTCAACTTCTGAGTTCACAGGCAGCTCGAAGGAGTCACCTGGGTCGAGATAGCTGATGTGAAGCTTGAAAGCATCTGCAAAATGTGTAGGGTGATAAATACCCGTTATTCATGCTGGAAGGAAGTCTTCCTGCTGAACAGCATATTTTTTAGCTGATTAATTTGATAGAGCTTGGCTCATCCCAATCTCTAAACACATAAGTGTGTCATCTGAATGTGCATTTAAAGCGGGACTTAACCCAATCTTAGAAAAGTAAAACAAAGGGACAGCAATTAACATTTCCATACTAGCCCTGGGGCTCAGAGTCAACTCTCTTACCTCGAACTTGTGTGACTTCAAACTCGAAAACCTGACAATGGGTTTGGTAGTTTTGTCTCAAACTTCAAGGTTTTCCTGCTTCAAGCGATCCGTGACATTTTATTCCTCAAACATGTATGACCGTCTGGCATTCTTGCCTTCATCCGAGCTAGAAAAAGATGTTGCAGAAAATAGTCTCTGAAAAATACATAACATGCATCAAGAAAGTATTACTAGTTAAACTGCTCATCTTTAACTCATCTTGTTGCACTAGCTCCATGGTGTCCCTCAGGGACTCCTGTTGGGGCTACTCCGGGAGTTCGAGGTGTTCGGATCCCCTTATGGGCTGTTCGCTTCCTATAGACGCCTGGGTTGGTTTAGAAACCTCAGAACTGGGCTCCTGCTTCTTTCAGATGATGCGGTGCTGTTGGCTTCATCAGGCGACGACCTTCAACACTCGCTGGAGCAGTTCAAAGCCGACTGCGGCGCGTCTTGGATGAGAATCAGCACCTTCAAATCCGAGAACATGGTCCTCGGCCTGAAAAAGGGGGGAGTGCCCTCTTTGGGTCGTGGATCAGATAAAATGGTCTAACCTTCGAACAACGTCTCGTTTTTGTTGCCATGCGGTGCCAGCTCTGTCACCTAGCAACACTCGCCACATCTCTGTTACAGCTCTGGCACACAACTTTAGTAATATTTCAAAATGCTGACAAAGCACAACTCCAGCATGACCAGGTTTTTATTAAATCATGAAAACTGTTTGATTTTTACAGGTTACTTCCTATATCTCCGATCATTCTGGACATCATCATTTTTACTTGAAAAAGCCGTCTGCTGTGACTTATCATAAAGCACGCCTTTTATGTGTGAATCGACCGCAGACGAGGTCGATTTAAAATTTTATGATTCAGGCAACTAGTTCAGGCAAGTTCAGGCAAAAATTCAGACAACTAGTTATTCAAGGCCGAAACTCCTCTCGTTGGGCCTCCTTCATCACGCCAAGAGAGCCAGTTTCAACAGAAAAAAAAAAAAAGAAGCTTTTTGGGATATCATGTGACCTGTAGATGCAAAAAAGGTGTTTTCACTGCAGTTTTCTGAAATATTTCGTGTTCAAATGACCAGAAAAAACACTTAAAAGCAAAAGAAAATAAAAAAATCAATATATTAGAGTTTCTGTGAAAATTACATCTTTCCATTAGGCATATTTTTTATGTGTGGAGCATTTTTTTTTTTTTTTTTGCAGTTTTATGGCTAACGGAAACACAGCGACTGATAAAAGCACATCCATCTGTAAGATAAACCCAGAAACTCTCATTATTGTTTTAACACATAGTTTAAGATTAAAACTATGATTAAACATAGAAAAAAATATATTAGTGGTCCTGGCATTTGATTCTTCTGACTGTGAGAAGCACCAACTGTCTGCAGCGATTCTTGCAACGCTCTCGGACATGAAACATCCACCTGCTGCAGCTTTCTCAGCCTGAGGAAAAGAAAGGTATATTTTTAAGCCTTTAAGTTGAAATATAGCTAGAAAGACGCTGCTTTGAGCTAATCTAACTATGTTTTTTTAAAAATAATGTCATTTTTGAGCAGCACTGGAGTTTACCCGGTTCACCGTATTAGCTGAGTGAGTTAAAATGCTACTCATTGCTTTTAAACTTTAAAAACAAAGTGCATGTTTGTTTGTTTGTTTGTTTTTTCAGTGGCAGTATTATGATCCAGGTCATATCTGCACACACAATCATGGAATTCTACCAAAAGGTTGTTTGGATATTTCATCCTGGACCAAACTGTTGAATTTAACAGATCATCACTGTCATCCTTGTAGCCAAGCTTCGAGCAAGATATGAGCCTTTAGTCCTTCATCATTAAAGCCTACCAAAGTATGAAAGACGCAGCCTCCAGATGCCTCAACCATCACTTAAAGGTGCCATAAATTACACTCATCCCCCTTTTGCCACAGCTGAAGGTGTATTATCGAGCATATATCGTGGGCGAGAGAAAATGCCTTGACAGTAAAATTCCTCTCCAAAACCTTTACAAGCTGCAGTTTAGATATGGCTCCGAGGAGGGGTGGAGAAACTCCACTCTGTGGAGGTGCAGCAGGAATCAATACTTTTACAAATGTGGGGGAAGCAGTTGGTGTAATAATTTCTGATTAATGATATCCGTGTCAACATGAGAAAGTATGTCCATGTTGGAAAAACAGTGAACAAAGTTTCAAATGTGATTTTCAATGTGCTTTTTTTTTTTTAACACAAAAACTGGTGGATTTTCCAAATGTTTGAGGTTTTTTTTAAAAACCACAGACTGTGGCTCTTGTACTGTTTAAAAATAGAAATAATATATTAAAAAATGAGCCAAGAGATCTTTGTGCTTAGATGAGCTAATCGATGGTAACTTGGAACTTTCAATGAAAAAACTTTATGTCAACAAAGTCAAGATCACAAATCAGGGAAAATGACTCCATGTTTTACACAATTATATGATCTACTTTCTGGAAAGAGATCAAGATCCAGACAAGTTAAGGAGGACAAAAAGAGGATGTAAAGGAACAAAAAAAAAAATGAAAGAAATTTTTTTAAAAAGGAGGAGGAAGTGTTGGTTATTTCTTTCCTAGATCGTAACGGGGAATGTCAGTTCAGCGGTAAATAAGATGGATGAGATCGGAGAGCGGACAAGGACCAAGTTGGGGAGTGCAAAGTCATTTTTCACCAAAAAACATGGCTGGAAGATTATATTCCAGAGTCCAACACCTCTTTGTCTGGTCTTCAGACGATATGTGCAGAAAGAGACCGAGAGCAGCGAGAGTAAAATAGGAGGGACTTCAGTTGAAAGCTTATTTTGTAATCCTGGAAAAATGCATGGCAGAAAGCAAAAATCTGCACCCTGAATATCAAACTGTTAACCGTGAGCGTCCATCCATTTAACTATCATCTGTGTGTGATGTCATCAACTCAGTTGTTTCTTTAATGAATCGAAGGGAAATCTGTGTATATATACATGCAAGTCATGTTTTTTTGGTACTGAATACACAGAGTTTAGAAATGATGGAATTTCAAGTTTCAAAATTAATAAAATGTAGTTTCATATTTAAAGGTTGCCATGAGAGTGGTTTCTAATGTTTCAACCAGAAGCAAATAAACAAACTTTTGCTTCACAGGTCCACGAGCCATAAAGGTTGGCAACCACTGCTTTATTTCGTGTCACTCTCCCTCTCCTGTTGCTATGAGTACAGGCCAGTAATATCAAAACGGAGCAGGTTTGGACCAAACTTTCCACCCACACGTTCAATCCAAGCCGTACACATAACGTCTGCTAAATGACTCAAATGCCATGTGCAAACATGAGAAAAGAAGGGTGTTGTGCGGTTATCCTGAGCCCCATCGCCCTCTTTCATGACTGCTGACTCCTCCATGTAAGAAGACCTCCGGCTTGTCAATGTGTCTTTAGGTCTGTGTCATAGACACTGTGTGAGCTATGCCCCGCTTTGCATTCCTCTGCCATCCAACGTCTGTCCAGCCTGGACTTTCCCACAGAACCCTAAACCCTTTGAATGAGAGTAGGTCTTTGTTTCAGGCATTTTTCATCCCGATCCCAGCAACTTCCCCATGGTGGAATGCAACAGGAATGCCAGCACCAGCTACCTGGCATTAGAGGGTCTTTGTGCGGAAATAGGAGAGGCTGAAGGAGAGAGCAGGTCAAAGAGGTTTCGACAATGGATAGCTCACTTCTTGAGGTGCCCGGCCCTGATAAAAAGAGCTACCGGACAGCAGAGCCCAGGTCAGCTAAGCAAGGTGCACTGAGGAGAGGTGAAAAAAAAAACAAAAAAAAAAAAGGAGACTGTTTCACTACTGTATAAATGATCAACCCAAGCACGGTTGCAGCAGCTGATTGGCATGCATGCACAAGCTGAAATGTGCAGCAGTTAACAAGCCGCTGTGAGCTTATCGCTAGAAACGGTGAGGCATTAGCCTCAAGGTGCAATTCCAGTCATTCCTGTCCACTAAAAGACAGCCAAAGCAGAACTTTAAATTGAGGGAAGTGAAGACAAGAATTTAGTAAGATTCTACTTAACACCAGATGTTTTGTTTTCTCCCACTGCAACAAATATATTTCTTCTTCCTCTATTTTTCATTAATATTCACAGTGAAAATCTGTCACATCAGAAGCGAACATCTGCAGGGTCTGCTCACAGCCAGAAAGCCACCTTGACCCAACAGCGGAGCCGTAATCAAGTGCAAGCTGAGCGGCCCGACTTCAGACGACGACGGCTGATCATCCCTGGACGATAAGGAGAGCAGATAAGGTGCTAGCTGAAGGTGTACTGACAGACCCGTGAAGACAAGGGTGGGGCGTCAGTCACAACAACGTACATGTTATGTCTGCGAGTCACCTGCTGTGAGGACCAACATCTGCAGCCCGCCACCAGCGCCTCACTTCTGGAAGCGCTCTCTGAATATAAATAAAAATAACCTGAGAAATGACTGAGACTGGATGTGCACCGTGTGTCATCTGCTGCTAAACATCAGTGTCTCTTTCTATTTCAAGTCAGATGAAAGCGAATCAAGCCCAACATCAGTTCTGCTCCAAACCAAGTCCGAACCACTCTGGTTCCTAAAAAACTCTGCAGATGTTCTGTTTATTACGCTCAGACTGCCAAGAATCTCTGGGAGGACAACTGAACATGGGAAGAAAGAGAAAAACTGACCAGACTCCCCTTCTCCCTCCTGAGAGGACATTTTATGAACTCACGGGGGGGGAAGATAAGACTTCCTCCTCAACACTACATCACTACAGCAAATTCAGATCAACGTTAATGTCGATGTTTGTAATGCTGAAAAAATATATCATCACTGAGCTTCAAAACATCTTATCAGGATTTTCTTTTTCTGAAGAATACATTTTCAGTTCTGTCCTCTATCTGCTTTATCTGATTTACCAATTTTTTTTAATATGAGAGGAAAAATCTAAGTCATGCAGCAGACATTTTGCTTCAGTTCTTGTTTGCTATTTACAAAAGCAGACTTCACCATGGTCACCAGGCCTGCATGTTAGAGGAAAAAAAAATATTCAAAACCTCATTACGTAACCAAAAAATTGCTGTAAGACTTGGTCTGCCACCCCCGAAGCATCCTGAGATTTGCTCTCAGATTGTTATTTAGGACGGGAGCAGTCAGGATGGGGCTTGTTAAAGGGTCTCGGTTTTGACGTTATGGGTGAAACATTCTTTTCAGAGGTATTTCTGCAAGACCAGCCACTATTCATCAGATGCGTGCAGTAAAAGAGAACCGAGTAGAG
>JAOWBL010000016.1:8175718-8190381 GCA_028564865.1 Zenarchopterus dispar
CTGGAGCTGAAAAAATGTCTCGAGTGTCGTACTGTGAGGAACCTTTGACCTTTATTTGTTGTTTTCATTTGATAAATACAAGAAGTTTCTTTTCTAGTTGACCTAAAATGCTATTTTAGTTTACTTCATTGGCTTCAGTTCAGGATATAATTTCAAAATTCTTCACAAATTAAAGGCCCTAAAAGGGCAAAGCTGAAAGCTGAAAACGGAGCGCTTTGCTAGCAGGAAGCAGAACCTTCATTTTTCAGTTTTTAGAGTTTGTGACTTCTCTTCTTTTTGATTAAATTGGTGTTAAGTTCCCGACTCGGGTGAGTTTAAACCAGCCGTGATTTACGACGCAGACGTACCCGGACACCTTCCCTCGCTGTGTCCAGCTGAACTTGCATCAAATTTCTTGACTTTGTCAGATGACTTTTGATGTAAATTAGGGTGATCCGATGATGATTATTGTCTAAAAGACTCCTTAAAACCAGGACAGACGTATAAACCTTCATCAGGAGTCGTAGAATCACGATCAAACATCTGGTAGGTGTTTCGGCAGGGTTTTGAACCTCTGCGTCCACGTCATCACCATATATTACCCTTATTAGGACAGACTTGCTGCCTGACAGACTGCTTCCACTTCCTCTTCCTGTTTCAGCACAGCTCAACAGGTCCTCGGCGTTTGTGCAGTTTCTCCACCTCAAAGCAAACTCGCCTTCACCCCCTGCTCACCTGATGTGCTCTTTGCGCCCGGAGCCCTCGATGGTCTTGGCCCCCCACCTCTGCTCCTGCTCCGAGACGTCATTCTGAAACAAACACACACAAAAATAAAAACACCCCCCACTCAGCTTTGAAGGAAGCCCACCAGCTCCACGCTCCCACACCACCCAGGAAGACGAAAGCACCTCAAAGTCGGGGTCCGTCTCCCAGTCGTCCCCCTCCGAAGCCACCTTCACGCTCACGTTGTGGCCCACGACCGACTTCCACATCTGGGGAGATGAAACACAATAAAACCAGACCAAACAGGTCATAAATACTGAACTTTTTTTTTTTTTTTTTTTAATGTTTTCACAGCCAGACGTCTTCAAACCTGAGTAAATGTCACTTGTCTGGTTTGATTATTTAAATGAAACAACCATAAAGCACAAACCACAATTTGCTGAAGTCACAAAAAGGAAGTTGACGTCAACTTCAAACTTTATTTCCCCAAAAACTCAACACACTTGAAGGCCTCTTCTCTCAAAACTTACAACAGTCTAACAACAGATAGTAAACTTAAGATAAGCTTATTCCTTTCTTGATTATAACGAATTTTAGAAGCCGTTAGTTTTATCTTAACTTTATATTTGATGACAGTTTTTTTTCCCCATGTAGATGTTTATAATTATAGGAGAAATACAAGACGTAATTTGAATTTTGGACACAAAATACAAGTTTAGACATGGCATAAAACTTCTTGTCTTTGTCACTTCTCAGTCTTTTGCCAACAGAAATAGAGATTTAGTGACGGTTTACACCTGACTAGATCTACTTCCTTAAACAGCAAATATACAAATAAAAACAGTAAAAACAAACGCAGAACTGCACGTTAGAAGAAAAATGCATGGAGGTACCTTTTAATGACTGCGTGGTAAATCCGCGTCCAGGTGGATATTATAACAACGTCCTTTGGAGGCTTCGGACAAGTTGCGAGTCTGATGAGCGACGAGTGAACGCGCATCCTCGTGAACGCGCTTCAAAAAAAATTAATTCAATGAGTAATACCGGATAACTATTTTTTTGCTACCGTGTTATTTATACAAGAGACGTTTGGGATGTGTTTAAAAAAATGATATGCATTTTATTAAAAAAAAAAAAAAAAAATCCGCAACATTTCGAATTAAAGCCGTGATGCATTTACGAGCCCTCGGAAATAAAAACATCGAGTTTGAGACCAGATAAAAAATTAGTCATGAGCTTTGAATTTTCATGATTGTATAATTTTGCACTTTTAAATAAGAGAACTTAAAGTAGATGGCTGATTTAATCATTTGCAAATGAATTACAACATTTGGGAGCAACTTTAAAAAAACTTTTTAAGTGGATCAAAATGTTTCATTGGTCAAAATTTCACAATAATATGCATATTTTTGATTGACTAGGAATCTATTTAATAAACCAAAGTAACTAAACGTGTATAAAAACTCAGTTTACAGAAGGAAATCAAACATTTAACCTTTATTCTGTAATAACTTACCTGTCTTGCAATTTAAAGAAAGTATTTTTGTTCACCACAAACAGTTTTAATCAAAGAATCCAGGAGTTGAGTTTTAGGACAGATTTAACTCACATTTCACTTAAAAACACCTTTAATAAAAGCTTTGAACACAGATTTGATTCAGTTGTGTCAGCGCTAAATACCTGTGTTTATATTTCATCTTATCGTAGAGAGAGAGCATTTTAGTGTCCCATAAACCAATATTTAAACATGTGCAGTTTAAAATATCACAGTATATCATAACTTGTCTCTGCTGGTTTCTGTCAGTCGGCTGACAGTCGGTGTGTTGAGTCAACGCTTTCTGTAATCAGGAGACAATTATACTTGTTTCTTTTACAAAATAGGGATAGTCTTTATTGTCTGAACTAAACATCCAAAACCTAAACAAAAGAAGTAAACCAAACTTTTAATATAAATCAAAAATGTTCCATTTTCTTCTTATTTCTATTGTTGGACTATTAAAGATTTATTTAATCGTTGCCAAGTCCAGTTTCAGGTCCAAACCAACACTTTAATTACACAATAAGTTTCTGTACAGCCCTTTAAAACAGTAACTGATGATGGAAAGATGAGAGGAATTCAGAAAAGCAGTTTTACAAACACAGATGAAAAAGAGTGGAAAGCCAGTTTGGTCTTTAAATTACGCTACATCAAATTTAATGGGACGGTTAATTAAAGGACAAAGAAAAACAGCAGTGTTTGCACCCACGCTGAAACGTTACACCTGAAGGCAACGTCTGCCACAAAAACTTCAAGACAAAATTTAAAATCTAAATTTGTGCTGAAGGAAGAACGGACACTGAATTCACTGGATATGTCTGAGGAAAACCCACAGTCCAGCTAACATGCGCATCACATGTGTATAAATGTCATTATGACGCTCTTTTAAAAAGGAAAAGGAATTTTTCTATATTTATTTATTTTACAGGAATGTGAGAGAGGAGAAATTGCACTTTGCTCCGGTTTGTGCATAAGAGAATAAGAGGAGCAAACTACGACAACAAAACCTGGATGTTAAGAGTTACTTAAAGAAAAGAGAAAAAAAAGCTGTTTATTTCAGGATAAACCTTGTTTAACCGTTAATGTCGTAGCTTTACTGCAACAGGTGGTGTCCGTTTCTGTGACTCTTACAAAAACCTCTCAGAGGGGCGCGAAATGTTCGTTAATCAACATGTTATATATAATTTTGTGTCACAAAAAAGAAAAAAAAAAAAAAAAAGACAGGGGAGAGGATGTAAAGGTTGTGGATTTCCAGCTGGTTGCCTAGCAACGTCACCCAAAAAAAAAAAAAAAAAATTACCTTTAGAGTTTTGAACCATAATGATACCAAGTCACATTTTGGGACTGTTTTGGATGTTTAAAAAATAAAATAAAATAAATGCATATGCAGTAGTGTACGTGGAGTCCGGATCTAAAGGCACACACCTGATTATTAAAGTAAATGTTACCCTTAACCTTTATGGCATTTGTTATAAGAAAAAAAAAAATAAAACATTGTCCCTTTCCCTCCTTTGTTGTGTTTCAACATTACATCACCCACAAGAGCAAAGATTTAAAACAACCCTCCAGAAAAATCGAGATACTTTGGCTGAAAGATCAGGTCCAGTAAAGTGCAAGTTTATAAGCGGAATATTGTTTGTACCCTTTTCTTAAATTTATTACATGTAACAATATAAATATTACTGAAGAAGTTAGACGTGTGTTTATTTTATTTTTTTCTACTTTTTGCGGCCTGCCTCTCCGGGGTGTGCAGAGGCGCTGGTTTCAGAGGAACCCGCCCAGACTCAGGACCAGCAGGACGTGCACCGTCAGCAGATAGAGGCCGAACAGCAGGGGGGTTCGCTGGCGGGAGCAGAAGGCGGCTCGCAGCATCCGCATCACACCCGGACCCCCTCGACGAGTCTGTGGACGCAGACACGCCGGGTTATGAGACACACTCAGCTCACAGGTCTTTTTTTTTTATTTCCGTCCTGCAGATCATCGCGGACTTACTCGGGTCACAGACCCCTCCGACGGCTCGATAAAAACGGCCGTCTCCGACTGGTCCCCGTCTTGTGAGTGCCACGCCGCTTGGCTGCGCCGGACAGAAACAGGTCGGTTATTGATGAAGGATTTGGTCCCATTTTCGGATCTCGGACCGCCGCGGCCCGGCTCTTACCGTTTGAGTCGATCTTGCGTGGCCACCAGCTGCTCCTCGACAGAGATCCTCCGCTGCGTCTCGTCCTCCAGCCTGATTCAGAGAAGGTGAAAGTCTGTTACCGTGGGTCAAAAATCACCTGAGTTTAACCTTCGTAGTCGGGTCCATCCGTCCGGTACCTCCTCTGTAAGTCCTTGAGCTCAGCGACGTGGGCGTGGCTGTCCTGCAGGCTGCTTCGCTCCTGGGGGGCTCCGGGAGCGCTGTCCCGTTCCTCGGCGCCCTGAGGGGGAATCGTGGGATTTAACACGGGACAAAGCTTCTGGACTTGAGGGAATATACCGTATTTTCCGCACTATAAGGCGCACTTAAAAGCCTTTAAATTTCTCAAAAATCGACGGTGCGCCTTATATGTGCACCGAGTTCCAAAATCTGTAAAAATGTGCGATTTTAGTAAACTCCCCGTTTGCTGGACTGTCGGACCATTTCCCGCCGACATAGTGACGTAATACGTACACTACGTACGCTGGCAGCGATAAACCAATGAGAGAACATCACGTAACGCTACGTACAGTACGTACGCTTCCTTCGCCACGCCTCCGGTAGGTAGACTTTACTACCGTTATGCTGCAAGACAACATTTGTTTGGCTAAGGACCCCCGAAAATGGCTTCAGCGAAGAGACGTGCTTACGAGGCAGAATTCAAACTACAGGCTCTCAGTTACGCGGTTGTAAACGGGAACAGAGCAGCCGCGAGAGAATCCAAATCAACGAATCTGTGGTTCCGGAACCGACATGTTTGATGGCGAAATTCCCCAGCTGTTCAATTCAGATACAGAAGATGAGGACTTCGATGGATTTGTGATAAAAGATTGATCAAAAAAATAATGTGAGTGTATTTTTAAATACGTAGTAGAATAAAGTTCACCCAAACTCACTGTTTTGCTTCCGTTACCTATGTTTTTAGCATGCGCCTTACAATCCGGTGCGCCTTATGGCGCGGAAAGAACGGTATATCTGAGCGACTGAAGCGATGACCAGCTCAAAAACATGAACGCTGATCGGCCTGAAAATGTGTAAAATGGACCCTTAAACGGCTTCTGCATCAGACCCAGTTTAGAGCAGAAGTTTAAATCCTCCTCCGTCATCACAATCAAACAGCCAATCAAAGACGGTGGCTGGCGATTCCACGTCAGCGAGTCAGCAGGGGGCAAAGGTCATTATCTAATTTTATCTTGGCATCATTTCAATGTTTACTCACAAAAAAAGCAAACGCACCTGTCTGTGACTTCAGGTAAGTTTGTGAAGTTCTACTTCAGCATTTTGATTTTATCCACTTTAAATTAGCCTTTTATGCTGTTTTCTACCCATGAAGAGCGCCATCGGTGCCGTTTCTGATTTGAAACCGGTAGACCCAGGTTCCTGACCTGTCTCTGGTAGTGTTCCTGCTGGAGTTTGGGTTTCTGCGCCTGAGCTTCTGCCAGCATGGCGCCGAGCCGCCGCAGCTGCTGGTCCCGCTCCGACAGCGTGGCGAGGGTCTGCTGCTTGAGCTGCTCGGCTTGAGCCACCCAGTCCATGCGCTCCAGCCTGCGGGGAAAACAGAAGATCAGAGGCGGGCCGGGCCGGATTTTAAAACCCAAGTGAATTAAAGTAACGTGCAGAGCCACCTGAGCGTCTCTATTTCCTGCTTGCCCACTTCCACCACGTTCTCCAGCTGTGTTACGGCGCCCAGCATGTCTTCGTTCTTCTTCTTCTCCTCGAACAGCTCCTGGCTGACTTTAATCAGCTCGCCTGCTCCGAGCCGAGCCAGCTCCGACTTCTGCCTCTTCAGCTCTGTCGTCTGTGTTTTGAGTTGGTCCAGCTGCACAGAAGGACAGAGGTTGGGAGATGATGCTCATCAGAACACGCATCGTGAAGGAAGCGAGACTGAAGACACGTTCTCGGGTCTACGGTCCACTCACCAGTCTCTCCCTGTCGTTCTGCAGGGCTTGTAGTGCGTTCTTCAGGCCCCACACCTCCCCGCCGGAGCCTCCTGAGCTGCTCTGAGCCGCCGGGACACCAGCCTTGCTCACCTCCTCCAGTTTCAGGCTCAGCTCCCTGGCTTCGCTCGCCGCTTTGTCCCTGCTGTCCTGGAGGGACGCCATGGCTTTGGCGAATGACTGGTTTTCTGCTCTCAGCTGCTTCGTGGTCTCCGTCTCCTCCAGCAGCCGCTGTTCGACAGCCAGCAGGTCCCGGGCCAGCTCGGCCACCCTCTCCTGAGCGCTCTCCGACTCCGTGCGCATCACGCCTCCCTCCCACTGCAGCTCAGCCAGCTCCTTGCTCTTGCTCTCGTGTTCCTGCTGCTCCCTGAGCAGAGAAACCTCCAGAGCCTCCGCCTGCGCTCTGGCCGCCTGCAGCTGCTCCCGCAGCTTCTCAACCTCGGCGCCAGGAGCATCCATCACCTTGGAGGCCCGGCTGAGAGTCTCGCTCTCCACTCTTTGGGCAGCTTCCACCTCTGCCTCTCTGGCTCTGCTGAGACTCTTTAACTGAGCTTCCAGCTCGTCACGCTCCCTCTCTAAAGACGCGATGCGCTCTCTCTGGGCCGCCAGGAGCTGCTTGTGTTGCGAGTCCTTCATGCTCAGCACTTGGTTGAGTTCGTCTCGATAGCCGTGCAGCTGCGCAGACAGCTTGGCCCTTTCAGCGTACAGGTCATCCCTCTGGACCAGCAGAGAGCGCAGCTCTTCCTTCAGGCTGTTGTTCTCTCCTGCTGCCTCCTGGATTAAACCGTCCTTTTCCATCATCACCTGGAGAACAACGCAGGTGTCAAACTGGAGGCTAAAACAGACTCGAAACATGCTCAAAAGGTCACGTTTATACATCACAGTTCTGAAAATGTACAGAAACTAAATGTACATCATGAGATTTTTTTTTTTTTTTTTTTAAATACTCCACCTGCAGATGTTTCTCCTCCAGCTGCTTGTACATGTTGAGGACTCGGTCTCTGTCGTCTTGCAACGAGCCCATGGCCTTCATGAAAGAGTCCAGCCGGGTTTTTCTGCCGTTGCTCTCTTCTTCTGCTTTGCGCAGCTTTTCCTCCAGATCCCGCACTTCTCCTCTTTTCTTCTCCAGCTCCTCCTCGGCTTCTTCTGCCCTCGTGTCAGCCTCCTTCCTGGCCTCCTCTGCAGCCTTAAAAAAAAAAAAAAAGAAGATATCAGATTTGATTTTTCTTTCTGAGAACATCTCATTTCTGTCAGATGATTTCTCGGTAAGTGCCGCCGTCGGCGTACCTGAGCAACAGCTTGCTCCTTCTCGCCCAGCATCTCCACTTCCCTCCTCTCCTTCTCGTGCAACTCGTTCTGCAAACTTTCCGTCAAGGCCTTGGACGATCGCAGGTCCGTCTCCAGGTGCTCCACGTTCAGACACAGCCGCCTCTCTTCTGCCTCCCTGTCTCTCAGCTCGGTCCTGGCCTGGCCAACGTCCCCCTGAAGTCGACCCACAGCCTCCTCCAGAGCCCGGGTCCTCTGATGGAGACTCTCCACCTCCTTCTTCAGGGCCTGGGCTTCTGTTTGTGCAGATTGTAACTCGGCTGTGGTTTCTTCAAGCTTCATCCTCTCTTCTGCCAGCGCAGCTTGGTGCTCTGCAACTTTCTTTTCCTCTTCTTCCAGTCTCAGCTGCCAATCTTTGTCTGCTTTCTCCAGTCTGAAAGCCGAAAATTATTAGTTTCTGGCAAAAAAAAAAAAAAAATGCTGAGAATTCATTAATGAACTTGATTTTTTATTATTACCTGTTTACAGAGAGCTCAAGTTCCTCTTTCAGTGCCGTCTCTTTCTGAAGCTGATCTGCAAGTTCTTTGGCCCGTGTCTCAGCCTCACGAACTTCAGCCTCCTTACTCTGCAGAGCGCCGTTGAAGCGGGTCTCCCACTGCCGGGCCTCGTCCAGAACTCGGTCCCTGTCGTCTTGCAAGGAGGACATGCAGCGCGAGAAGGCGGCTAACCTGGCCAGAGACTCGTCCAGGCGAGCCTGCATCTCCTGGGCTCGCCGCTCTGCGCCTTCAGCCATGTGTCTGGCCAGCTGAGTAGCTTCCTCCTCCTTCTCCTTCTCCGTGTACGCCTCCTCCAGTCTCAGCTCGATCTCCTTCAGCTCAGCTCCCAGCCTGAACCTCACAGAGTCCAGGGTTTTTTCTGCCTCAGTCTTTAACACGGTCTCTCTCTCTTGGATGCTCTGTTCAACCGTCAGTTTTGCAGCCAAGGCCTCGCTCGCCTGTTTCTGGGCCTCAGCGAGCTGGTTTTTACAAACCGCCATCTCAGCTTCCAGTCTTCTCAGGTCTTCTAGGGTTGCAGAAGTCTCCAGCTGAGACTGCTGAAGTTTGCTGCCGAGCTCGCTGTGGCCTAGCTGCAGAGCCTTGGCTTCTCTGGCCAGTTCGCTGATCCTCTCCTGATACTGGATGCAGTCCTTCTGCAGCTGACGTACCTCCAGCTGCTTCTCCCTCAGCAGCTCCTCCAGCTGCCGTGCCCTGCTCTGGCTGCCTTCTTTGACCCTTTGGGCAGACCTCAGCTGTTGCTCCAGCTCCCTCTGCTTCCCAGACTCGGCTTCGGCCTCGGCCCGCTCTCGCTGGGCTTGCCTCATGTCCTCCTCCAGCCTGGCTGCTCGGTCCCTCTCGCTCCGAGCCCCGGCCTCCAGCTCGGCCCGTTCCCTCTCCAACCTTTCCACCTCCCGCTGCAGCTCGGTGAGGCGCTCCCGGTCGTCTGCCAGCTCTTGCTGGTAGCCAGCGATGCTCCCGTTAAGCTGGGCCAGCTGGTTCATCAGACGTTCCTCCAGGTTGTCTTTTTCACACTCAAGGTTCCTCAGGAGTTCTTTAAACTGAGTTTCCCTGTTGGAGGCCTCTTCAATGAGGCTCTTCTCCCTCTCTTTTCCCTCTTGAATGCACTTCTCTAAGGAAGCTGTGATGCTCTCCTTCTCCTGACTCTCCTGAAGATCCCCTTCCAGAGAGGCCAGCTGAGCTCTGAGTTCAGCCTCCCGCTGCTGCCACAGCTGCCTCTCCGCAGCGACGGCCTCCTCGATCTCTCTCGCTTTATCTTCGAACGAAGCTTGAACCCTTCCAGTCACTTCTGGTTTTTCTTTCCCTTCATCGGGCTCTACGTGTGTTTCTACGGCAACTACCTGGTCATCTCGAGTGTCTTCTGGTGTTAATTTGTTTCTGACTTCATTTCCACTCTCAACAGGCGCCGCTGAAGTCACGGTCGCGTCCGACTGCTGGGCAGCGACCATCTCCACGGCAACTGCTGCAGAGCTGGGCGCAGTTACAGAAATTTCACGGTCCCTTTCTTTTATCTGGACGAGCTGGTCCCTCAAGTCTTCGACCTGATGTCCCAGAGAGTCTCTTTCTGCTGCTGTAGCGTCCAGCTCACTTTTCAGAGCGGCCACCTCTTCCTGAAGCTCATCAAGTTCGGCTCGGAGAGCCTTGTCTTCTCGTTTGGTTGCAGGCCTCTCCTGCAGCTCTCTGAGCCTCTCGTTCTCCTCCTCCAGCTCCAGTATTTTCACCTGCTTTGTTTTGGCAAACTTTCTCATTTTATCCTTCACTGAGTCCACTTCCTTCTGTGCTTCCTCTGCTTGCCTTTCAGCTTCCTGTCTCGCAGCTTCGTGAGTCCTCACCTTGGCCGACAGCTCCTGCCTCTCCTGCCTGGCAGCCTCCAGGACTTTTCTCACTCTCTCTGCCTCGTCGCTCACGTTCTCGTAGGACTTGAGCAGAGTCTCATACTCCTCCTTCATCCCCTGGACCTTCTCCTCCCACTCTCTGCACATCCTTGCAGCCTCCTCCTTCGCCATCTCCACCTCTCTCCCCCTGGCTTCCTTCTCGTTGAGTAAGCCCTCCATTGCCAGCTTGAGGCTCTCGCACGAGGATCCCAGACTTTGGTTCTCCAGTAATGTCCGATCAACCTCATCAATAAGCCGAACTCTTTCAGTTCTTAGCTTCTCTAACTCGTCTTCCGCCGAGTCAATCTTCTGCTGCAGCTCGGCGATGACCTTCTCGGCCGAAGCGAGCTGCTCCTTCTGGGTTTTGTTTTCTTTGAGGGCTTCCTTGCGAGAGACCAGAGCGGCATGGAGCTTCCTCTGAAGCTGCTGGATCTTCGTTTCGCTGTCTTCTTCTTCTTCTTGCTTCTGAGGAAGCTCGGCCTCCAGCTTCTGCGTTTTTTCTTGCTCGGCCTTCAGCTCCTCCTGCAGGGACGTAACGAGCTCATCCTTCTGGGACACGGCGACTTGCATGGAGCGGATGAGCGCGCTCTGCTCGCCGAGCTGATTGCTGAGCTCCAGTATCTCCTGGTTCTTGTTGTCCAGGAAGTGTTTGAAGTCTTCCACCTCAGCCTGAAGAGTGGCAACAGAGGATTCCTCTGATGCTTTGGTTGCAGCTTCCATCTCTGCTTTGAGGGTTTCTGCGTAGGTCTGGGCTTGCTGATACTTCTGTCTAAGATCACTGATCTCCTCCAAGAGTTCATCTATCTGTCTTTCCTTTTCCCTCAGCGCTTGGAGCTCTTTGCCCAGTTCTGATATTTCAGACTCCCCCCGTGACAGGCCGGCATGCGCTTCTTCCAGCTGCTTCTCCAGCTCGGCGTTTGCCATCCGGACAGTCTGGATCTCCTCTCTCAGAGCCTTCAGAGGTTCTTCCACTTGAGCAGGCAGAAGCTCGGCTGACTCTGCACCACCAGATTGTGGCTTCGATGAATCAGTTTCAGACGCAGCAAAATCCACCCACTCCTCCTGGACCCAGTCATTTTGGGCAGGTTTCTGGAGATTTTCATCTCTGGACCCTTTTGCAGGCAGATCATCTCTTCCAGCGCTGCATTTTTCTTCTAGTTCTCTCAGTTTTGTGAGAAGAGCTTCTTGTTCGCCACTCTGCGCCTCAAAACGCTGCATGAGCTCGTTGTACTCCTCCTTCTGCTGCTTCAGCTGCTCGCGGTGATGTCGGTCTTTTTCCTTGGCTTTACGTATGGTTTCTTTGCGAGATTCCTGGGCCTCCTGGACCTTCTTATGAAGAGCTTCACACTCGGCTTCAAGAGAAGCCACTTGAGATTGTAAACCAGCCGCTTGCTGGAAGTTTTCAGCTTCTTCACTGAGCTTTGTATTGAGAGCAAGCATCTCAGCCAGAGCTTGATCCTGCTGGCTCAGTTTCTGCTCGAGGGTCTCAACGGCTTCCTCTTTAGATCTCAAAGCTTCTTTGAGCTCCAAAACTTTGGTCTCCATTTCCTGAATCTCCTTTTCTTGGGCTTTTTCCACATGTGGGATATTTTCAGGGGTTCCTCCCGTAACCGTTTCATCTTTTTCTTTTAATCTGGTGGCTTCTTTCTCCAACTCATTTACCTTCTTCATGAGCTCTTTGCGCTGCACAAGTGCTGCCTGCAACTTCTTCTTCATGTTTGCCAGCTGGACCTCCAGATCTCCTTTCTCTTTTTGCAAACTTGCCAGCTCATCACCTACATGAGCAGCCGAGTCTTCAAAAGGTGCTTGCTGCTTCTCATCCCTGATTACCTGAAGTTCTGCTATCTGCTCCCTCAGTCTAATCACTTCACCGTCCACCTGGATCTTCTCTTCTTCTGCTTGGAGGAGTCTGGCGGACATACTGTCGTTAAGCTCCGTCACTTCCTTCTCTTTCTGGCTGATGCGAAGCTGTAGCTCGTTGATCTCCGAGTCTTTCTTCAGTAAAGATTCGTTGTTCAGGTCTGAAGTCTGGGAGTATTCCAACATGCTGTTCTCCATGTCTTGAAGCCTCCTCTCCAGCTCAGACGAGAGGAGCTCTCTGTCCTCCAGCTGAGCGCTCAGCATCCTGGCCTGATTCTCCTGCTCAGACAGCGCTCGCTGGGCCATTTCCAGATCTGCCCGCAAGTCCCGGATCTTCTCCTCTTTTGCGTTATTCTGACCGTCTAAAACACTCATCTGTTCTTCTAAGAGCTGCATTTCCACACTTTGCTTCCCCACCTCGGAGATGTTCTGCTGGGAGCATCTGTCCAGCTCCTCTCTGACCGACTCAAGCTCCGTTGAGAAGTCCCTTGCTTGAGCTTGAGCCTCCTCTTTGGCTGCGGTCAGGGACTGCGTTTCCTCTTCCAAACTCCTGATTCTCTCTTGTGACTCGGCAGCGGCCTCTTTGAGCTCTTCCAGCTCAGCCAGAAGTTCACTGTACCTCTTCTGCAGCTCCTCGGCTAAGGCCTGAGCAAAGAGGCTTGAGGACACGTCGGCAACGGCGGAGGAGGAGGAGGAACTCTGCTGAAGCGTCTCAGCGATGGTCTCAGGTGAGGACCGAGTCTGGACTGTGGACGCTTCTTGCTCCATGCCCGTTGCCACCCATGAACGGGCAAAGTCCTGCGAGACGGACGGCCACTCCTGACCTCCATCTTGATTCACAGCTTCCAGGAGGGTCCAACTGCTGTGGGCAACTTCCGAATCACTACTGGCAACCATTTCATCTGAGGAGCCTCCTTTGGACTCTTCTGGGGACTCGGACTGGTGCCCGATTAGTTCTGGGCTGCTCTCGTTACCGGCGGAAAGGGAGAGGACAGAAGCGTCCTCGGCAACCAGAGCGGTCCCTTCTTCTTCTTGTGGATCCTCCATGAAGTCGGGGAGGGCTGCAGAACCATCAGGGGGATCTGCACCGACGTCCTGATCTGGAGCCTGATGGTGGGTTTCACCCGAGGTAACCTCGTTGGAGCTGTGCTCTGCGGCCAACAGGAGGGATTCCCGTAACGCAGCCAGCTCGTTGTCTTTTTCCAACAGCTGCTGTTCCAGCGCCAGGATGTGAGCTGTGGACGTCAAAGATAAAGTCGAATCAATAACGGGTTAAAAAGGAATTCACATCGGTTTACTTTTCTTTTTCTTTTTTTGAAACAAAGTAAAATTAAGTCTGAATCAACCGTAAATATTGACTAAAGACAAACATGAGCAGAAGGTGTTCAAAGTTCATACGATTACAAAAAAATTTAAAAAAAAATCAACATTTAACTTAAGTCAATCAAACCTGGATACAGAATAAGTGTTTTTATTATTCTGAACTATTTCATCCAAGATAACGGCACACTAGAAAACCTGCGAGATCTGATAACGTATCATATAACACATTAAACTATGATTCTGAAATCTTTTACAAAAACAAAACCTTAAAACACAAATATTGAAAATCTGAAAAGATTTAATTCAAATTTCCAACTGAAAACTTCCTTTTTTTTCTGAAATAACTTCACAAACCCCACACAGCTGTTAATAGGCCACATTATTATTATTATTTTGTCTTTTTTGGTTTACAGAACATTTCTGTATATCATATTTAGTTTGATTCTTTGCATTTTTTGAGCTGCTGTGGCCAGTGAATTTCCCCACTGTGGGATCAATAAAGTTTGCATTATGACTGTAGTTATAACAGTGTCAACCTGGGTGTATTGATTTTTGTTTAATGTTGTACCAGTTTGTTTAATTTTATCAAAAGAGTTCAAGTTTTTTTTAACTAATGTGATAAACTTCTCCACATAGTGAACGGATAGAAGTCCAATCGTACCTTTTTCAGTTTCAGATGAATCCAGTGGAGGTTCTGGCACGTCATTTCTGTCCAACATCTAGAGAAAAAATAAAATCAAATAAAAAGTGTGGGGATGAACTTAGTGGAAAGTCTGGGATAAAATGTTTTGACATATAATGCAAAAATACTCCAGGATCTGGATTAAAACGTAATAATATTCAGTTTGACTTAAACAGCAACTGTGTTTCACAAATCTAGTTAAATGAAATCAGAAGACATAAATGACAAAGCAAACGAGGAGGAGACCAAGTAAAAAGTGTAAAACAAAGATAAACCCTCTGAACGCTGCGCCAGATTTAATCTCCGGCGTGCCGTTTGTGTCTGAGGTGAAGGTCGGCTCAGCGCCGAAGGGATTAGACGTGTCTCGGAGCAGACAGACAGGCGGAGAGATAGACAGACAACGTCCTGTCCGAGGCAGACGGAGATCTCCCGTCCAGACTGAAGTTGTGACCCCGAACCAGGTGTGCAGGATAAAACCAGTCTGTCCTCAAACAAATGTCTCTGCAAACTCCGTCTTAGACGTTGGATAAATTACTAAAGTCCAGGTCACCTGACTATTAAAAATAATCAGAAGTGCTTTAACTTCAGATACTAGAACTTATACTGAGTCTCTGGTGTTTTTGATCATATAAATAAAGAGAAACAGAGTATAAAGAGACTTTGAAGTTTTAACTCTGAGCTTGCAGGATGAAAACGGGTGTTTTTTTGTGTGTGTGTTTCACATTGGTGGTTTAGTCCTCCGAGGGTTAGGG
>JAOWBL010000016.1:8190481-8205605 GCA_028564865.1 Zenarchopterus dispar
TGAGCTTGCAGGATGAAAACGGGTGTTTTTTTGTGTGTGTGTTTCACATTGGTGGTTTAGTCCTCCGAGGGTTAGGGATTCAGATATTATTAAAATATGGGAGATTAAACTGTCAAGGAGGAAGAAAAAACAACGTATTACCAACCTTTTCAACTTGATCCTCCAGCTGCTGTATCTTGGCAGCGGCCTCCTCCTGCTCTGCAGTTTTTCTCTCGAGTTGCTCTGAAATCAGAAGTTCACACTTCTCAGTACGTCCACGCAGAACTTTGCAACGTTTGAAATTAACACGCAGTTTCCCAGATAAAAGCTCTTACCCTGAAGGGTTTCCAAGCTCCGAGTTAGATGGGCACATTGTTCATTTCTTTCGCTGCTTTCGTCTCTCAGGTTCGTCAGCCGGGTCTCCACCGACTGGACGGCGTCCAGGACCAGGGACAGGTCAGCAGGGACGGGGATTTCCTCGGACACGGTTTCCAGAGCAAAAGGACGTAGGTGTCTCCAGATTTCAACGAGAACTTCAGTCTTCTTCTGCGTGGCTTCTCGCTCCTCCCGGAGGGTTTCCAGCTCCTTCTCCAGCTGGTCAACCTCCGACCTCTCTTTGTCCAAGGCGTCCTGCCCGGCACGGACAGCTGCAGACTCCGCCCCTCTCATCGACGCGAGCTCGCTTTCGAGCCGAGCAATGTCCTCCTTGTCCCTCTCTGAAGCATCACTGAGGGCTTGGACAGCTGCGAGTTCGGCCTCCAGTCTGGTGACTTCCCTCTTCTCCTTCTCCAAAGCCTCCTCGGCGAGATGCTTTGCCTCCCTCAGAGAGACCAGCTCGTTTTCCTGCCTCGCCAAATCCGTCCTCTCCTTTTCCAGGGCTTCCAGGCTGGCTCTCAAGGCGGCGAGTTCTGCATCCGCCCTGCCGGCCCGCTCGGCCCACCGCTGCCCGTCCTCCTCCCTCAGCCTCACGGCCTCGCTCAGCTCCTGCTCCATCTGCCTGAACTGAGCCGTCAAGATCTGAGCAGAACGAGGGCGAGACAGAGAGAAAGAGAAAACCTGTGGGTGTGACGCAACCACCTAAACAAGAGGCAGCTCCTGAACAGGTATCCAGTCCAACAGGATCTGTACCTGTTTTTGCTGATCGGCGCTGCTCACTTCCTGCTGCAGCATTTCCAGCTCCTGGCTGCGAGAGCTCAACGCTGCTTCAAGCTGCTTCGCTACCTGCAGGGCCTACCGAAGGAGAGACGCCAGGACAAGAGAGAAGGTCCAGTCCCAAATGTTAGTCATTTACTAAATCTGACTCAGCTTTTTACCAATCTCATTACATAAAATCCTTTTCAAAATAAAAGTCTTCGGTTGTTATGACTATTGTTTGTTTTTGTTCATATTAAAAGGGTTTGAAGAGAGGATTCACGTCGTGTGAATTAAAGTTGAATGGTGCTAAAAAGCAGATAAATGTAGTAAAAACAAACATTGTCACAGGCTTCTTTGCATAACAGCTCTGTGTTTGTAAGATACTTGACTAAAGAGTCCTGTGCTGAGACTCAGAGGTGGTCTAAAGGACAACCTGGTTAGTCAGAGACAGCAGAGGTGGCGGACCCTGAAGGTCTTCAGAACCACGCTGCTGACTTTAAACCAAACACCGTTGAGAAGTACCGTATTTTCCGGACTATAAGCCGCTACTTTTCCCTGCGCTTTGAACCCTGCGGCTTATACAACGATGCGGCTTATCTATAGATTTTTCTTCGCTAACGGCCATCAGGGGGCGCAGGAGGCGCAAAGACGAGACAGACGCAAGAGGTCAATGTAAAGAAGAAGAAGCTAGTTTTTGGTGCACTGACTCGAGATAAAAGTGACATTGAGAGCCACACCGAGAGGCTTAAAAGGTGTATGACGGAGATGTTCTCAGGCTCTTCCACTTCGACACTGAAGACGACGACATCAGTGGTTTCAGTGCACAGGCGGATGATGAATAAAAACATTAATAACTTTTCTGTTTTGTTCGATCAGCCGTTTTACTGTGGTGTTACAGGCACTGTTTGGAAACAATTAAGGTATGTAAATAAACATGTACAAAATCTCTCTGTGTAAACATCTCATTTCACAACGAATATATCTGCGGCTTATAGTCCGGTGCGGCTAATATGTGGGAAATGTTTTTCTTCAAAAATTTAGTGGGTGCGGCCTATATTCCGATGCGCTCTATAGTTTGGTAAATACCGTATCTGTTTGACTAATGTGGACAAGCGAAGGACACACCTGGAAGGAGACAAGCTCCGCTAAAGTCACCTGATGAATGAAATGTGCGAAGAATCATGAGTTATTGTGACATTTATATTAAAATGTAAGTGGAGACAGAGAGCAAGTCGAGCTGAAACGCCAGTAAAATGTACAAATATTTCAAAGTTCCAGCTTTTTAAATGTCCAGTTTTTAGTCATTTTGATCACTGAGAGGTTTCAGCTGGTGTTTGGACAAAGCCAATATTATGAGTTACATAATATTTGAGCTCAGAGTGTATTTTCTGAGCTTTTACTTCATTAAAACAAGCAAATCGGGCACTTTTACCTGCAGCACAAAGTTTCAGATGTTTCAAAATGATGAAATCATTAAGAAACAACAGCTTACAGCAGGTTGGACTGTACCTCCTGCATCTCCAGTCTGGGACCAGATTTAATGAATGAATCATGCTGAAAGAAGCTAAAGGGTCATTTTTAATGACCAGAAATAAAACAAAATAAAACAACAGCTGGGATGTGAAACAAATTAAATGAACTGAAGGAGGTGAAAATGAATGTGGGAGAATTCTTAGAAAAAAAGTATTCTTGCAAGGCAATTTCTCTGACAATGTTTTCATCATTTAGACACAAAAAGCTCAATGGAGGTAATAAATTAGTAAATAATCAGGAGGACCAGGAGGTATAGTCAGTTATGAATAAAGAAACTGATATATGAGGTCATCTTTGGAGATAAATGCTGGATTTCACACCTGCTGAAGCTCCCCATCATTGTGAGATTGTGCCGTGACCCTCAGCAGCTCCTCTTCATGTTTCTGGATCTGTTCCTGGAAACGAACATCCTTCTCACACACAACAGCCTGCAGCACCCGCAGCTACACACAAAAAAACACACACAAAAACCTCAAAAAGAGCATTCTTGACAAATGTTGAAGTCCTCAGAGTAATTACAGACCGAGCATCCTCACCTGCTCAGCGTGGGCAGCCTCCTTCTCCTGAAGAAGCTGCTCGGTGGCCTGGAGTCGCTCCTGAAGCTCCCTGCTGTGGACCTCCTCCTCGCTCAGCTTGCTCCTCAGCTCCTTGAGCTCCTCCTCGACTGCAGCACCAGCTCCAGTAAAAGAGCTGTCAGGACTCTGCTGTGGAGAAACCAGAAGTTCAGGTCTGATAAACGTCTGAGCTTGTCCTAACCCTCATCTCGGAAAGAAACCTACTAGTAGTTCCCCTTGTCCTTTCAGTTCAGTTATCTGTTTGTTGAGTGAAGCCATCTTGGCTTTGGCCTGGAGTTTGAGCTTGGTGAAGCGGGCATCAGCTTCTTCTCTCTCATTCTGTCAGTAGAAAGTTAAAAAAAAAAAAAAAAAACACTCAGAACACACGTGCACAGACGTGACAGCAGACACGTAAGGTTATTTACCTGTAGTTGTGCATCTTTGCTGCTCAGCTCGGTGTCCTTCTGCTTGAGCTGTGTGTCTTTGTCCCGGATGAGCTCCTTCAGCTGGACCACCAGCTGCTCCAGGTGGGCCAGCCTCTCCATGGCGTCCTCCGGTACCTCGGAGTCCACGGGAGACTCGTCGGCAGGGACCTGTGGCACCAGCATACCCTGAAAAGAAAACAAAAAGAGGACATATTTAGAAAAAAACACATAGGTGTATGCTCTTCAGTGTGGAGGAACTTCATGAAGATTTATTTTAAAAAAAAAACTGTCAGGGAGTTTTAAATTTGTGCAATAAATGCATAAAAATGAATAAAAGAGAATATTTCTGCTTCTGCTGCTTGAGTGGCTCATCTGTTCAGAAGTGACATGTCACCATGTTATTTATTTATTTTTTTAATATCCATTTGTTTATGAAGACACAGAGATCTTAGTTGATAAAACTCCACTTTATAAATTGCTCAGGTGCATATTGTCATGTTCTCACCTGTTGGTCTCCATCTTGGCCCTCTTCTCCAGAGAGCTCCTGGAGGACTGTGGCCAGACGGCTGAACATAAAGATGACACTGTGAAGGGTCATAAAAGAAAAAAATTTAAAATGTGAGCCTTTATTGTAGACAAACGTTATAAATGTCTGCTGTACCTGTACAAGCAAATATATTTTTCTGCAGCTGAAATGTTTTTGTTTTTTTGTCTATACAAATGTTCATTTTAAGTTTAACTTCAGATAAAAGCATACATTTTAAATTGTCTCTGTATTTCAACATGTTAAGCTGCTAATAGTTTTGTATTTAATTCAAAGTAAATATTATTACAAGAAAAATCTCCTAAGAATGTGGTAATAAAGCAAATTTTCTGGGACACTTTGAATAACAACTTAATGCAAAGCAAATATAATTTATTTTAAAAGCACATCTGGACAGAAAGAGGAACTGTACAAGTTTTTATTGACTGGAGACTAAAGTTCATTTCCTTCTTTGGAAACATGCATTAATAATATAAAATCTCCACAAAGACACTGTTTGTGCTTCCTGAAGATTTTTAAGGTTCAGAAAACCTTTTTAATCTTATTTTTTTAAATAGAAACAGAAATGTTTGAAATTTTCAGATAAACAGAAATGTAAACATTGATACGTAATCTAAAAGCTCTACAGCAACTACAGAAATCAAACATGCTTTGAGATATTCATTTTTTTGCTTTTTTGTAATTTGTGTATTAACAAAAACAAATATGAGCCTAATTCTAGTTTCTAAGAAGTCGAGCTTTACTTTATTTTTGTCGTCCAACCTGCTTAAACACAGAATATCAGAAAAGAGGAACTTTTGCATCGACGAGTCTCCTGACAGGCGGTGGAGGTTAAACTGGTAAAGGTTTACTTTTATTTAGTCTCTTCCTCAGTCTCTCTCTCATTATCGTGACAACAGTGAATAAATAAATTTTTAACACATGAATGACAAACAACTTGCCCAAAATCTCCAATAAACGTCTGCCGTTGATTAATTTTAAAAGTACTGCATGTTGGTCACATGCACTACTTTTTGTCAAAGTACCATTAAAACCTTTTTCTTCTAAAATTATCGTGAGATTTATTATTCCTGCTCAGAAGGCGTTGGAGGTCATGTGATTTAACTGAAGCCAATCATTATCACATATTAAATGACAATATAAGATGCTGATTAAGTGTAGGGGAAAAAAATCCCTTAAAGTGAGGTTAATCAAAATATAGTCCAAAGATATCCTTGACAAAAATAAATGTACAGGTTTTGTGAATATTGTAAATATTTAGAGCTATTTTAAAACAATCAAAAAAAAGTCACCTAAAATGTGTACGTACCAAAAATGTTGTCATAAACTGCCAAGTTAATAGATGACTAAATAAGCAAATCAACAAAGTCCTCACCTTGATTTTACTAAACAAATAAAGACTCTGCAATAGGAAAAGTACTGGAGTGATGAATGTGTTTCCTTTTCCAAGTTCATTTAAAAGGCCATATTATGAAGAAATAAAAACAACTTTTTCAGTGATCTATAGCGTTTCTGTGTGTTTGAAATCACAACTAATTCAAAGATCATCACTTTCTTTGACGTCTCATTTAACTTTTAGGAAGCATGAATACTGGACTCAGAAAAAACATAAAATGTCACATGGGCTAACAAGCGTAGATTTTCTCTTTTCCACACTGATTAAGAACAGACAGTGAATCAAGAAATGCAACTTTCACACCTAGTGTGTACTGTGCAAGTGTTTGGTGGTAGTATTATGATATGGGCTCAAGAAAACTTCATGAAAAATTCATAATCTACTATCCTACGAAGAAATAAATATTGTGACATTGTTTAAGATTATGGACAAAAAATTCTGTTGTGATCAAAGCTGAAGCTCCTTAACAAGTGTCACTGTTTTGGTTCAGACAGCTCATTTACATGTTTGTACATTTGCAGTTCATATATGTGATGCAAACAGATTTGTACAGTGATTATATTTTTAAGAAATTATATATGTGTGTGTGTATAGATATAGATATATAAAACACAGGTCATACAAGTACTTCTAAGAAAACAGGGCTTTCAACAAAAATCTAAGTCAACGCATTGGCAGTTAACCCCCTCACTCGTCTCCTCCGGGCGGGGCCGAACGGATACGAACACTTCCGAATCCACCGAAGACTCCACTGCGGCTGCGTCACTCTTTTCGCGAACAGTAAACGATTATAGTTAGCTAATGAGAAAATGGACTGCAAAGTTCGCGAACAGCTGGGAGACGGTGATTTTAACCAGCGGAGAGGTTAAGACCGAGACTCGGAGGCGGGAGCGGGATGCCCCACGAAAACAGCCTCCGTTTACTATGACGGGGGTGTTTACGGTGAAGTTAGCCGAAGATGCTAGCAGGTAAATAAGGACAGCGTCTTTAAAAACCTGCATCGCTGAGTTTCGCTTTTATGTGCATGACAGCATTGTCGTGCACCCCAGTCGGCGGGGTATTTTTTTAAACGAAAGGACCTTTGACTCACCTGTGCGAGCGCTCCTCAGGTAAACAGATGTGGTTTTAATTTTTCTCCGTTTTCTCTGGTAGATTTCGGAGCTTAGCCACATCACCAAACATTCCCGGAAACAAAACTTCCTCTGCTCTGATTGGTTAGCGGGGAGCCGTCTGAAAGGGACCGTTTGCAAATTTAAAGACACATACTCCTTTTAAGGGACTGTCTGCAAAAATACATTATTTGTATTTTCTTATGCGCCCTTGACCCTTAAACACACACAATTTGACTCTTTTACATCTGGAATCGCAAAAAAGAGGGCATTTTTAATAATGGCAGGACATAACCAAAGAGTCCAGCTGATCATCAACCACGGCAAGCAGCTTGGGAGGAGTCTGCTCCTGCTGGCCCACTATATCACCTTGTTTGTGATATTTGTGGGGCACTTTGTGCAGTGGATAGCAGATGCAGTGAAATGGACCAGTGTGTTTGCACGCTACACAACATCTGCTTTTGACTTCATCTACAGACATCTGCAGAGGGGCAGAAGGAGAAGTGTTGCCGCCAGCGCCATGGAGATCTCCCCAAACTCTAACATGGACCCAAAATGACTTCACGTCTTGTCATAATGGCAAGAATCACCAAAAAAAAAAAAGAGAGGGAAACTGAATTAAGAAAACAAGGCCTTACTGGAGTTATTTTTTTAAAAAACAAAACATTTTTAGCTCTTAAAATGTAGCTATTAACAATACAGTCCTGTTATTTTTCTATGTTTGGTTTTATGATGTATCTATGTTTATCAAAGCCTCTTCAAAAGGTTGATTAAGTGTTATTGCCAATTCTTGACTTTACCTGCTGTTATGACTGTTAATTGAAAAGTGTCACAGGGTAAAACAAACCACATTAATGCACTACAGCAGAGGAAGATCATCCTCGTTGTTGTTTTCTCGGTTTTGCCTGAAACAAACAAACAAACAAACAAACAAAACTTCTGAATGTATTCCGGGAGGAAACTGATTTACAAGTCGAACCACTACAGCAATGGAGATGCTGCTTTCAACATTTATTTTAACATTTCAGTTTCTGTTTTATTATGTTCACATTAGTCATTTAGGGTGCAGGGCATCAGTTCTGCCTTTTTTTTAATGACATTTGCAATCTGTAAGAACATGTGAAAGTGATCAATATAAGTACTGAATGCAGTATACATATTTCTTTTTTTAATGTATGATTTCAACATTTATTTTGATAGTTATTCAAAGGCATTTAAACATGTTATTTTCTGTTATTTACTCAGATAAAGTGGCTTCTTGGGATGTTTTGGTCATATTAACACTAACTGATGTAGTCTGTGGCATCCAAATGAACTTCCTCATTAATCTTTATTAATCTTGTTTACTAACAGAATTAAACACTCCAACTGATCTTCATTTTACTTTTTCCGTTCAGTTATTTGGTTTGAAGTGAGGGGGGAAAAAAGAAGATGATATTCATGAATTTGTGATATATTTGAATAAATTGCAGATTCACTGTCTGTCAAATAATCGGTTTAACTCTTTACAGGACAAGTGACCATATTTGGTGACTTCAGTAGAACTAGATTTTCTAGTTATTACAAAGTAAAAAAATAAAAAAATACAATGTTGATATTTTCCAATAACCCCCTAGGGTTTCAATTTTGAAATTTAAAGTATGTTATTACTGTTTAGTTCACACAGTATGAGAAATATAAGCTTTATCAGACCAATTAGTTTCTCTAAAATATATAATACTATATAATTAGACTATAATCAGCCTCCAGCTGGTGAACAAAAACAGTTTTTAAACAAAGAAGGGAAACATCACAGTTTCACTTTAACTTCTGAAATTAAAACAAAACAGAATAATCAACCTATAAAACTACCTTATAAAAAAAAGTGTAAATTATTAATAGGTTATTAATCAGGAATGCCAGATAAACGTGAGTGCACAATGTTAAATATCAATGTTTAAAAATATGTGCATAGATGCATGTGTGTGCACGTGCACGTGCTGGGATTAACAGTAACAGTAGAGGATGCAGAGATGTGTGTTTTCTACTTTAGTTTGCATTTATGACGTGCCTCCATCCTTTTCTAACGTGTACAGTCTGGATGCATTTTAAGGGCTTTTTTGGTGATGAAGTAACGATATAAAGGAGGAGCGTTAGTGGGTAAAAGTCGTGCACCGCGCTCGTCTTTTATCTAAACTCTCGTGTGGAACATGATGTATCTTGATAAGGTATTTTGCATGTCCCCGTGTGTGCACGTGAGGGATGAAAGCCGCGCCGTGCTTGTCAGCACATCTCAGGGTAAACGCTTAAAAGTTAACCTGCCCTTTTAATGGCGTGATTAAGCTGATCACCTGCATGGATGCATGTCTGGATTACAGCCAGCGATTAAACCCAAGGAGAACATTGAGGAGGTGGAGGTGGAGGTGGGGGGTGGAAACGCAGGAAACTACAAAAGGCCGCGGCCGGCTGCCACGCTCACCCTAAAACTGTGTGACTGTGAACAGGGATCGACTCCGCTTCACAGTAGACCAAGTTTTGGGAGAGAAATGGGGAACTCGACGGGGAGCACCGTGGACGACCTGCAGGCGGTGGAGATGCACCTGTGGTACAAGAAGTTCATGACGGAGTGTCCTTCAGGCCAGCTGACCCTGCACGAGTTCAAGCAGTTCTTTGGGCTGAGAGGTCTGGACCCGGAGGCCAACGCTTACATCGAGCAGATGTTTCGCACCTTCGACATGAACAAGGTAAGATCCCACAGTCTGCAGGACTTCCGACGGCGCCGGAGCGTCCGCGTGACGGGACGTTTAGGGCCCGTTTCATAAAAATAAAAAACAAATTTCATCCAGTTCTCAGTGACTATTTAAGACTTATAACAAAACATTTTAAATTAATTCTCTCTTGTTGCACTTTACTTAAAAATATAAGGGTTAACTTATATTTTTATTTCATCTTTTCATAATTAATGCAGGAAAAATATTGTATTTTGAATTTAACAGAATAAAAGTATGGCAAATTTAAAAGGTTTTTTTATTGACAAGAGTTTGTTATATATAGTTGTTTCTCTTTTAATAAGGTTTTAAATAAATTCAAATAAAACTACAAAAAAGTTTTAATATACTGAAGCTACAAATATTTAAAAACAGAAAAAAAATATAAAATTCTGAGGAGACTTTTTGCATTTCTGTTTATTAAATTATAAAACACTGCTCAGGTTTTAAAAACCTAAATTTAAAAACCTTAGTGCTCTGAAACTGAGATTTGAATTATTATTAATTATTTTAGTTGTATTGCAATTTCTGGATGATTCATATCTGATAAATTTGATAATAAATAGCGATTTAAGTGAAAATGTTTGGAGATAAAGATTAGTGGGAAACAATATTTATTTACGAATATTTATTTAAACAAAAAAGCAACAAAACACAAGATGTCAGTTAAGTTCAAAGTTGAAGCTACTGAAATATTAGAAAGACTAAAAGTTTTTCAATCCATCAAATTTGGGGTGCTTTAGTTAGAAAACGACTGATAATCCAGATTAAACAAAGTTATGTCGATTTATATTCCATTAATCAGCTCAGGGCTGTTTAACGCTTCTGATTTGTGGTTTTTAATATGTTTTTAATATTATAAAACGTGTTTCCTCAAACTCAGCAGTTCACACAGACCTGCGCCCCACTTGGACCCGCGGATGCGTTTAACCGCGGTGGGATGATTGGCGGGTGGCTATAAAAAGGCCGCGGTAATCTCTGCGTTTCATTTGAGCAGCGAGATTATCGGAGACGATGCTTTGATGTTGAGACGCAGACGCTCGCTGGAGATAATCCTCCGTCCCGGATCAGGGAACAGATGTGGGACGGAGAATCTTGAGCGGCTGGAAATGATGAAATGATCCGGTATGATGTCACGCTGTGATGTCACACTGTGATGTCACGCGTGCTCCTGCAGGACGGATACATAGACTTCATGGAGTACGTGGCCGCCCTGAGTCTGGTCATGCGGGGGAAGATGGAGCACAAGCTGCGCTGGTACTTCAAACTCTACGACGTGGACGGGAACGGCTGCATAGACCGCCACGAACTCCTCAACATCATCAAGGTAAGGGTCCTCGCCGCGGCGCGGAGCAAGCCCCGCCCTCGGCGCCCCGTCCTGACCTGGCTCTCCTCCTCCAGGCCATCCGAGCCATCAACGGGAACGAGAACCAGGAGACGACGGCGGAGGAGTTCACCAACAGCGTCTTCGACAGGATTGACATCAACGGAGATGGTGAGTCCACGGGTCCACCGGTGGGTGGACGCGTTTAAACCCACGATGAAAACAGGAACACAACGTAGAAAAGCTCTAAAGGTCTTCCAAGTCTTCAGTGACATCAGTGGGTTTTGGAGAAGTTAAAATATCTGATATAAAACCCTTTTAACAACATTCAGATGATTTCAAAAAGTTCGATTAGAAAGAAAGAAAGTACGAGTTGTGTCTCTGGACAGGCGAGCTCTCCCTGGAGGAGTTTGTGGCTGGCGCTCGCAGCGATGACGACTTCATGGAGGTGATGATGAAGAGTCTGGACCTGCGGCACATCGTGGCCATGATCCACAACAGGAGGCACAGCGTCTAAGGACCCGTCTCTCCGCCGAGCGGCGTTCAGGGTTTCAGCCTCCGGTTCAAAGGTTTCTTAGGAAGTTGAGAGCGGCCGCCGGTGCGTCGTTTCTGCTGCCTGCTCCTACGTTTAATCTCTGAAGGGGTGACTCGGGATGACTCGGGATGACTCGGGGAAACCTGGTCCTCGGGGAGACGTGGTGGGGTCCGCCGGGGCGTCCTGGTGTGAAGGACGATCTCTCAGGCGCCCTGAGGGAGGAGGGAGACGATGGAGCAGAGAAGCAATTACAAGAACTCAGCTGCACTTTCAGATCCCTTTGATTTTCTGAGTCGGAGTCTCTCTCCATTAAATTACTCAAACCTCTCTTTATTTTTTAAATTTTTTTTTAACTCTCGTCTGTGAGGTGACCCGTGACTCTGCAGTGTTTAACGTCCACACTAATCTGATTAAATCACGGGCTGTAAAACAGGAAAAAGTCAAAGCCTTTGGAGATATTTACTGGAGAATTCAGAAAATAAATACAATTTTCAAATCGTTTACCTTTTCTTTTAACTCTTTTTTTAAAAAATGATTTCAGAAGCATAAAACTGATTACAGGCTTGTCGTTTTTATATATGCAGCTTTTCCAGCCAAATGATTTGCTCCTGAATGCAGCTCCAGTTAACGTTTGTTCGCCGAGCTCATCTGGTGCCTTCTCTTGGAGGAGAGTTTTTCATGTCAGCTTATGCACATTTATACTCTGACAAAATAAACAATAAAAACTATTTAAAAACACTGGAGAGTTTCATTTGTATTCACTGGAGCCAACATACTCGTGTTTGTGTTTCCTGTGGGTGGGTGGTTTTTATTGACGAGAGGAAAGGCTGTTCACGTTCATGGCAACTAAACAGAAAGCAAAAAATAAAAATTTTAAAATAATCTTTTTGTCATTTAGACATTTAAAATTAAAAGTTATCTGAATAGAAACAATCTAAACAGTTAATTTACTATTTTAAAGGTTGACAAGTAAATAGGTGGTAACAAATCCAGCCCAACCTCTACAGTCATCTTCATTCACGTGACCTTTGCCGTTTACCATCTACCCTCTTCTGTTCTGATAAAATAAAGCTCATCTTGGACACTAAAACTCTGATTTCATCTTTTAATAAACTAAAGCAAGACAAACATCATTTGCCAACATAGTATTTATTTTGTACAAGTGCTAATAATAATTGATGATCAAACCTAATGAGAGCAATGATGAGTTCATTGATCGGCCACAAGGGGGCAGCAACATAATCTGATTTATCCCCCCCCGCCCCCACAGAGGGGGAGTTTTTAGTCCTTATTCTGCCAAACGCTTGTCCTTTAGTGCGTTCTTGCAGGAAGAAACCCGTCTTTATCTTACTGTCTCTGCATGTCATCGCTCGCTCGCGCGCCGCGGGCTCACAGGAAGTCGTAGAGATACTTCATGATATCAAAGTTCACTGTCCTGGAAAATAAACCACACGGAAACGCGGTAAAAGGTCAGTTCCCTTGAATAATTCAGTCAGTATCAGTCATGTGTGATAAACACACACACACACTCACCTGGATATGGCACAAATGAAATCCAGAGAAACGGCACATTTGTACTTGGGGGCATCGAGCTGGTCGTTGTGGCTGACCTGAGCCAGCAGCTGTAAGGTCACCAGGGAGGAGATCTGAAAGGCGACACAGGAAGTGACTCCGCCGTCCTTCTGTAACCACGAGAGCCGGCGGCAGAGATGTGGGTCGACGCTAATTTCCTCTCTAAAACCATTTCACGCTCAGAGCTCCAAACAGACCCAGATCTGGCCTCAGAACCCGAAACTCTGGACCAGACGGGCAGAAAACCTTCAAGTGGGACGCTGTCCACCACACCAGACTGGACGTGAACGTGTAAACCTTCATACATGTGGTGAAATCTACCCACGCTTATACTGACTGTGTTTTCTGGGACGTCCAGAGGCTTTGGACCAGATTAGGACGTGGAGTACGAGAGGAGACATCAGAGCATTAGATAAAAACATCTACACAAGTCAGGTGAATTTAAAAAAAAAAACATTTTAATGAGTGCTGGAGCTGGGGAGGAAAATAAAAAATAAAAATGACGCTTTGTGTTGCTAAAATTTCACAGGAAGAGGGAAGAAAATCGAAGGACGAGTGAATAAAGGCTAAGAGCTTCAGCTGCTTCCACGGTGTAATATTTACAGCAACTTTAATAACACGTCTCAGTTTGGTTATTAAACACATTAATTTATTATTAATGAAGTTGTTAAAAATAAAAAATAGGAACTGGTATTTTCTCCTGCGGCTGCAGATAGTTCAAGAAAATATCCTAGTCTCTGTTTTTATTTAAATATTCATTTGACTTTAGTTTATTATTGAACATAAACATATTTTCAGTGTTTATTATTTAGCTGTTATTCATCTGCTGATGTGACAAAACCAACTTTCTTCCCATCTCTTAATCTATCTCGGATGACTTTAGAGCAGGTTTGTTGGACTCATGATCGATATCAAGGGTGATGAAAACCAATAAATTAATAATTAAATCATTCTGTCACAGAATTTGAAAAAAAAAAAAAAACAGGTAAACACCAAACCACGTCTGTTAAGTGTGAAGAAACTTCCTGCTGGAGACGTTTGTCCACCAGAAGGTTGTTTTAGGTTTGTGTTGTGAGGAGGGTGTGGATCCGTCCTGAACCGGGTCCCGTGAGGTCAGAAAACATGAAGGTGGATCTGGACTCTGACCTGGGAGAAGATGCTGGCGGTCGGGGCGACCCGGCTGTCCACCACGCTGTAGAAGATGGCCAGCAACCGGTCCAGAGGGAAGGGCTTCGGTCCCAAGAGGTGGTTACTTGTCTAGAAAATAAAAAAAAAAAAATGGATTAAATCTAAAAGCTACGAGTGAAAACGAAGAAGATTAAAACAGGTAAGGGGAAGTCACCTTTTCATTTTTCTTCAAGAAGTTTGGTTTTTTGATTTTGCCGTGGTGCTGTTGGGCAGAATCAGGAAGATCAGAGTAAATAAATTCTCCCAAGTCTGAGAAACAAAAGTAACCCAAAGCCCACAGAGAGAGAAAATCATGACAACTGTGTCCCACCTTGACAAAGAAGCGTTTATCGGTGCGTGAGGGGTTGTAGGAAGCCAGGTACGCAGCGATCAGCAGGAACTTGGAGTAGAAGGGCAGCTCAACGTGAGTGTGAGCCGATAAACCTTCGGAGGGAGAATTAAATACAAGAACTCAGCACCCACTCACACTTTTATCCACAACCACTGTGTTTACTGACGTGGAAAAAATCCAACTTCAGCTCCAATGTTGTGGGTTCAGTGACCCCCCCCCCGATATGAGTGGGTTCAGTGTTTTTTTTCCCCTGATACGAGTGGGTTCAGTGTTTTTTTCCCCCTGATACGAGTGGGTTCAGTGTTTTTTTTTTTTTCCCCTGATACGAGTGGGTTCAGTGTTTTTTGTATTTTTTCCCCTGATACGAGTGGGTTCAGTGTTTTTTGTATTTTTTCCCCTGATATGAGTGGGTTCAGTGTTTTTTTTTTCCCCTGATATGAGTGGGTTCAGTGGTTTTTTTTTTCCCCTGATACGAGTGGGTTCAGTGTTTTTTTTGTTTTTTTTTCCCCTGATACGAGTGGGTTCGGTGTTTTTTGTATTTTTTCCCCTGATACGAGTGGGTTCAGTGTTTTTTTTTCTTTCCCTGATACTAGTGGGTCCAGTGTTTTTTTTTTCAGGAGTGGGTCCAGTGTTTTGTTTTTTTTTTCAGGAGTGGGTTCGGTGTTTTTTTTTCAGGAGTGGGTTCGGTGTTTTTTTTCAGGAGTGGGTCCAGTGTTTTTTTTTCAGGAGGGGGTCCGGGGTTTTTTTTTCAGG
>JAOWBL010000016.1:8205791-8228568 GCA_028564865.1 Zenarchopterus dispar
TTTTTTTCAGGAGCGGGTTCGGTGTTTTTTTTCAGGAGTGGGTTCGGTGTTTTTTTTCAGGAGTGGGTCCAGTGTTTTTTTTTTCAGGAGTGGGTCCAGTGTTTTTTTTTCAGGAGTGGGTCCGGTGTTTTTTTTTCAGGAGTGGGTTCGGTGTTTTGTGAGCGAGTGCAGCGGAGCGTCGTGTGTGCCGTCACCTCTCGAAGCTCCCGTCTCCGTCTCCTCCGTCTGCTGCATCTGCTCCCACCGAAGGCTGAACAGAAGAAAAACAAAACACGCACAAGTTCAACCTGCTGCAGCTGTCCAGATGTTGCTCCATCAGGTGAAGGCACGTGGCGAGCTCACACCTGGACACCTCCCGGAGGTAAACCGTCTGCATGGCTTTCTTCAAATGAGGCTCGATGTTTTTCCACAACTTGTGCGTGTCGGTCTCTTTCGCTGAACAAAAAAAAAGAAAAGAGAAAGTGACAGTTTCTGTTATATTTAGTTTATTTATTATTAAAAGTCACAAAAAAATAATCAACTGAAAGAATATGAAAAAAATCTGATGCAGCACTGAAATATTTCACATGTACCGATATTAATCTGTTGTTTTATCTCATTTTTTTGTATTTACAGACTACAAACTTTGCTTTTCTTAAATATAAAAACCAAATTCTTGTGACCTTGAAGACGGAGAAGCAACAACAAATAATAAACAGATAATTACTAACTACTCAGAAAAGAAAGTCAAACATTACAGTTAAAATTCTGGATTGTTTTCCCAGAATTAAAGAGAATTAAAACATCTATATTCAGAGTTAAATCACAGATGACGTCAGTGAAATCACACCAGATCTTTTTGAGTCATTCCTGACGCGGCGTCATGACACGTGAGGAGCGAAATAAGTTATTTAAAGCTTCAGATGGTTTGACAAAGTGCAGCGTGAAAGCAGACTGGGACCAGCTGAATGTTCAGCCCGATCGAGTCTCCTGGAGACGACCTGAATGACCCGAGGACTTGGAGTTACAAAGACGCCACATGCAGAATGAGAGATGTTTCCTCAGAGTAAATACAAATGAATAAATATGTGACTTTACTATCTTAAAATAACTAATTTAAGATAGTAAAGTCACAGATCATGTGTTTGGATCTCATGCTGCACTGATTTTTCTTTTTTTTATATATTTTTAAGGAAGTGGGTTTTATTTTTACAGTTTCTAGTAAAACATCCCACCACTACTGGAGCTGCATTTCTGATGTAATCCAACAAAACCAGAACCAGAGTTAAACTTTTGTCTTTTCCGTCTGTCCGACAGACTTCCTAAAGTGAAACTTAACTCGTGTTTGTTTTATTTGGATTAAAGATGAAGCTTTACCTTTCCCTGCTGCCAAAGGCTCACAAAACTTGGAGAAGTTGAGGGCAGCCTAGTTGAGGGGAATAAAAAAAAAGAAGAAGAAATGAATGATAAATGAAAGCGGTGTGAACTCTGCGCTGACTTATGAGCGCGGTGCGTTTCTGACCAGGTGTCGCAGCTCTCTCAGGTCTCGACAGACCGAGTAAAAGACTCCCAGCAGGATGTGGATGTAGGAGGAGTAAAACTCGGCTGAATATGAAGGATGCCCGTCTCCAGATAAAATCTGCTGCAGCTCACCTGCAAACAAATGAGCCAAAAAATAAATAAATAAATAAACCAACCTCTGACCTCACGCTAACACGGAAACTGATATTTTAAAAATATTTCGACAAAGCAGCCAAATATTCTCCCGGTGAAGAGCTGAATTTATGCAGCGAGGGCTTTCTAATGAAGGACTCCTCTGAAGGCGCTGCCTGAGGTGTTGGAACAAAATTGCAGGTACAAATCTCACATCCGCCACGCGTGCGTCATCATTATTCAGCGCGAGAATGAAAAATACCTTTACTGTAGTCGGGGAAGTGGAGCAGAAGAGGCTCGAAGCAGCCGGTGCTGGGTCGGAACCGGTCCCAGACGATTTCACTCAGCAGCACGACGGTAACGTTGTCCTCCACCTGGGAGGGGGGGTAAACGTGCACGTTTGTCACCGTGCACGGAAAAACAAAGACGCTCAAACTCGACCTTTACCACCCGCGGCCGCCTCTCCCCCTTCAATATAAACGTTTCATCTAAAATATGATGTATTTGTCCATTTTTATGGGATTGAATCAGCTGACGGGAAAAGAAAGCAGCATTTTTAAAGTAATTCAAAACATTTTGAAAACTGAGAACTTCTTATAAACACACCGAGTTTATATAGATTTATATGGATCGTGTTAAAATGTAAATACGACAAAATTACAACCCATTTCCAAAAAAGCTGGGACTCCAGGTGAAATTTAAATCAAAACAGAAAGAAATGGTTTACAGGTCTCATAAATCATAGTAGAAGACAGAAAACATAGCAAGTGCTGAAAGCGAGACTTTTGACCATTTAAAGAAAATTAAAAAAAACATTTGCTCATTTTTTACTGGAAAAGTACATGGTACTAAAACAAAACACCTGGAGGAACATCTGTCAGATCCTCAGGTCAGTGACATGACAGGATCTTTAAAGACACTTAAAGTTTTAAACTTGCAGGGCAGCTCATCACCAGAAACTGAGAGAAACGTTTCAGTCCTGCTTCTCAGACGATGAAAACGTTCATCTACAGCGGAAAACAACATGAGAAGATCCTGAGAACCTCTGCCAGATAAAAAACGCTAGAAATCAATACTGGATTCGCTGCTTTAAGTTTGATTGATTTCCACCTCTGGAAACGACCGTCTCAGAACACCGGTGAAGGCTCCAGCAGCCAGATGTTTTCTCAGGTCCAACGACCATTTAAAACGGACTGAATCAAGGTGTAAAGACAGACGGGTGGAAAAGTGAAATTCTTCTTTGGAGAGCAGGGACAACACGTCCTCAAGCTAAAGGAGGACTGTGACGTCCCTGGCGGTACGGAGATGAATTAATGCCTCTAGAAACATCTGGAAATTAAACATCAACACTCAAAGGTTTTTAAAGCGGGACATGGGTTTTGTTTATGCCGTACAAAAAAAAAAAAAAAACACCAGCACAAGATCAACTCTTTACAGCCCAGTGTTTCACCTGTTACGGCAAAAAAGAAGCACAGATTACGCTTTTTCTGTGTTTTGTTTCAGATCCATTAAAAGTCAGTAAAACTGTGCAACATCTGGGTCCTTCAACCCGCTCACAAACAGAATACAGTTGTTTTAATGTTACACGTTACACCTACGACGAAAAGCTTCAAAAAAACTGACAGCTTAAAAACTGACTGAAAAAACTTTGAAGTATTGTTAAAAGAGATAAAAACCAGAATTATTGTATTTAAACCCGACACGAACTGTGAGGTGCATCACTATCATCTGTGTGGATGCTCGTAACACCATCCTCCTGTTAATCCCGTCTCCAAGACAACAATATGCATTTGAGACACGACAACTCTTCATTATTCTGTCATCCTCCAAAGACACATAAATCTACATCCTAATTATCTCGTAAAAGTCCACGACGGGAATAAGACGGAATCTTCTTGAAGCTCCCACCACAAAACACTTCGTTTTCCACCAGAATAAAAGACCAACTATCATTGGAGCCTTTCGTTAAAATGCAGCGAGCGGTCGCCGTCCTTTCTTCCTCACAGCAGCTCAGCTCAAGGTCATCCATCCATCCATCCATCCATCCATCCATCTCCGCAGCGACGATAAAGTGCTTCACCTGTCTGATAACACAAAAAGCCTCACCAGTTCCTGAAGACGAAGCAGAGCGGGGAGGAGATGGGCATCAGCGTCTCTCAGGAGCTCAGCCTTTTCCATTACCTGAAAAATATACATGTAAATCAACTGCTGAGTTTATAATAGCTCATGCTCAGGAAAGTAAACAATTTAAGCCAAAGTATTATGTCAGTATGTGTTTGTAAACGTAATCTCATTAATCAGATGTTCATATCAGCGGTTAAAGGACGAGCACATTAGGATTAGGATCTTTGATTTGCACCAAGTCACGAGTGACTTTCTGGTAAAAACTCACAACGTATCGCGTCTGGCCGGCGGGAGACTGGGACGCCTGCTGCCGGTAAACGCGTACGAAGTCAGAGAGGGAGGGGCCGCGGGGCAGCTGCGAGACGGCGTCGCGGCCGAAGAACGACAGCAGGACTTGTTCAAACAGCAGCGCCACGGAAACGCTCTCCACGCAGCTGACCGTGGCGTGAGGCAGCTGCAGGGAGGAAAATACCAGTTAAATCAAACACGGCTGATTTATAAACCATTTAATTTACACGATCAAAACAACTTACGTTTCAGATACATTCAAGTATAAAATTCCATTATTTGTTATGACGTTTTAGCTCTAGATCGATAGTTATATTGAACACGTTGTGAGAAATTGTACAAAAATGTTTCAACACCTGACAGAAGACAACAAAATGAACATAAACAACAATAAAGGTGGGAAATCCTCACAAGGGTACAGTTTGATTTGATGTCAAGCATTTTTAATGATACGACTTCTATCGTGGCTCCTGGAGAAGAAATCACTTAAAAGTCTACTTTATGTTGCCTTTTATAACTGTTTCATAGTGATCAACTGGATAACAACTTTCTTTTTTTTAACTGAAACTTAAAAAAAAAAAGCATTTAATGTCAAACATTTCTTGAAAACAAGTTAACAAAAGAAAGCAGTCAAAGCTTTGTGTTGCCAGAATTTTGTACGTTTCATAACTGAATATTTTCAAGGACTAAGTCTCTTTCAGGTACAGAAGTAAAAAACAAAACCTTTGTATGACTAAAATTGCAGTATTTCTTTATATAAGCTTAAAAAAAATCAGTTAAGTTTAATGAATTGAATCACTCACACACAGCTTTTAGTCTTTTCAACAATTAATTAAAATAAGAGAAATTACTCCTAGCTTTTGCTAATAAATACTGGACCTTGTAACCTGCAAACAAACAAAAACATTATTGAAAAACACCTGAACTTCCTGCACAGGTAACGTCTCACCTGCAGTTCCTTCATTAAAACATTTATCACATGACTCTTCCCTGAGGCCCGATGGCCGTAGATGAAGATTGAAGGGTAGCAGCAGTGCTCTGGCTGTAGAAACAAAATTTAAATATGTTTGTATTAACACTAAAAATGTTCCCAGTGACTATACTTCAAGATAAACAAAGATATCTTACATTTTATTTTAATACATTTAAGCAATAAGAATATCAGCCAATTCTACTGAAACAGAAAAATAGTCTAATTTGATACTAGAAAGATAATAATACTGAATTCAGACTAAATATAAGAATGGAATAAAGTTACCACATTGGTGAAAGCTTAAACGTCAAATATGAAAATGTTCAGAATATTTAAAGCAGCACAAAGGAACCGCTGCAACTTCAACATCCTTCTATAAATACAAAGGTTAAATCACTTTTACACACAATATTCCAGATTTGCTCTTATCCATTATGATTCTCTCAATTTCCGTCAACTTCTACTTATCCGGGTTCAGGTCCAGACTACACAGAGATGTCCAGACCTCTCTTTCTCCAGAGAGCTCTTCCAAGACGTTCTCAGGACCGTCAAGACATATAATCTCTCCGGTGTGTCCTGGTACTGCCTTGAGACCTTCTCCTGGTCTGACATGCCCTAAAAACCTCCACAGATCCTGACCTGAACCCCTTTGACTGATAGAAACCTCCCAGTGGTCAGTCAAGGAACTGCACCTTTTTTTTTATTACTTCCGGGTCGGCTTCAATCTGGAGGTTTGATGGTTGGCGTTTCCATTCAAATCTGATTAACTTTTACACAGACAATTGAACTGGAAATCAACTTTGATCACATATTGTGTTCTTTCTGGAAAAGACCTTAAACTACCAAGTTAACTCCTAAACGGGTGATCATACCTGTCCCATCAGGGACAGCAGCATGCCGGCCTGGACCTCCCTGCAGGGCAGCTGCTCGGCGGCTCTCCGCAGCCTCTCCTCCTCGTATCCTGGGTGCTGTAACGTCCCTGACATCTTTGATCTTATTAAATCCCAAATACAATTAAATTAACATAAACTCTGATTTTAGTAGCTGCTCGTTCAAGTCAACCGCGTTGGAAACACCGGCGCTGAGACGAGAGGCGAGTCAAACTACTGATAAAGATAAATAATTATCCACTTTGAAGACGGCGGTCTGCCGCGCTAAAACCCATAACTGAAAATATGAGTAAAACACTTTAAATCCGGTGTAAAATGATAAAGTTACAAACACCAGAACCCGACAACCTTTGCTGAAGTTTCGCGCGCGCCGCCGGTTTACGTCACGAGTTAGCGTTCTGTACCAACCAATCACAAATGAGCAAGGGCTTCTGGGTAATGTAGTTCAATGGGACAAGACGAGGCGACAGCAGGAGACGTTCACAATAAAATCCCGATTTTTATTTGTGATTAGGGTTATAAAGGTGTTTCCTATTAGATTTTAATTAAATTGTATCTATTGGTTGTTAAATGCCAAGTTTATGAGCATTTTCACACCTTTTACACGTAAAATTTAGCACACCGCTGTGTTATTTCAGAAGAAAAATTGTTCTGCTCTTCAGGAAATAGATTTTATTCACTAACTTTATTTATTTATGTGGGAAACATTAAATCACATTAAAAGAAATATCTTAAACACATTAAAGAACACAAGGCATGTAGAAACTCAGATGTGTAAAAATAAAAAATAAAAATAAATATACTCAAGCATTTGTAACAGGAATAAAGATTTTTTTAAAAATACCATAAAAACTTTAACAGACATACCCTGAATAGATTCTTAAATAACCTCCCTGTGTATCAATTACAAATGTATGCCATAATAATCTAGTTTACAAACCCTAATTATCTATTAATGACCTATTTATTATCTTGAGCAGGTGCTGGACAAGGGACATATTTTTTTGGGTACTGGGAGTTGTGGGTCTGTGGCTGGGATTGCTTCCCACAGATGCCATCTGGTCAAATCAGATTAGTACTTGGGGAGTTTCCTCATCAACATCTCAGACTCTTTGTTGTGTTCTTTGAGCACAAAAAACAAACAAACAAAAAAACTAAAGTTGCTGAGGGGCCCACAAGGATATTTTAAATAGATTTAAAACAGAGTTTTATCCTAAATAAAACACTGTAGAGTCAAACATGTGACCGTCCAGCAGGTCCAGGAATCAGAGCTGTCATGACATTTAAATTAGGAGCCACTTGGTTCATTTAAATCAACGCGTGTGTTCGGGATGTCGCGCGTTGCTGGACTAACACGTCAGAGTGGGATTAAGGGATGTGGGTTGGCCCTGTGAGATCCGCGGCTCCCCTCCAACTCTAACTCAGTCGGATCCGAGCTGCGGCGGCTGCTCCGTCGGCGAGCGTTTCAGCAGGACCTCCCCGGGGCTGGAGCAGATGCTGAGGCAGATGCGGAGGCGTTTCAGATGGCTACATGTGGCCGCGGATGGAGAGTAAATGTTCAGCCTAGAAGATCGCGGAGCCTCGTTTCTCGCTGCTGCAGCCCGATGAATGAAAACCAGAGAATCGTAAAGCGACCTTGCCGCGGATGCGCGTGTGTGTGGTGATGCTGCGCCTACAACTGTGACTTGAGAGGCAGGAAACGTAAGCGGTCCACACATCCCGAGGAGCGAGGAGCAGACCCGGACCGGAGGATGGTCCCCGGGGCCCCTACCACGACCACCACCATGCTGCCAGCTTCCGAGGCGGCCAAGATCTACCAGACAAACTACGTGCGCAACTCCCGCGCCATCGGCGTCCTGTGGGCGATCTTCACCATCCTGTTTGCCATCGTGAACGTGGTGTGCTTCATCCAGCCCTACTGGATCGGGGACGGCGCGGACACCCCGCAGGTGGGCTACTTCGGGCTGTTCCACTACTGCATCGGGAGCGGACTGTCCCGGGACTTGACCTGCCAGGGCAGCTTCACGGAGTTCAGCAGCATCCCCTCCGGCGCCTTCAAGGCTGCCTCGTTCTTCATCGGCATGTCCATGGTGCTGGTCCTCACCTGCATCGGCTGCTTCGCGCTCTTCTTCTTCTGCAGCACCGGAACCGTGTACAAGATCTGCGGCTGGATGCAGCTGGCTGCAGGTAGGACTACAGGTGGAAGTTCATGGGTGGGGGGTCATCATTTAAATGAGTTATGTGGTGTTTGATGTCAAAAATAACAGCATCACTCAGATTATGAACACTTATGACATTTGTTGTAATATATATATATATATATTTACTTCACTCTAAAAATGTGCAGATTTTACAAGAATGATATCTTAACTCTGCTTTCATTTACTTAATTGTGAAACCTCATGTTTCATTTCACCAATCAGAACTTTACATGCAGTAAACTTTTTTGACATTTATTCGTTAAATATAAACATTTGGCCACTGAACTCGGTTGGATGTCTCGTGAAACGCTGTCGCAGAGCATTTCTGCAGCCACTAAAAGACTCGTCCCCACCGAGTTAACAGCCTTCGGAAAGAGTAGGAGGATTAGACGTTTTAACTTTGCTTGTGGACATCTCACCATCGGGATGACGCTAAATCCCTCAAATCAGAGATTTTCATTTCATAAAATGTGAGAATCCTGTAAGAGGGGATCAGTATCAGCTCACGCTGGTTTAAACAAAGACAGCCGAACAGCAAAACCTCACATCCTCTCAGCTCCTATCAGTCGCTTCTAACATCTCAGCAGCTGATGTACTCTCACTCAACAGGTAAGTGCTCCACATTCCCATCATTAGAGTAGCTGAAACACCCATAAAACCTTTTCAAAACTTCTTGACCTAAAGGTTGTAACACTGACTGGTGCTGCAAGTTCACACCAGAGAAGTAAATCCAAGCGCCAAAATGACAAACACCAAACGTTATTGTCTCCCTGTAGCTTTAAGACTCTCTTGATGACTCGGGTCCAGTGGGCTCCATCTCCTCTGCTGGTTTGATTCCCACCAGGAAGGAAGTTTAACTGCAGTCCTGGAGGTCCACTCGGGCTTGTCCAGTTCTTCTTATACAGTCTGTGTTCATGTCCTCAGTGGACACCTCCTCTTCGCCCGACATGCTCCGAACTTACACTCCAGTACCGGTTCCACCTCTGCTCTTTTAATGACCACATCTGGGACCTTTCTTTAACGCTGCTCCTCGACTGCATGTTCTTCTGGTAAAAAAGTGCTTGGTAATCACAAATATTCCTCCAAGTGGATGTTAAGATGCAGAACATCAGATTTATCACGTTTCAGTGGACATTCATCCCTTCTGAGATATTATAATCTGATGCCAAATTAATTTTCCATATCCAAACATGGTCAGCATCCTTGGATGTGTTCTCAGCCACGTGATCGTGGACGCATCCAGGGGAAAGTTTCCCAGAATGCATTTCCTATCAGTGAGCATGAATACTGAATCCACTTCAAAATGTTACCTTTGTTGTGACAGGAAGTAGTTTTTAAAGGTCTTCCTGTGATAATGTGCTTCTGTAACGTCCACCTTGTGGTTGATTTACCAAGTTAGACCCTGTCTGGACATTTCTTCTGACATTTTTGAAGCTACGAGGGATCACTAGCTGCGTTGTGACGTCATCAACTGCGATACTTTTCCATGAAAGACGTCCTCTTGTCCTCTGAAGTGGGTTCTGAGTCAAACCTGCCAAGTATTTGACCAAGTACACAGGTCCAAGTCAAGTACATCTGAAGCATCAACATGTGGTCAGCGTTGGGTTTATAATTTTACTGTGTTATAGTTATGTCCATGACATTTATTCTGAAGGACGTTTTGTGTTTTATGTCACTAATTAACTAACTAACGTCCCTGTACTTTCACTTCTGCTGAGTGAAACAAAAAAATATGTCCAAGTGAAAGATTGCTGCAGAGGCTTCGGTTTTTATCCTCGGTGATATCCAGCGATATTTGGTTTTATCACTTGCAATAACGTCATATCAAGCTCTCAGGTTTCTCTGAACTCGACTTCTGATGTTTCGTTGAGGTCCTGGTGGCCTCCAGCGTGCAGTGGTTGGACAGCCGGGCTAAACTCACTTCTTTTTAACTCCACACAGACGTCTCTTCTTTGATTTTCAAACTTGGAGCCCAGTTTTAATGAAACTCTAATTTACACAGAATCACACAGCTTCTTCTGGATCCGACTTCTTCATGTAGGAAGACATGCCCCCCCCCCAGAACTGTAAACACTTTGATGTTTATGATCGACCAACTTCTCTTTCATCGTCTTTTGGTCTTTTTGAACTCGTGATTCTCCAAGAACTGCGATTGTCACATGCAAACGTGCACATTTAAATGAGACAAGAGTCAGGAAAGATCATTAGCATAAAGTGTGGATTTCTTTGGCTGTTGCTGAGGAGGTGTAGAAGTCACCTACATATTCTCATTTGTCCTGATGGAGGCAGATTGAGTAGTTTATAAAATAACAAAAAAAAAATGTTGCAGAAATTCAGTCCATTTGGTGCAAGGTTAATGGAAATTTTAAAAATGCCAAGCAGATGTGGAAAAAAAGTCTATTAATAGAAACTAACTAACAGCTATGTAAATCAAGAAGCTTTAATTTAATCCGCAAACAACAGATTCGATCTCGTTTCATTTGTGCAAATGCACTTTCCCACAGAAAAAAAGATTTCCAGTACAATCTCTGGCTGCGTAAATAATCCCCCGCCATCATAATGAGCTTCTTCACAGACGCCTGCAGCAAAACACGGGTTGCTCTCAGACGGAAATCTAACGTCAGAACTGATAAATCACATTAGCAGAGCGGATGCAGGTCCACGTTTGTGTGCAGAAGGACACCTTTAGGGTGCAGGTAAGTCATCTGAGCACTGGACTGCAGAATAATTCAGTAACTGAACTTTAACAGCAGGTGGATAGAAAATGGACGAACGATTGGACAAAGAGGTTAGCGGGGCCCCTGACCAGCTACCGGCCTGCTGCATGTTTCATCCTGAATGTGTGAAGATGATGCTGAAGATGAGCCGGACCGCCTCTGAGAGAAAACACAATGATGAGCCCCATCACAAGGCCGTCCTAATGAGCAGCAGTTTGTCTCACTGCAGGATTTTAGTCACACATCAAAGCTGCTTTTCAGTCCTCTGACTCACATGCTTCAGTTTTCCCACCTCGTCAATGTAAAAGGTTCGCAGATTTTATGTTTAAAAACAAAAAAAAAGACATGGAGGGCTCCAGATAACGATCATTTTCATAGCTGTGGTCGTGAAAATGTTCAAATACGTCTCTGCAGTTTCCAAAACAACAAGTTGGTATTTTTAGTTTGTTTATTGTTCAACAGTGAAGCCGTGACACTTCCAGTTAAATCCTTCAGTTTGACATTTTAGAGTAAAGAAATGGCATGTTTCCAAAACTTCAAGTACAATATGTACTTTGTGCTCAATAAGAGGCTTTGTTGTTTTTTTTTAACGGGTTTATCTGCTTGCTCTCATGAGATCAGTTGGTTTAAATTACCTAAATTCATACTGGCAGCTGAACACCACCTGAACGTGGCGCATCAGCTGGATCACTCCTTTAAACTCATTGTTTAACCATATGAGTCAACTTTCCCGTTTTAGCTCCCTTTTGATGCTCTGGTGAGTTGTAAGCGTCTGAAAATCGTCCCAGTCTCCCTTTAAGCCGTTTCCTTCTCCTGTCACGTTACCTCCAGAGTGTCTTCTGCTCAAAGATGCCGTTCAAAGATCTCCAGGCAACTAAAATAAGCAATACTGAGGAGCTTTTTTTTTTTTCTGTGCAAGCAGGCTGAAATCCCATCGCGATTGTTAAAAATCCTCCCTGCAGAAATCGTTTCTGATGGTCCGGGGAGGCGGCGCCGGCTGCTCGGAGGATTTTCTACATCTTTGATGATGTCTGATTGGCCTCTGGTGAGGACGGTCATTTAGAAACAGATCTACACATCTCTGTGAACTATCTGCTCCTAAACCAAGATAAGTGCAGATGGAGAGCAAAGTACCACCGCCTAGACGTAATCTAGAGAGGAAAATATCAGATTGTTCTTTATTGTCGATGGAAGACTAAAAGGTCATTAATAAGGTCGACTTCAGGATAAATTACTTCACTAAGCTGAAGTTCAGAGGTATATAACATCATGAAAATAACCAGCCTTTAATCACCGGGTTAACCAGTGAAACAAGTCCTTTCCTAGTTCGCAGTCAATTAAGATTTGTGCTTATCAAAATTGTAGGCACATGTTTTATTTACTCCAAAGGCGCAGGATCTCATTTATTTATATCATGTAACATTAAAGCTTGCCGAGATTATGCAAATAGGAAACGAGTTTGCCATTTCTCCTGGTAAATTAGAGCAAATCCAGACTCGTTATTGTCAGATCATAAAATGAGAAGCTCAGTGAAATAAATAAGCTGCTTTATTTCAGCTAAAAGAGCCCTTAAGGAACTGTTGTTTGGATTTGTTAACATTAACATGACGTGTTCGAGACGGATATCAAATTAAAAATGAAAAAAAAAGTGAAAGTTAGCAGCAAACCTCTGTGATAATGATCTCTAAAGTTTTATAATTCATTAATTTCCGCTTCACATCAACAAAAACCTCAGAGCAGCAATTAAAATTGAACTGAAGTGATGAAAACAGGCTGTGGGTAAATATGTCCACGGTTGTAACCCAGCATCGTGAGGGGAGGGTTTTTCTGGCTGCTGGCATGTGCCGTCTTCTTAACTTTTGCAGACGTTTCTGGAAGTAAAGTGTTTAAAGAAGAGTGAAATTTCCTTTCAGAGAAACTGGAGCAGCCGCTGAACTCCCTGACCGTTAGTGGGAAGCGCATGGCCGCTGCCTCTTACCCAAGTCCTCCGCTCTTTACAAACAGTTAGCTCTGAGTTCGCGGCGCATCAGTCCACGAGGGATGAAGCCTCCTTTTTTAATTTATTTGTTTATTTATTTATTTTTTTTGCATGCTGCCACATTTCTGTTTCAAAGCCCGTCCAACCATGCGCGCTTGCCAACAAGCCCGACAGGGCTGAGTTTGTTCTCCCGCCATCATCAGAAATGAGGGAGTATCTTTGAGGGGGGAAAAGTGGGTTTCAGCTCTCCGGAGACTTGAGGTATCCACTCCACGGTGCGCTACAGCTGATGTGATGTTCAACGCTTCCCTTTTCTTCTGTCGACGACCTCGAGGTTCTTCTTTGTACACATGAAGCAGTGAAAATTCATGTCTTTGTAATGAATAAGTCAGTTCCCACATGTGAATCCTTCCCGTCATCGACAGTGAAAACAGGATGATGTGAGCATGCTCAGTGGCGCTGGGATGATGCTGAACAACCTGGACGGGCTCCCGAGCAGAGAAGCAGACATGAGGACATGGAAAACTGACCCCCCTGCCCCCCAGCGTCTGTAAACCCACAACAACCCTTAAAAGCACGAGTGGGTTACGCAAAGTGCATCTCAGGTGTCTCCAAGTCAGCGTCCATTTCCTGGTTGGCCTCACCGGCAGCTCGCCACGTAGTCGGCGGCTCTGCTCGTGGTGCTCTCTGTCCATTAACTGGTCCTCCAGACGGGTGGGGGGGTGGGGGGACTCTGAACCAGCAATAAAAGGTCAATTTGGAGGTTTATTGATCCAAATGGTGCTTTTGAGAGCAACAGGAAGCGGCGCTGCAACAGCGAGCAGCCCTTTTGATGGCGTGAACTGCTCAGTCGTGTGTGAGTGACAGGAAGACGCAGCAGTGCGTGCGTGTGTGCGTGTGTGTGTGTGTGTGTGTATCTTGCGTGTTTTAGATGCATGATAATGCGGTTTGAAGCAGCGGCTGGATGACTGCTGCCGGCTGTCCTGTGTGGTGTTCAGATGAAGAACAATTCAGAGAAGTCAAGAGCGGCGTGGTCGTGCTGCTAATCAGGGAAAAGAGGGGGAGAGGTGTGACACTACCGTCTGCAGAGGAGGAGGATGGGTAAAAAGATCCTGAGTATAACAAAACAGAGGGAAAAGATTGTTTTTTTTTTATTTTCTGTGCGTAAATGAGTAATAACTAAATACCTCGTCTTTGTCAGGCTCTTCTTGTCCCGCGCCGACGTCAAATTAGTTACTGATTTTGCTTCAAATCAAAAGCAAAACTTAAGACAAGCTACCTCTTATAAATGTTCATGCAGAAACTTAAAACTAAACAAAAACGTTTAGGTCACCTAATAATCATGAATAAAAATATTAAATCATATAATTTATAATCAAAATATCATTAAGTCATCACATGGCACCATTATCAAGTTATATGTAACTAACATCACTGACAGCAGACAAGTCTTACTGTTCACAAAACAAATAAAACAAATATAATTATGAGAAAAAAGGCTTGAATGGAAATAAGTCTATAAAAGTTTACACTTTACACACACGAGTTAACACAATACCAAAGAGGAAAGACATCAGGAATGACGAAGCTATTTTCAAACAACTTTAAGTCCATTTTTTAAATAGTTTAAAGCATCTAAATATAAAACATTTAGATGGTCTTTTTGGGAGTTGGCTTCCCAGCATGTTTAAGAAAAAAAAAGAAAGAGAGAAGGGGGGGACATCCCAAGCTCGACATGCTTCGGTAAGCATGTTAAATGCTAAAGTACAAAACTGGAAAAAGACAGAAGAAGAAGTAGGTTTTGTTTGGAGAGGTTTCCAGGAGCCGCCTCGACATAAACTAGAGACTAGAGGAGACTTGTTAAGCTTGATGAAAACCAGATCAACAAGTCCACGTGTGGTGATGCTCTACTGAAACTCAAATCAGCCACATCCTTGATTTAGCCTCACTTTCAAATTTAATACCATGAACTTCCCAGACGGGCGGACTGTAGTTGTCACAAACTTCCCCGTGCAGACACTTCCTGAGCAGATGAAGTGTGAGAAGATGTAATCCATCCATCTTTTTTGGCCGTTGGTGCAAATCGACCCAAATACAAAACAAATAATAACGATCAAATATACTAGAAATGTAAATGAGGAAATGTTCATAAACTGTAGCTTCCAACTTTATGAAGCAAGTTAAACTCTTCTTGCACTGCGCTAGTTTTTTTATTATTGCTCATGGCTACGTGGTTGTCACTTTGAATGTCGTAGACATGGTGGTGACGGCTGGATTTTTAGATTGAAAATGTGAAATTGTACATTTTGCTCAAAACTACTGTCTCTTTGAGTTTGCACGTTTAAATGTGAGGACAAAGAAAACACAATTCAAAGGTTTGCTTCGTAGCCTGGTCAAAAGATATATTTAACTTTTTATTAACTGAAAAAAAAACATTATTTGCCTGCCCTGAAATTATTAAAATACTTCCAAATGTACAACTGGTTTCACAGCTGGTGAATTTTTCATTTTAATAATTAACTACTGAGGGACAGGAAACCATTTTACCCCCCAACAAATGAATGAATAAATAAAATAAGATAAATAAAGAAACCTCCAAGACTATAAAATCTGGGGTTTTTTTTGATAATAACTGGCATCAATCAAAGAATCTTTAATTTAAAATAATAATAATGTGAGCTTTGTGCATTTACGTTGCAGTTGAGAGTCCAAAACGACAGCTAATACCGGGCTAATGACATCAGGCCAATCTTTATCCTCTCATGCGTCTAATGAGTTACAGGAAGACTCTGAGAGGCTTTACAGTGATGTAACGTGACCCCACACGAGACACAAACACAGTCACAAACACAGTGAAATGCCCATCTCCGACTGAGGTGTTCACCTGAGCGTCTCGATAAAACCCTCTCCTCTTCAGCTGCCACCCAACAAGAGAAACATCTCTTCCCCTTCAGCTCGGAGAGGTCACGAAAGCTGGACGGTGTTTTCACAGAGTCCACTCCAGAAAGGTGGAGTAAAAGGCAACCGGTGAAGCGGCCAAATTAAAAGCCAGCCCAGTCAGCTAAAAATTGCAGCGATGGAGGATCTCGACAGCAGACTAAATCTGAGCTCCTGGATTAAGAAAGTGGATCAGCTGATGAGGATCTTAAAGGGACAGTAACACAAAAGAAACCCGTGTTTGCTCGTGGTAACGATGCTGCTCTGATGCACTTACCACCAGCCACAAATCTACAGCTAGTGAAATACAACATTACCACGGAGTTTAAACTGATTTATTGCACGTGATAAGAAATCTGCAGAAAATGTGAAACCAATAAACACCAAAGGCTGCAGTCCTCGTGAAGCCAGTCAAGGTTGGACCCCCAGACTCGTGTCTTTTCCCCCCTTCTCTGCCCACGTTCACCATCGCACCACTTTCAATCAAGGCTGCCGGAGCCAGAAAATGTAAAACACAACAGTTGTACATTATTTCTAAACAAAAAAAAAAAAAAAAGCCTCAAGGTCACCGAAGGCCAGCGTGGGTGTGGGCGAGTTTTACTCGACTTTTCAAGGTGCTCTGCCGGATTGTGAGCACCTCTGGCTGAAGCTGGGAAGTGTTTGCTTTGATTGCGTAAGCAGAGAAGACGGCGTCCTCGCTGGGTTTTTTTTTTTGAAGCGGGGTCCTGGAGGGGCCGAAGGCTGAGATAGGAGGCATTTGTAGCTCCGCCGGTTTACTGCCGTTTCATACTTAATACGCCTTGGAAATCAATCCGGGGAGCAAGTTTACCCAGAGTGTAGCTTAACTCTTAAAGCCTGAGCCCACTTTCATACATTTCTAGATCCAATTACTCATATCGAACGTTGAGGGGCTTTAAAACCCACGTGGGCTCTTCTAACAGTGCAGACCGAAGGGTCACCTACTCACCAGAAAAGTCTCCTCGCTGAGCCGATGTCCAGAAGAAACACGCTCTCTCTGAAAACAAAACAAAAACGTGTTCAGGCTATAGTCACAGACTGTCAAAGTGCTTTTTATAGCCAGTGAAGATGTTCACACTTGTTTTTTTTGTTTTTTTTTAGCTCCGTCTTGTTGTTGCACGAAGACAGGCTCAGAATAAAAACTGCTAACCCGGTCTCACAACAAAACGTGAGATAGTCACAAAACTTTAATTAAGTCATGTCTGCACATATTGGGATTTTTTTTTCCAGCTTTTTGTGCTAATGAACACAAAAATAACTATATTGTCACCATTTTTAAAAAAAATACTCATGAAAAGACTGTTGCCAACAAGTGCAAACTACTTTGACGTTAGGCGTTAAAAAGTTTGGGGGGGAATCACGACCTTCTGTGTGACACTTTATGACAGACAAAGTCATAAAATACCACAAAAAACAGGATTTTCCTGGATTTTTGACTCAGAAGTTTTCCCTCTTCTGCTAAAAACTCCGGACACACAAACCAAATCTCCAGGTTTGAAAATGTTCGGATGTTGTTGTTTACATTTATCTGGACGTCTTTTGTGAGCAGAAATGGGACATTTGAAGGGCTGAAGAACTACGGCACTACCAATTCATCATTTATCCCATTCGTCATACAGAATACCGGTTTATTTTTGTATTTCAGCATTCGGCCTAAAAATACGGGGATATTCATTTTGTCTATGCAGTTAATTCATCCGTCCTTCAATGGATGAGCTATTAAGAGGACAAGGATGAGAAATGAACTCATTAAAAGGCACTTACGACAAGAATCTGGTGCTTCATGAAATGAACCTAAAATAAATACGTAAGAAAAGAAAAAAAGAAACCTCTTTCCATTGATGATCAGTTTTCCACTCAACACGCTGCCACCCGTGAGTGAATCCGACGAGTCGACGCTGAGTCGTGGTAGAGGAGCAGGGTTACGGGCTGAGGTCAGAGGTCAGGTGAGCAGCGGTATGAATGTTGTCATTTAGGCTCGAGTTATATCGGAAAAATGATACAATTAGAAAATGAATAATTACAGCTGAAACAACGAAACTCTTTAATCTTTTTATAAGATTTATAAGCACTCCTGAAGCACCGCTGCACGGCTTTAAATCAAGACAGTCGCATAAAACACGGTCAAATAAAAAAATTAATGAAATAAACGGCGCCGACACTGTGAAGGTCACAGAGTTTTGAGCGATTTACTCCAGCATGAAAAAGTTGCCGTCCTGAGGTGATGATGAGTTTAAAATGAGAGGAGGCGTGATGGACAGACGGCGCTGGAGGAGAGAGGGCGGCCCGTCGGAGGGGAGGCCGCGGCGGCGTGTCTGACTGGGGAACGGGGAAGTGTTTAAAGCCTTAACTGTGACTGACACAGAGCAGTTAGGGCGTGGAGCGAGCAGAGAGATGAAGATCATGTGAGACAGGGGAGGAGGAGGAGGAGGAGACACCGTCAGGGAAGATGAAGATGACACCCAGACACCTCTGTCTCCAGAAGGTTCTGGGACTGAAATTACGCTGGAGAAAGTAGATTCTCCTCTGCTCCGGTTAGGGCCAAAGATCAGGACATTTATCTAGTTTGTAAAATAAAAACGTTAGCTAAAGCCCACTTTGATTTCAGCATGTAAATGAGGTCGTGTTTATTATGGTTGTGAATAATAAAGATGTTTAAACTGGGGGTTAGTTGTTTTAGAGTATAACATGCTCTGGCTCCCAGAAAAAAAAAATCAATTCAAAAAAAGAGGTAAAACAACTTTAAAATTTTTACAAAATAGCTCCAAGATGGATGAGACAGAAGCGAGGCAGGTAAACTATTCTAGTTTAGTCACGAAGGAAATGATTTTATAGCGTCACAAAAATGATGTAATTACTCAGAAAAGTCTTGACAAAAATAAAAAGTTACCACAAACAACTTATTTACTTTTTTATTTGTGTAGGCATTTATTATTCTTACCTTAAGAACTAAGAATGAGGCACTTTGCTTTCCAACTATTGATATAATGAATCCAGTTTTGGTCACAGGTGTGATTCAGAGATTTCAACTCTCAGATGGTTTGTCACTATACAACTTATTTCTAAAGTTCGCCGGTTAAAAATGTGGCTGCACCTGAGGAAAATGTTATCTTTTGACAGAAAATACAGTTTTGGTAATTGGTTGGCTCCAAGTGTTCAACAAATTGTGAAAATGATGGAGGTGTAGTTTTCTACTCCACTTGTGCCAAAAAAAAAAAAAATCTGTAAAAAATACAACACTTAATAATAATAATAATTTTAAAATTCTCAGTCAGCTATTTGGTTTATTTTTTTAATATTTTTTAAAATAAATTCCCACTTCTAATAATGATCTGTGTATTTTCTTATTAATAATAAAACTATTGAAGTAAGATTTATGCTCATGTTGTAAATAAGTGTCACCGGCATGCTTCAAAATTGTTGCTTTTAAAAACTGAGAAATCTCTAATTATGCACCATTTTTTTTGCATAAAGTGACACAACCTTTGAAGAGCAATCCACTCTTGTCTTTATTTCTGAAATCATTTTTGTTTTATTCCCCAATCTTATCCTCAGTTTGATTTATGTTGTTTTTTAAGACCGACGAAAGAAACCGCGAGGTTTTGGAAGCCCGCTGACATTTTGCAGAGCTGCTTCGTCCTTTAAACTGTAATGATGACGGGATCGTGACCGACTACCAGGCAGGAAGAGCCGGTAGCCGAGATGATGGGACAATAACGAGGCATCTCCAGAATCCTGCAGCAGGTGGATAAATCCAAGTTACAGCTTCATAACAGCCCTAATCAGGTGCAGACGATTTGGAGGTAAATAACAACGTTGAATGGCACAAAGAGTAGAAGAAGAGTGTGTGTAAAAACGGCAAAGGGCCCCGACTAACCATTAAAATATATGCAGACAAAAGAAAAAAAAAATAGAAAAAAGTCAAAGGGCACATGAGAGTCTTTCTGACCATCCAAGCAACAGACAACAGCGTTGTTTAAAAAAGTGTTTTCAGTCTCTCGCCTCCGACTCCTTGTGCGAGGAAGCGTCACTAAATAGCCTGCCTTCTGCCCGCTGCAAGAGGGATCAGTAGCAAATCTCCCAAAGGCGAAAGTGGTAATCTGAAGGAGCAGGAGCTCACCCCGGAGCAGGAAAAAAACGCTCCGCCATTCTTCTTCCCCCCTCCTTCAGAATAACTTTTAAAAATCCATTTTGTCAGAGTCGAGAATGTCAGTCTGTTAAGCATTTTAAAGGCTATCATGGTAATTGCTTTCCATCTCTCGAATGCGGAGAGAATGATTCATATTTATCCGTATTTACAAAGCAAACCACATCCGAGGATTTGAATCACGCTCTGCCTGGTCCACGCGTGGTCATTTGCGTTTGCTTTCACCCATCCATCACGCCAGCTTGGCAGCTCTGGACCACGTCCACTCGGTCAATCACAGCTGAACTTCTTGTTAAGTAATTGAAAAATCTTTTCCAGTCAGACCAGTGTGAAGCGTGGATACGGGAAGGCCCGGTTTATCCAGGCCCCTGTTGGAGCTGCCAGAATATCAAACTTGATGTGGAAACAACTCTGAACATGTGACTGCAGCTGGGTGGTGAAGCAACACGGCTGTGCGTGTCCTCCTCCGGTAAACTTCAGACAGCACTCAAAATGCAAATGTCTGAGTCTTTTTAACTCTCCAGACATGACTGTGTATGGCTGTGTAACGGATCAAATTTCAGAACGCAATATATGCAAATCCGAAACTGTTCTGGAAATCAGCAAAGGTTCATCAGCCCTGCTGGAGACTCGTGTAAAGCTCAGCTCCGAGTTCTTCTATGCCTCATTAAGATATGATTATCCCATCTCCCCAGGAGTAATGTCATTGGTGTAACTGGGATGGTGGTGGAGGAGGAGGAGAGGAGCAAAGAGGCAGATAACGGGCCCGTCCTGCTGCCCCGGCTCGCCTACAAGCTTAGAGACCTACATACTTAATCCTGAGACAGTCCCCACCTTCTCAGCTTCAAGGAACAAACCATCACAACCCCAGACGACTGGAAACTTTTCCGGAAAGACTCCTGTTAATGTCAAAAACGAGACTGAGCTCTGAGGCCCGCCTTGCTTTGATCCAATCTGACAGGCTGAACGCAGGAAACGAGACCCAGAACCAACAGCAAGCCAAATATGTGGTCACATGACCGCGCGGCTTCTCGATGCCCACGGCCTCTCCGTCGGTTCTCACGGGTCAGAGCCCAGATGTTCTGGACACTCCAGCCAGTTTGAATGACCCGGCAGCTATTGTCGCCGTCGTGTCTCTGCATTCAACATTTTAGTCATTTTAACTTAAATTATGCAAACAAAGCCACTTTTTTTTTTAAAAGAATAAAACTGCAGTCTTGGAGATGAACGAAGCCTCACTGAGTGCATCTCATTTGGTGCAGATCTTTAAACGCCAGGTTATGAAATATCCTTAAAACATTTGAATTTAATCTGCAGAAGCCAGGGCTGATTGTTCAGAGTCGGTGTGGCTCAAGGGCGCAAATTAATCTCTGGCTTTTGTCGAATCATATTCAAATAGTTAACGCTAACCTGCAGGTCTGCAGCGGCGGGAAGCCCGGGTTTCCAGCCTCAGCGTTTCGAGTTGGTATTCTCCTTTTTCCTCTTCCTCCTCGGCTGTTTGCGTTCATGCCAGAGCCGAAGCGAGCGCTCTTCTTTCTTGGCTCATAATTGGAAAACGAAGCAAGTTGGATTCCACTTAATTAGGACCTGAGGGCACAAGAAGAGAAAATGACTTGACACAATAAATCTCAGTCCAGGAAAAGCAGGAGGAGGGTGTTGTGAATAAGGCAGGTGGCGTGTATTTACACCGCGGTCGTCGTGCATGTATCTGTGTCGACATGTTCAGTAATAATCTGGGAAAACGAGAACATTAGTCGCACAACAAAACCTGCCGTTTGTGAGACAACAGACATGAAAAGCCTGGTTTCAGAGTTAATTCATGTTACGAAGGGTTCTTCTCCAAACATGAGCAATGATATGATGCGTTCTTACACTTTAAATCAGAAAAACTGACTTTTTTTTTTTTTAGCAACTCTAATCTTATATTAGATACTAAATCCCATAAAAGAGACTTTCTCCTTTTTAAACTTGCAAGTCTATTTAATTTTAAACAGAGTTACGGTTTTAAAATGGAGACAAAAAAAACAATATTTTTAACAGTAAACACACACGTTTGTTTCTCGATGCCAAGCCATTTGATTTGGCATGTGCTGTCACGTCAGGTAATCCGGTTAATCCATCAAATGGGATGGTTCCACATTTGAGCGCGCCATGAACACGCATCCTTTCTGAATTTTTCATGGGTTTGTTGACTGCATCTGAATTCACCAGCATTTCTGTGGGCTGTTCTTGGCCATTTCCACGCTGGCAGTGGAAACAGTATGCAAAACTCCAGTTTCTAATTTGAACGGCGACATGCTTCGCGAAGATGGATTCTTTTAGCTCGTCGCCATCTGATCGCAGAAAGTGGAAAGAGGCTGAGAAACGACAACAAATATGGAAGCTGGTGTGTTTTAACTCCATCGAGATCAGTCAGTTTCTGTTCGGCTTTTACATTTGAAAGGTCAACCAGGGTCTTTTATTTTTCTTTCATCTTTTTTTTGTGCTTTGTGAACTAGGAGATAGAGAAATGTGATAAAACTAATTTAAAAAAAGCGAATTGTTGATATATGTACACATATATATATACACACATATACATACACACACACATATGTACACACATTATATATATATATATATATATACACACACACACACATACACACACCTATATACACGTATATACATATGCACACACACACACATATATATATATATAGACACATACACACACCTATATATACATATTTTATATATATATATATATATATATATATATACCTATATACATATATATATACACATATACACACATATATATATACATATATATATACACATATACACACATATATATATATTTATATATATATATGTATATATATATATA
>JAOWBL010000016.1:8246640-8257388 GCA_028564865.1 Zenarchopterus dispar
CACACACACACACACACACACACACGAGTGCAGCCTCCTGTGGAAGTGAAGCAGGCTCCCCAAAATGGGTCTTTCCTGAATCTGCAGCGGTGATCAGATATTTATTGTTAGAGGAATAAAAAAAATAATTATGTTTTTTTTTTCTCTATACAAAAAGCTGTCTCTTTGCTATACTGAGCCACTAGTTTAAAACAAACGGTGTAGAGCGGACAACCGACGAGAGAAGAGGAAGTGTAAGGAATAACTGACAAAGGAGAAAGAAGAGGGTGTAGGCTGGAATGTCCAACGACAACCAAAGTGCAGGGCTTAACAACAGTATTTCAAACAAGACAGAACAGTTTTCCCCTCGACTGCAGAGAGAATTGTATATAAAAAAAAAGTGGGGGGGCTATGAGCACCTGGGGGATAGTCCATCTTCATTTTCCATACAGTTTGTCTTGAAGATTATTTCACTGTTCTTTTTCATAAAATTTTCTGTCCTTGTTTTTATTTATTTTTTTAAAGTACCCTTTTATCCCACAATCAGCTGTTTTTCCACTGGCCATGAGTTCAGGTACATAGAAAACATATCTACATATCTTATGGTACATGCCCCTCTCAGGCAGAGTTCTCAGGGGCTGTTGGGTCAGGAAAGGCAGTCAGTGCCATCCCGAGCTCAAGTACCCCGAGCTGTGGAAGGGGGTCGTGGACGCAGGACCTCGAGTCCCAGAAGGCATCTGGGAGGCAGTAGCCTGGGGTTGGCCTTGTTGAGTCTGTTGGGGAGGAGGAGGGGGAGGTGGGGGCAGTCCTGTCTGCTGAAGGGGTGGGGGGTATGTGGATGGGGGCACTGATGGGTTCGTGGTAGCACCAGGGTGCAACAATGACGGCTGAAACCCCCCTAAGTTCTGATAGTGGTGGGGCTGCATTGGGGTGTTGGAGGAGGGGGCTGGAGGAGGCGGAGGAGGTGGTGGTGGTGGGGTGAGAGACAGAAGAGTGCTGCCAGAGGGAGCCTGCTGCTGCTGGGAGGTCTGGCCCTGCAGGGGGGGTGGCGGAGGAGGGGCAGTGGAGAGCATGAGCTGATGCTGCTGGATGGGCGGAGGCTGCAGGTTCACATGCAGCAAGGTAGGACCAGGTATTGGGTGTGGAGGTGGAGGAGGGGGAGGTGGGGGTGGAGCAGATGAACTTTGATAGTGCACGCTGTGAGGAAGAGTCTGCATCAAAGACTGGGAACCTGGGGGGTAGGGTGGTGTCACAGCAGGTTTAAACCCAGGGAAAGGTCCAGAAGGCGAAGGACTCTGGCTGGGAAAATACGCAGTGGAGACGGGAGGCGCTGGCGGTGGAGGGGGAGGTGGTGGAGGAGCATTCTGTGTGTTATACTGGGGGAAGGGAGCAGGGCCGGTCGGAGCCTGGGTCTGGGGCTGGCTTTGAGGCTGGCCGGAGAACAGCGTCCTCTGGCTGCGGAACGGTGAGCCCTGAGGCTGAGGCTTGGGAGAGTGGAGGAGGGAGGGTCCGGGGTAGTGAACAGGAGAAGACGGCAGCGGGGTGGGGTGCAGCTTCGTGGGGGTCAGAGGGGCTGGTTTAGGTCCTGCAGGCTTGCTTGGCAGCTGGCTGGTCGTATTTGGTGTCCAAGGCTGACCATCTCCGTCTTCTTCCTTGGGAGGTCGACTGGAAGGCTGGGGAAGAGTGCCGGGAGAGCAGGGCTGAAGAAGACAACAGACATCAGGGTCAGCTCAACTCCACCTCATCCCTATCACATCATATCATCAATCTATATCCACACAGAACATTTCACACGTTAATTTCATGATTGATTGTGCTTTACAGACAACTGACAGCAAATCCAGACAATCTGGATTATACATTAATTAAAAATGCAAAGAAGAGACCACGATCCTTGACTCGACTCACCGTGTGGGTTGGGGTCTTTTGAAGACTTGGAGATGCACACTCTCTGAGTGCAGGTGTTTCACCACCTTCTACCTCACCATCTTAAAAAAAAAAAAAAAAAAGAACCAATAAAAGTTATTAGCAAACACAAATACCTAACATGCTGACATTTAGTGACTTTATCCTCACCTGTGTCTTTATCTTTGCTGAGCAGCAGAGCTCTGTGGTAGCTGCGTTCTCTGGCTTGCTCTACAGACGTTGATGATATCCTAAACACAAGCAGGAACATATTAAGCCATGTATGAACTATAACAAATACACATTAGACAGTTCGTAAATTAACATGATATGTAAATACATTGAGCTTGCCGTATCTGTTCCACAAACAGAAAGATCATCATACAAGCATTTAGCTGTTCCTCGACCTGGTGAGCACCTACCACTGTCCATCTCCTTCCTTCTCTCTCTTCTCTCCAGTGACCTCCGTCTCCTCACTCGTCTGAGGCTCTTTTACAGTGGTGGCGGTGTTACAGGAAGCTGGGGGAGCAGGAGGCAGAGGAGGCTCGCAGCTGGGCTCCAGAGCAACAGGGAAGGCCTCCACAGTCAAAGGCGGCACCGTGGAAACCGGGGAGCTGCACTCAGTCTTGGAGCCACTGCGCCGAGCCTCGCGCTGGCGCTTCCGGTACTCCAGCAGCGAAACCTGGGAAAGAGCAAAGCTGAAATGTGATTTCTGAACAAAAAGCAACCCTCAAGTCAAACCAGTAGAGGGCAGTGGCAGGATAGTTGTCCACACCTTTTGAGATCATTACTTCATTTTCTTACAAGTATTCAGCATTTCCTTCTGAAAACGGAAGGAGGGGTCAGATACCAGCATTTACATTTGTACGTAGCCTAAAATTAGAGAATGCCTTCACGCTTCCTGTTTCACTCATTTACATTCTTGTACCGTTTCTTGTTCTCTGACTGAGCAACACCTGTTAGGATCGTGTCTGTTCAACCATCATTACAGTAAATACTGTATTTTACTACAAGTTCCTTCTTCCTTGATGCTGTCTGAGGTTATTTTATTTCTAATTAACTGCCTTCTTGTCAAAAAGTTTAAGAAGGTTTTAAAAGACATGAAATATTGTGATCGAAACCCTCAAGTGAGTGTGCATGTGCATGTGACAGAGAATCAGTAATCACTTAATTCACTTAATGAATAAACATGTCACCAAGTGACATGGGTGGCAGCGAACAGACTTTCTACAAAGATAAAAAGATGACACACAGGTGAAAGCTCACCTTTTTCTTTTGTGGTGGGTTCTGTGCCGACCCCCCTCCTTCACCAGTACTGTCCCCGTTCAGTGAACGCGAGAAGCTGAGCGAGCCTCCTTCTTCAGAACACGGGTAGAAAAGTTGTCCTTGAGCTTCACTAAAGGGAGGCTGAGAGCCAGCCAGTGACCCTGCTGCAGCCCCAGCTGCAGCCTCGGGCCTGAAGGGAGCTGCCAGAGGTTCCAGGGTGTGAGAGGGGGTGAGGTCCCTTAAATTTGAGTTGACTGGAGAGAAGTTCAGACCAGCTGGTCCAGTCGGGCCCCTCTCTGGGCTTTTGATCCAGCCAGAATATGAGGAACCACACATTTCTGTGGATGAGGGAGTCTCACTTGAGCCCTCCGTGATACCAACATCTGTCCTTTCCTCTCCACAGTCCATCGACTCAGCAGCTGGTGGTTGTGGACTCTCTGGAACTGAAACCTTGACTTCTGTTGTAAGTCCATCTGAACTGGGAGCCCTGATGCAGGGAGAGGAAACCAGCGAAGGGGGACGATCGGCCTGTGAAACACAGCAAGAATTCATATTTGGCAACTGCATATATGTATGACCAAAAAATATAATGTTGCCACTTCAAATCCAGGAAAACCAGAAAACCCTCTAAAAAGGTACCCTGGAGCACATCACTTTCAAAAATAATAATGTTTGGCTAATTTGTATATGTAAAACATTCATTCTTCTGAAGCATTTGGTGGGGTAGGTGGATGGGTTTAATCATCATGCCTGACATAATACTTTTATAAACAAGAGGAGTGACTCGCTCACCTCTTGCACACAAGGTTTACGGCTGACCTCTGGTGAGTTCTCCACAGAAGACTCACTCTGAAACAACACAAACCCAGTTACTTCTTATTCTCATGAAACCATTTTCAGCTGGACTTTCTGGACAGACAACCTCACCTCCTGAAGGGGGTTAAGTGTATGTGTTGGAGTACTGGGCACAGGCTCTGCGCTGGTCTCTTCTGTACGGGGACGTGGTGGGGTCGTCAGTAAGGTGGGTGTTGTGGAGGTTTCGGACTGGTCTGCTCGGGTGGGTGTCGCACAAGGGGAACCGTAAGGTGTTGAGCTCTCAGACATACAGGCGTCTAACGGGCTTAACCGTCGCTTTTTCAAAGGAGTGGGCAACTCTGAAAGAAGCAAATATTCTGTGGTTTAGCTCGATCTGTATCCAAGTACTCACCGAAAAGAGATATTTGCCTTTAGTCTCAATGTTCAAATTTATTTAGATTTGTTTCTCGTAATTTTTTTTCCTGTCATAAAGCAAAAGCAGACTGTTAACTTTACAACCAGATTCTGGACCTGGAATTACACCAATGAAACCTGAATAATACTGACTAAAATCGGCTGGTTCTGAAGGATATCAATCGGATTTTTAACTTCAAATCATTTGTAGAAACTGATCCAGGTTAAGAAGTCTCACAAAAACCTACCTGGTAGCGAGCAGGTGCCATTGTAAGGTAGAGGGCTGTCAGAGTCACCGTTTATGGAGGGGCTGAGAGGGCCATCACTGGCCATGTGAAGGCTCGGTCGTCTGGCTGGGCTGGTGGAACCCTCCTCCTCTAGAGCTTGCTTCAACCATCGCTGAGAGACACAACACAAGCTTGTTAAATTCATTTATTCAGCCCGAGCATAAGGCCACCGAAATACAGACCATAACGCACTATTCACATTTCTTTCAACGTTGCAGGTGATTTTAGGGGTCAGAAGAAAATTCACAAACACCCAGTTTGTACCTTCTTGCAGGAACCAGTGGTTGGTGGCGTTTCTGGTAGCTCTCTGGAGCGCCGTCTCCCGGTAGGGACACCAGGAGTGGCAGGGCTGCGATTTGCCAGGAACGGGGACGAGAAGCGGACGTAGTGTTTCGGCGTGCTGTAGACCTGCGGAGAGCAGGCCATGCCTGGTAAGGCGTTGAGCTGAGTAGCGAGCACTTCAGGGTCACTGCTTATTCTCAGGGGCCTCTCTGGGGCCGGCTCCGGCGTTCGTACTGCACCACGGTCTTGTTGTTTCTCTCCCACCCACTCACTCACAAAGTGCTGTTGAAGAGAGTTTGAGAAGTCGTTTTAAATCCACCGAAAGTCCACAGGGCTGAAATTTATTTGTCCAGTTTATTAGATAATAATAAAAAAGACAGAGTACAGGAATGTCAGGCGAAGAGAATTAGAAATGTGCCTGAACCTTTTTAGTTTTGAAGTTCTTGCTTCCTGTTCGGTTTCTGTCAGGAGCAGGTGAGCTGGTGTGTGGAGGGCTGCTGTCTGGCGCTTGTGACAAGATGGCCTCGGGCTCTGGCGCGGTGGGCGTCTCTCCTTCAGGAGCTTCACTGGGCAGAGGCTCCACAGTCTCAGCTGGAGAGCTTGGTGGCAAATCAGAACAGGTACTGATGGTGCGAGCTCGTCGACGCTGCTGTCCGATGTGAGTACGGTTCCTTGAGAAGCTTTTCCTGTTCCTTGACTGTTTTACCTTGGCTGGCTTCAACCCTGGCTCCTCCTTTACTTCAAGAAGTGGCTATGAGAGAACGACAGTCACTTTAAATCAAGTATTTAAAGTTCGGATAGTGATACACCAACCTACATGTGAAATATCTTCTACCAGTATTTCCTAAACTGTTTGCTGTGGAGCAGGAAAGCAGAAGACTCCTCTGAGGAGGGTAGAAGTGTTTAATTATACTCTGTGCTCTCACCTGCATCACAGCTGGAGAATCTGCCGTCTCTGGCGTTGCAGGAGGCTCCTCTTTAACATCACCGCGGCCCCCAACGTCTGATTTTATGCTACCAATTCTCTCTAGGGCCTGCTCCCTGCGCTTCTCTCTCTTCTCCATTCGGGCAAAAGCTTGCAGGATGGCCTCCATCTTCCTCTCCTCACGTGTCTGCAAAGGGTTAGATGTGGGGTTGGGAGGAAGGGTGAAGAAGAGAAGACCATCATCAGTTCCCAGAAAAGTCTGGAGGCAGCAGTGGAATTGGTTAATGGGGGTTATAAAGCAATGCTAAAGTCGTGCAGAGATGTGACCGAGAGGCAGATTGAAAGAAGGAAAAGGATAAAATAAAGTAAAATAAAACTCCCTTTCCATAAAAGAGCAACAGAGGAGGGAGATGGAAGCAACAAGAAATGCAGTGCGGTTGTGTCAAAAGTGACTAGGGCACCCAGAGGTTGTAATTCATCCTGTTTGCCTGGAGTAATCTGTGCATCACAATTTCAAACGCTCCTTACATGGAAACCATGGCTTCCTCCACCGTCAGTCACACAACACCTCTTTGAAGACAGAGTCATACCACCAAAACATACTGACACAACATGTTTGGCTGCACAGGTCAGACTGAAACCTCTGAATAGACAGGACTGTTAGTATGCTTACAAGACAGTCACCACTAGCAGATTTGGTGGTTGAGCTGGTATATGGGTGAGGTTGGCTATGTATGGGTCAAGTTTACCTCCTTGGGTTTCAGTCCCCTCCAGCTTGAAGCCGCCCCGACAGGGAGATGGGACTGCTCCGCTGGGTTGGCCTGAATGTTTAATAAAGAAACAGCCCAATTTAGAAGAGACATGTCCCCCCTAAACAAGGCTTCAGAGACACTAGTCACGTCTGCACTGAGGACTAACCTTCTGGTGAAAAATACTATGTCAGGTACAGCAGGCACTGGGCAGAGTTGGCTGCAATATCCTACTACACAAGACGCATCTTCAGTAATGCCATTACAATGCCTGGATGTGACAGGTGCTGCAAAATATTGAGACCAACTAACTTCTATAGATCCTCTGTGATGGAGGTGACAAAGGTTGCCTATCATTTGAGAAACATGGTAAAACCTTTGAATCATCAATCCAAAATGGTGGTCCTGATCGCAGTATGTGGCATTTTTATTTGTGGCTAATTGGACAAAAGACAGCATGAGAATGTAGAAAATTTAAGATCAGATTTTCACATCACAACTGCTGCCGAGACCCACGTCTCCCATAAAATATGACATGTCACAATGTAAACACACAAGACAATCCAGCTGTGAACAAATTCATCCTGGATAGACTCCTCACTGCGCTTCAAGTTAAGACATGTTCTCCAAGGGTTTGTCCTAATGTTTTAAACTCAGTCCAAACCACTTTAAAGGGTTGATATCCAAACGAAACCACACATATATGACAGTGTCCACAGGTGGAGGGTTGTCTATTATCTACGTAAAACAGGACAAATAACTGATGCACTAACAAGCACAAATAACCACAAGTACTACATGTCCAAATGACAAACACGCATATACAGAGGAAATTTAATTAATTAATTAATTAATTAAAAAAAAAAATCAGCTAATAGGAGTTCTGGTAAGCGCTTAATTGAGCAAGACAGAGCCAACACACACCTTGCTGTGGCCTGGACTAACAAGCTCCACGCACTTTTACTTGTAACTGGCAGTATGTGAATGTACATTTCACTGGTTCGGCACCTGAACTCGCTCCTGAACCACAATCAGCAGCCTATTGGATCTCCCAAAGTCAGTATGGCCCTAGCAACCAGTCTGTATCCGCTGCAGCCCCTCCTGTGTCTCCCGTTCTGCCTCCGACCCCCTCCCTTCAACTATCTGTCTCTGTCTAGCTGATTAGCAAAACTGTATGTTGCCCGTAGATGAGTCAGCACTTTACACCTTGGATCCACCGCATGAAATGAAGCTGACTGCGGGGTAATTTCCAGAGTGTGTGTGTGTGTGTGTGTGTATTTGTGTGCCCCTATACCATGCTTTATTGTGTGTATATGTGTGTATCATCCCATCTCTGAGGGACACGGGGCCATTTGGCAAAGGAAGAGGAGAGCGCTGATACCATGATAGGCCATTTTGAAACCACGGGCTGCAATGAAGATTAGAGGTGATCTATACTAGAAGTGTAATGCACACTGGGGGACACTTTCAGCTTGTATCAGACAATAAATGGGTTTCGCTCCCACTGATGGGAGGAGTTGTTGTTTACAAGAAATTTATGCTGCAGGCCTATTCCCATGATGAAGAAAAAGGGACAAGCACAGAAGCCTCGATGCTGTGAGGAAAGAAGGAAGTTAAAACTAAGGAGGGGGGGAAAAAAGCAGGAATGAGTAAACAGCAACAGGGAGACTGACAGTAGTGGGAGTAGTAAAAGTGATGAATGATGAAGAGGTCACTAGTTTGGAGAAGGGGAGGTAGAGGACAGCTGCTCCTATCCAAGCCTTCAGCAGACAAATAGTTAAGTCTGCACTCAGAGCGACAAGGAAAAGTTTTATTTTTACGTTTTGCTCCTTTTGTTCTGCTGGGTGGCTGCATAGCAAAAGAAAAAGAAAAAAAAAAAGCTGTAGCCCCTAGCTTGGCAGACTTACCATCTTCCTCCTCCTCTCTGCAATCTGCTCCTCTGACTCCATCTCTACTTCATTGCTAACGGAGGTTTTGTCTTCTAGATCCTCAAATAACTCAGGATCCTGAAAGAGGAGCGGAGAGGGGGGTATGGCGCTTTTATCATGGCTGGTCATTCAGTCTGACTACAGACTAGAGGGAGACAGGGAAGAGCGGAGAAGAGGGGGAGGTTGGGGAGAGGGGGAGAGGCTGGGGGAGAGTTCCTCAAAGATTGAGGGGGTGGGGGGGGGGTAACGCGATCCTCTGTGGTTGGTCTGAGTACAAAATATACCTGCTAAAATCTCGAGGCCTTTTTTGGATTTCTTTTTTTAAATAACCTTCCCTGAGAATAAACGTTGTTGCATTTGATGCATTACGTCGTCAAAGGTGTGTTTTTAAGGAGTTGTAATAAAGTCTTTCCCCTGGTAAAACACTTTATTACTGGTGCCTGAAACTGTCATCACTCTCACAACTCTGACACGTTAGCTTAATTTCTAAATAGACGAGCACCCTGTTTTAAAATAGACTTTGACACAGACTATACTGAATTCAGCCACCAGAACAAACCCTTTTTATTATAATTTAGCTGACCACAGCAAGTTCAAATTGTTGTTCTGGAGTAGATGACAGATGAGACTGTTGTTGAAACTGACACTTCCAAGGGAAACACTGTGCTCCGGCTGTGCGCTGGAAATTACACACAACCACACATCTTCCTAGACAAGTGATGCAAAAGTGTCTCGCGGAGTGAAAACCAAACTTTGTCATCTAAATTAGTATTCGATAGGGACACATAAATGTGCATAAGAGGAAGGATGGGGGAAAAAAAGAGGAAACTAAACAGGATGTTTATCAATAAAGTGAATAACAATGGAAAATACATGCAAAGACCATTTTACAAAAACAAACTTGCAAGCATGGACCATGAAGGTTAAAGTATTTTACAGGGAAATAAAGTATGACCATGCAAACTATGAAGGAAAAAGAGTCAAACAACAGGAATACTGGATGCGTTTTGGACCATTTTCATAAATATACCTTCTTACCTGGTTGTTTGAGATGGAGAGGCGGAGAGGAGAGAGTTTTCGCTGCTTGCTGTCGCCTATGCTTTTGCTCTTCCCGTCGCCATCTAAAGCCATATTCTGGTTCTGGCCCGGGTCATCCCGTCCCGACTCCTTGTCCTTGCGACTCCCTCTACGTCTTCCTCCAGAGCCCAGGTTCTCTGTGGGTTCTTGGTTGTGCTTCAGCACCGGGCACTCCTGGTTACCTTTCACGCAGGCACAGTCCACCTTGTATTTACTGCAAAAATTAAAATCAGACAAAAGGTGGGGGATGAACTAATCTACTCTCGCTAACAAGACTGCTTTATGCTTGCAAAGTTTGTTACTTATAACTCACCAGCTGCCATAGTCGAAGTCAAAACCTATTGTGATCTCTGTGCCCTTGCTGATAGGTCTCAACGAGTAGATGTATAAATGCAGCATGCCGTCCTCAATGACATGCCGCACCTGGAGGAAGTTCACCAGACCATTAGTGAAAATGAACCGTTTCCAGCTTCGCAGGACTACGTACAAGAGGCAACGGATTCACCATTTAGAGACATTTACATACTTCTGAATTGGGGGTGCAGGAACGACGGGTGAAACGTGCTTCATTACCAAAGCTACGGGCGTCTACACACATCTCGAGTCCATCAAATTTAGAATAAAATAACACAAACGGGTATGGCCTGCAAAAGAAGAAAAACAAGTGAGATCAATGACTCATTGGGAAAAACGGCATATAAAAACATCTTCTTTGGGTCTGAAGTCAAAATATTCTTTTTCTCAGGCTGTTGTGAACTTTTGTAGTGCAAATAATACTGAATAAAACAGTTCAACGAGCTTTGGAGCAGCATCCTGACCTCTTGAAGAAGTACCCGTTGGCCTCAAACTGCTGTCGAAGCATGAACTTTCCCCTGTACTCTATGATGAGGGAGTCGGGGGGCAAGTCTCGCACAGCCTTGAGGATTTTCTTGTTCTTCTGAACTTGACTCTAAACAAGAGAAACAGCCTGACATAAGCAAAAAAAAAAAAAAAAAAAAAAACATAGCTAAACACTGGAAATACTACATAAAAACTCCCAAAGGGAAAACTAGCATTTGACACTAAATACTAGTATTGACTAGTATAAATACTAGTTGAAGACTTTTGGATGTCATGTTTGAATGTAATCAAATTCAATTGT
>JAOWBL010000016.1:8257488-8287711 GCA_028564865.1 Zenarchopterus dispar
AATACTAGTATTGACTAGTATAAATACTAGTTGAAGACTTTTGGATGTCATGTTTGAATGTAATCAAATTCAATTGTTAGTGTGGTTTGTACCTCTACTGGGGGTTTGAAAGAGGCCGGGTGCGTGTTGTATGCCAGACTTTTGCCATCACCCTGTTCTTTAACACGCAACAGGACCTGAACGTCCTCGCTGTACTGGTTGCTGCTGGCTTCCTCATAACGCTCCATCCACGTCTTAATCTTGTTCTCCCACAGAGAGAGGTGCTCTGCTGGCTCCACCTCTGGAGCTGCCCCCTGGGGAAAAACAGCACATTTGTGACTTGTGGGTTCAGGTTTCAGATGATGGTGTTCTGTAGAAGTCTATAGACAGTAACTGTGAGTTGTTTCTGAGTTTACCTTTACTCTTGAGGATTTTCTGGATCCCTCTCTAAAGGCCTGCAGGGAAAGGAATAAAAGGTAAATTAAAAATTAGTTCAACTTTAATGATGAAAATAATGCACTATTATTACAACTTAATGAGTCCAATTTGACCTTCTTTGCACGGGCAGAAGATGCTGGAGGCTCTTTTTCACCACTTTTTTTACGCTTTTTATCAGCCTGCTTATTGCCAAGGCGCCCTGTTGTCAAGGTGATGGTGGTAGGTGTGTGTTGAAAGGTGGAGTAAAGCTCAAGCGGAACCTCATCTCCGCTCTCTGTAGCACTGGTGTCTCCATCTGAACAAGCAAACAAGTTGTTAGGGGAGAGTCCCGCACAAAGGATCCAACATACTCTGCTATAAAAAGCTGCAACAGCTGTAGATACAATAAGAGCTGTCCAAGTTATAATCATGGAAGACGAGGAACGTTACACAGCACAAATAACAAAACTGTACTCTGCTACTTGTCCAGCAGGTGTCACTGTGGCCCCAAACTCAGAAGCTTAAAAAAAAAGAAAAAGAAAACTAAAGAAGATGTTGGGGTCCTGCAGGGGGAGGAGTTTACCCCCTGATACAGACTACTACCTGCAATATTCACTAACAAGCGGAGCATTTACTGCAGCGAGGAGGCCAAAAAAAGCAGAGCCAAGACATGAATCTAGATGCTTTTAAGGCAAGTAGCACCTCTGAACTCACAATAAGGAATTTCACAATTTAAAAAAAAACAAAAACAAAAAACCTCAGTCAGCTTAGTTTGTCAATGTACTGCTTTGCTAAGGTTATTTTTAATATGAACTGAAACCCACCCCAGTTTCTCAGCAGACTTCGGGTGTGTTTGTGTCGTCTAGCTTACCAGATAAGCACTCTCGTTTCTTGGTCTGCAACAGAATGGCTTTCTCTCTATCCAGATGTCGCGGTTGGCAGCGTTCACACAAGTACGTTTCAGGAATGTTCTGCCTGTCGATGCCCATGCAGTCTATGTGCTGCCAGGCACTGAAATAAAAATACAATAAAAAGGTTAGTGACAAACTTTTAGCTGGCTGTTTGAAGTTGTTTAACATAGATTTTAGTCACAGGTCTGAGTCAGCTGCAGCAGCCAAAAGCTCTAAAGCAAAAATGACAACTGCATGAACATTTCTAAAGCCACAAAAGAAAAAGAAGAACAAGAAAAAAAAACAAAATCACTGCTTGCTTCTTGTGTCACTTAGGGTCTTACCTGCACTTGTCACAACAGATCATGTAGCCATCGTCGTGGGTGAAGCCACAGATACAACGGGTGATGTCAGCCCCGTAGCTGCCATCTTCTGATGTGCTGAGTGTGGTGCCCCTGGATGCTTCGTCCTGCCCTCCTGGAACAAACAGCCCCCCTTCTCCTTGTCGGATCAACATGGAAGGCGGCGGGGAGGCCGGCGGCGTAGGCGGGGGCCTCGCCCCATAGTTATGGTCCTGATGGAGAACATAAGATGCAAAGATGATGTATATAACCAAGTCAACTCACAGTCAGACCAAAACTGTCATGAACTAACAAATGTACGATTTGAAGGCAGAACTACAGATCAGTACTTCATTAGTCAATTTAACGATCGACAGAAAATCAAAGATGGAACCAAGTTCTACGTTACTATTACTCAATTCAAAAAGTGCCAACATTGTGAGTCAAGAAAACATCGACAGCTACACGACTGTCTTAACACGACTTTAAAAAAAAAAAAAGTTAAGTCACAGCTAAAGAAGCACACATTGAAATGAAGGTATTTTACCATGTAAAAAAACAAACAAAAAACATTCCACTTCACCAAGCATAACACACAGGTGTAGCTCAAGGTACGCGGTAGTAGGTCAGAATACAAGATGAAGCCATGCATGTATACTCACAGCATACGGCAGGCCAATGTAACTGTGGGAATGGTGAGAACTGCTGCTGTAAATCTGGTGTGGGTAGCTGGACTTTTCTACCACCACAGGGCTGGCCTCCACCGATTCTGGTCTGTTGGGCAGCAACACAAAAGAAAAAAAAAAAAAAACAAAACATAACCATTAACTTAAAATACAATGACAAACAAGACTGCTCTGTATTATTTATGCCTTTTTACCCTCCAACAGTTCCAGGAGGATGCAGTTTAACTACTGGTCATGACAGAGGTGCAGTGGGCAGAAAAGATGTTGAGATGCATGTTACTGCAATAATCATCACCCTATCAGACGGTCAAAGGGGACAAAAATAACACCGCAAATCCAGAAATGCACTGTCACTTCAACTGTGCTCGACAGACATCGGAGAAACAAATGTTAAAATTTATTTGGTTTTATCCCTGCACTCGTACCTACAAGGCACATAATCATGAGAAACGTGCTTCCAGTCACACAAAATAGCAAACACACACTCTTTTTTTTTTTCTCAAGCCTATTCACACCAAACCAGTAAATCCACTTTCCCTAGTGTCACAGTGTGGCTGAAAGAACCTGTTTAGCCGTTTCAGACCAACCTACCCCTATTATGATATGATTAATCTATTTGTCAGTTGCTGAAGGGGTGGCTCTCCAGAAAGAGGGAAGAGGAACTGGCAAAAAGATGGTGTGAGACAAGATGGTCAGGTATGAAGGAGGGAAAAAAAAAGAAGAGGAAAACACGAGGAACAACTGTCACCTAACGTCAAATAGCCACATGGTAAATCATTCAGAGAAGTGAGGAAAAAAACCTTGGCCTTCCTCTTTACAGAGTTGCACAGAAAATGCTCCAAGATCAGAGGAAAACAAAAGTCACAGCAGTGAACAGGTATGTGTAGCAACTGATGAGCATAATTATCTGTTTTCTCATGACATTAACAGTACTAACTGCTGTGTCATGGCTACGTTCAGCAGGGTTTCTTAAGTACGACAAAATTCAAATCCTTCCACGTACAACGAATATGAAAAGTCACTGAACAGATCGTGCATACCAACGCAAGACTTAACTGGTATATTTGTAAATTCAAATGAAGGACACAAGTACTTGAGAAGAACAACAAAAAAGGAGGGAAAAAATCCCCATGCATGAAAGACAAGTTAAAGCTTAAACAGGAAGTAAAAAACACAAACATGTGTCCTGTCTTCTCTTCGACCTAATAGTCCCCTCTTAAATAAGTTCAAAGTTTAGTTGATGGGTGAGCTACAGTACCTCTGTGAGCCCTTCTCAGCCCAATTACTCTTCTTGCACGCCGAAAGAGCACTGTGCAATACTTCCTGTGTGTATCACCACTCGATCCTTCACAGTCAAAGTGAAAACGTAACTGCATACATGAGGTCTGGAGGCGGTACCATGCTAAGGCGTGTGTGCGTGCACAACAGTTCAAGAACTAAACAGATGAGTTTGTCAAAGTGTGAAGAACAGGTTTTATCTAAAAGACAACATCCACAATTCAAAATTATGAAAGGGCCTGCAGAAGGTGCTCTATTTTTTCTTCATTAAGGATTAACTAGATAACTTTCTACTCTTTATAATAAAAAGGGATTTAGGATGTTTTCAGAGCTTGGATCATTCAGGGGATGAAGAGAACAAGCTGAAATCAGTCAAACACAGATAATACACAGGAACAAAGTGAAAAGGCAAGGCTATGTCTGCGTGTTAAAGAGAGAGTGAAGTACAGAAACATGAAGTTTAATTTGAGCAAACAGTTGGGCATGTTCTAGATACAGCTGGTAAATTCTGAGTATTTCTAAACGGACAGGTGTCATCAGGAATGCAAACAGCTGCTGCTAAGAGACGGTGAAGAGGCAGAGAGACCAAGGATGGAAAACGAAGAAATCAGAAGCAGCGGAGAGAGAAAGAGCAGCCCTGAACAGCCAGAGCCAACGCTCTGACTCCTGAAGAGCTCCCACTTGCTGCTATGGCAACCCTACGTCTTCTGAGTTCGAGCAAGCACGCGCACGCTGGGCTCCATGTATCACCGTGGACACGCAGCCTGCATTAGCCAACAGCTGGTCATGCTGCAGCAGACTTCAGGGGGACGTGGAAAGGACATGACGCTGTTTCTCTGGTGAGTAGCCAGCCTCGCTGCTCCAGTCTCAGCTGGCGCCCTCACAATTCTCTACAGACGTGTCCATCTACGCTCAGTCCCGCCGCTGTGGATGTGAATTGTGCAACACAAGGTGGAAGCCCCACTCAAGCTCGTTATCTGCTTTTGAAAAAAAAAAAATTTGCAGCAGGCAATCAGACTAAGAGCGTAGACGGACAAAGACCAAGGATGGGAGTCGAGGCGAGGAGCTAGCCATTAGCCCCGGCGGCAGCGGAGATCTGCAAAGATCAGGAGGGGGGTAGGGGGACGCCCTGGGACTGTTTAAGATGCCATTTCTGTGTAAGGAGCACCTGTCACTCAGGCCAGTAGCTATAGCAACAAGCCCTGCGCAGTGCAGTCAGGAGGGAGGGGAGTGAGGGGCAGATACCATAGCAACTCAAGCTGTCACAGCAACACCTCTGATGAAGGCAAAGGGGAGGGCTATCCCTCTTTTAAAGACACAGGAGCCCCTCCGTAAGTAGATGACGTGCACTATTCTTAAGTCATACACGAACGTCTTGCCTCATTTATTTGACTGGAAAAAGTCATGGCAATGTCCTTGACAAGACTCTGGGAAACAAAGAGGAGGGGCAACAGGAAGCCTGTTGCCATGGCTCCATCCACCATTTCTGCTTCACTGACTCAATGCAGTGCACATATGTGCAAAAATCAAGCTACAGCTTCAGACACGAATCAAGCAAAATTGATGTTTAGGGCTTCTGTTGAGTTCACAGAGTTTTTAAAAAACGCAGACTGCATACAGCTACGTTCTGGGTTTACAGTCGGTTTCAAATGAAAAGATGGAGTTCATAGCTCAACACTGAACGTCTACATCATCGGCCACAGCTGAGTGTAAGTAATCAATAGCACGAGTGATCAGTCCATTAGGAAAGACAGTCAAGAAGCCCTGCTTTACACAAAATCCTTTCCCATGAACAGTAACCTTATAAACACAAAACAAAAAGCTCAAACTTGCAACAGGAATGAAATCTAATCATGAAGAAACAGAAAAAAACACAGAGCTGTTACAGTCATTATTAAGACTATGTTTAGCCATATAAAGCGGAAATAAGAGTGAAGTGAGGGGGGGGGAAATAACATACTACACTTCTGTAAGTAAATGTTACTAAAGAGGAGAGATGAGAACTAAGACAAGCAGAAAGTAAAAGGTGGGCAGGTGGGAAAAAGAAGAAAGAAAAGTAAAACTGAGAATGAAGTTGTGGCGAGGGCAAAACCATAAATGGTATTTAAGAATGAACTAGAGGAGGAAATGAGGGGGCATAAAAAGTGAACAGTGAATGCCTGGAGTTACTCACTCTGAGCCTGCAGCCATGTCCAGGTATGAGGTGTCAGATGTGTCCACCCCTACTGGGATGACTATGCTCATGACGTTCTCTGCTGATCAGTTTTTGTTGTCCTACTGAGTCCAGAGAAAGGGAGTCCAAAACACTGAGGCATGCCAGCCACAGCAGTCATTGCAGACATCTAAGTGCATCCACAAGGCCTGGAGGTAGAGTGAGGTGGAAAAAAAAGGGAAAGCAAACAGATAATCAGTTAATATCGAATGGCAGCACAGTGTTTGGGACTAATGTCACTTCAACAGTGTATTTTATTTCCTTCCTTGAACAAATGAAGCAATGGTGCAGCATCTCTCAAACCTGAAGTTAGCATTCATAGTGAAAATGGGGTATTTCCAGCACAAGTAAATGCATGATTCACAATTTCAGATCACAACAGAGTCATGGACAGAGAAATGTTCGCCAGGAATTCCCCCTCTGACAAAGCTACCAAGCTAAGGTTAGTGACTAGTAAAAAGTGCACCGATACAAGACTGTAAGGCGAAGCCGGAGCCTCTGATGTGAACTGCGCAAAAGCGACCTCTACACACTATCTGCCAGGAATGCATAAGGCTGCACTGTAAGAAAATTCCCACAAAGGGGAGCAAGCGAACACATAGCAGCCACCCTCCATGAAAGGAGGGAGGAAAATGCAACACAGAGGCCATTTTTCCCCCTTTCGACTGATGAGGACTGCTCTACTCTAAGCACTGACACCAACATTTGATTAAAGACACGCACAGTTGAGAAACTGAATTGCATTTACATGCTCAAGTGTTTTCCTCGTGGAAAAACTTTCATTTTCATCTGTTAGCACTTCTAGCACTGCACATGAGAAAAGCATCTGTGTAAAATCAAGTAAATAATAATTAACTATGTTAGATGTAAGAAAATCTGAATCATCTCTTTGGTCTCTAATTGTAAAAGGCTAGTTGGATCCATCATTTCATATACTAAATGTTGACTGTTACTGGTCTGTGATGTGAATGGAGACAGGAGCATGTGTGTCAGTGTGGCTGCCCCTGATACAGAGAGCTCTGTTGATAAGCGGGATTAGTGGGAGGGACAGATGCTGAGACAAAATAGGCTGGAGGTCACACCTCCGCCTGCTCCAGCAAACTGTGACCAAACAAAAGCTCTGATCATGGCAGAGGATAGATGGGAGAAGGGTTACAAAGCAGTGATGTGTCATACGGGCACACTTTGGAAGCGAGAGAGCCAACTCCCAGAAAAAAAGAAAAAATACAAAACTAGTCTCGACATGCCCACAGAGTTGTGTACTTAAAAAAAAAAAAAAAAAATTAGCTAAGCATCCCCTCTCACAAATACACCTCTAAACATACATTGTTGTGCCTCTCGAGGAAAGCTGTGTTTTCTCACCAGGTGAGCCCTCATCCCTAACGGCAAAGTTTCTCTCAAAGAAACACAATTAATGTCAAGAAAAGGAGACAATGTGATTCTTCTTCAATAGACTCAACAGCTTTAAAAGTAATTTCAGGTCCTAATTCAGCCAAATGAACTATTTAAGCCAGCAGGACTGCGAGACCCTCACAGCCACGACAGCTGTCAGCTCCAGGCCTAATTAATAGGAGAAAGAAGATCCTGGTGAGTCTGTGTTGGCCAAGGCTTCAGATTCCTTTCTAAAGGCACTGACCACCTTAAACAACATGGATAAACAGGAATTTTATGATACAAACTGAGGTTGCCACAGCACTTTTTTTTCTTCCCCCCAAAGAAGGGTAGGGGCAGTTTGCCAAAAACACTGAAGTGATAGGACCCCTCCTCCTTTCCCTTGTCTGCAATGTTTTTTTTTGTTTTAACCCTCCCACTTTGTTCACTTCATCCTGCCGTTTCTGGTAAGGTGGACACACGCAAGATCGCATTCAAACAGTCCTCTTCCACTCAGGAACGGACAGATAACCTCTCGGCCTGTCGTTTTAGACATTCCTCAGTATACCCAGCTCTCGGAGCAGCATGCAAACATGCGCTGCAGTCAGACGCAGTCCAGACTGACAAAACTCAGTCAAGAAAAAAAGAAAAACAGAACAGCAACATTCCTGACTAAGTCTGAGCCCTGCTTTGACTGCCTCCGCCTGCTCCTCCTACTTCCTCTAGGAGATCTGCCCATCACCCTGGAGAAACACAGCCAGAAAAAAAAGGGGGGGGGAAGTACCCCCCCACCCAGCCCTCCTCCTTCCTGTGCCCAGTTACCCCGCCCAAGCGGATTTCTCTCCCTCCTCTGTGCACTTCCTAAATAAACCTGAGACGGGGAGGCAGCGCCGAGGGGAAGGGGAGTGTCGCAGACACCGTCCCTAATTACAACAGGGCCATGACAGACCATTAACACACACCTTTGGCTACATCCACTGCTCTTATTGAAACATGTGAGAAGAAGTGGTAAGGAGAGCAGGGAACATGCTCAGGGGATGGTGAATAAAGCAGGAAAACAAATCCAAAAAAGAAAAGAGAAAACAGTGGGTAAAAGTAGGACTACCCACAACATGAAGTGGTTCAGATGTTCTCAGAGTGTGATTTCAGTAAAGCTGCATGCCTTTTATTTGCTCACTAAATAGATTTCCTTGCACTACGGGGAGCTTTATAAATCACCAAAGCGCCTCCATTTGAGAGGGCAGCGGGGTGGGGGAGGTGTACACGGGGACTGTCTGACAGTGATGCTACACAGCCAAGACCTGCGAGGACTCTGGGTGGCGGAGGAGAGCACAAAGCGTAATGTAGTCCGTCCTTTTTCTTCCTTGTCTCCCTGACTGAGGGGATCCAGTAACGTCATTGTCAGTGAAATGGCTATCCTTTTAAGACAGAACTACACTGGAGTCGGGAGGGGAAACCCAAACTGTCACATTCAAATGGTGACATTACAGTGAGCAGCTTCCCCCGCTCCCTGATTTATTGCTGTGGTTTAATCTTCATCTGTAATTTCACTCATGTTTTTGAGCCCAAGCCTGAGCGGACGGTGTTTTTCGATAAGTGGATGAAGCAAGACGAAATGAGGGGCATCCAAATGAATCTCCTTGTGTGACTTTACACCATATAACCCCGAGCTGGCTGCAATGACTCAGCTTACAAACTGTTAACACGCGCTAACAAATACCGCTTTACACACAGGAAGTTTGACCCAGATGGAATGTCCCTCTTTTTAACCGTTGTGTGCCCACCGTGGGACGGACCACATCTGCCTCGTCCTTCATTGATCGGCGTGCCCGTGGCCGCCGGGGCTCCTTCAGCACTCAGAGACTGAGGATGAAGTCATTCATCGATACAGTGGGGGATATGGAGCCAAGTGTCCACATAAGCCATTTCAGCTGCCACAATAGGAAGTGCTATTGTTGCGTTGGCATAGCAATACCTCCAATTCTGGAGTCAAGTGCACTTAAATGTCAGAAAATAAGGACATTAGCTAAACAGCCAGAAAATAAATGTCTAATGGACAGAAGTGCAGCAGGTTTATGGAAAGACAGCTTCACAGATTATGTTCTATGTTTATCTGCTGAGTATCAAACACTTGTTTCTGCTTTTCGCGTCTTGCCGATTTAAAACTTTAAAATACATTCTGAGAAGATGCAACACACACACAAAAAAAAAGCACAAAAAAATTTAAATATTGAAATACACTCTATTTTGTGCAGGACCAAACAGCCTTTAGTGAGATTTAGTCAAAAGAAAGCGTGAAGCTGAGACTGTCCTTCTGTATTTGGTGTAATGCCTGTTCAGGAAAACTCTTGGGCACAATCTTTCATTCTTGCTGCAACTTCCAGTTACAACCACGCTATGTATGGTCATGGGTGAGCTCCTCCAAACGTTGGACTGACTGCACATGGTAAATCCAATACTATTTTCCTGCTTCAACCAGGAGGGTTATTGTGACTCGAGATTGACAAGAAACAACATATGGAGCTGGTACTTAAAGCATCTGGAGAATGCACGGCCCTCCAAACTAAAATGTGAGGTATGCGTCTATATTTGTGCGGAAGACATGAGTTGAAGATACTCAACAAACACAACTAAACGGAAACTAAGAGCCACTCAGGCTGCACGACGACAGTGGTCAATGATCAACTTCACATCTGGACAGCAGTGTTGTTACATCACTAACATTTATGGCGCATCCCTGCTTTATCCTGCCTTCTGCTACAACCCGTGAAAGCGTCTGTAACGTAGGTGCTGTAAGGTTATGAAGGTGTAGTGAGGTTGCAGCCTCAGCAGCTCTAGCACTAAAGCCACCTGTCAGGGAGACAGCTTGCTAGTTTAAAGAGGGATCTGTTACGGCCCAGCTAGCAGCACAAAAACAGGTCACCTGAGCCCTGGTTTCTCTTCCCAGCTGGGATGCCATGTGACTAGATTTGGGCTCTTGAGCCATTCAGCTTTGTCTTTGGGTCTCTTGAGGTTTGGGCACCACACATGTGAGATCGCTGGAGACTGGGCAACAACAGCCACACACTTTAGTCCCACATGGTGAGGCGTATCTATGCAGACACTTCAGCTACACAGAAGTGCTACTGTCTCAGAGACGACACTTTATTGTCTGGAGATGAGAAAGGGCACAAAAACAATAAAGGGTCAAAGAGAAACCTCGTGAGTCTGTGGTTTTCATTTGCTCTGTCAATATGTCAATCCGGACACATTTGCCCTGCTGCATCCTTGTCTGGCGTTTCTGTTGAGAAATGAAGCCATTTTACACCTAGCTTGTGGCTTTTTGCGTCAGTGCATCTTTGGGTTAAGTTGGGAGGTGATGTGTGTTATTGGAGACGGTCATGAATCCATGCTGCCAACCAAAGTGCTCTGTCCCAACGGAAGAGGAGACACCACACCTCTACTCTCCATCCCTGTTCACACAGCAAACAAAATACACACTCTCCTGCACACAGCTAACAGGCTAAAAAAAAAAAAAAATTGGGTATTTAACAGGGCATGTTCTGGTATCACATAGACAGAGAAATAATTAATGAGTATTTAAACAGAGGCCTTTGCTCTTTCACAAGGAAAAGAGATGGCTTGGGATTTTGTGTGTTAGGGGGCAGAGATTAATTAGACATAATAAGGCACTCATGCTCATCTAGTAGTAACCACTCAACTTTATTAGACACTGAGAATGGCCAGAAGATATTTAAACAAAATGCTTGATATCTTTCCTATAAATACCATCTTGGTAAATTAAAACTGGCCCTGCCTCAACAGCTTATTTTCCATTGTATGGTTAAAGGGGCTTTGGGGGCTTGTGTCGTGCATTATTTGAGCTTCTACTTTAGTCAAACACGCCAGCAGTTTGTATGATGCATTTCTTGGCCCAACATCTTCAGCCTGAAAAAAGGCTGATGACAATACAATAACCTTTCAGAACAGCTAACTGCTTGCAACTAATGCAAACTTCCTTTATGATGCTGGGCAGTTTCAACCGCAGCAAATGCTTCGCTGGGAAAACCTAAGGATGCATAGCAAAGTGTGAATGTGAAGCTTGGAAAATGTTCTACCTTTTGCACAACTGACATAAAAATTACCAGTGGTAAAAGGTTTCTTGGCGAGAGTTATGAAAAGACGTATCTGAGTGGAACAAAGTGTCAAAGTTTGTCTCACATAGTGAAGCAGAAAAGGGAACAGGTTTGTCAAACGGTTAAACTCTAGCTTTTAAAAGTAGCATGAAATTGCTTACATCCACATTTTAATTTTTAACATTACCTAGATGACCCTAGGGTTCACTTAACTGTACAGAAAAAATAATAATCTCACATTGGCAGCCTACAGGATTGTAGTTATTTCACAAAAATCCTAAATATGCTGTTGCAGTCTGTACTAATATCATCTGATTTATAATTTGTAGCACTATGTAAGAGGAGTAGGTAAACAGAGATATCAGTTCATAACACCGTCTGGGACATAAGCATTTTATTATGTCCAATAAAATAGATTAGTCGTCAGTGTGAACAGCAAAAGCTTTATCTTCCACATCTCAGCAACTTGTGAATGTGCCCTTTATGTTAAGGTTAGAAATTTCAACTTTTAACATTTAATTAGTTAAACATTAGGTGCATATCATTAACACTAGGGACACACAGAAATAGAAAGGGACAGAAAATACAGTGTAGGGTTAAATGGTATAGATTGTTCTTTGGAGGTGACATCCCTGGTTTTATTTATAATTACAGCTTTGCATCTCAATAAATTAAATATGGCAACACTATCATGCTGTGTTGTCTAATGTGTGACAAAAACAGTCGTGCTCCTACATATAAAAAAACCAGGAGCTACGGGATAAACCGTGACGCATGTCACCGAGGTCCTTTATAATTTGTTGGGGTAGAAAACAAACACGGCTTGTTGCGATTCTCGCCAGAAGGAGCCCAAAGTGTTGCCGAGGCGATGTTTAAACGGCCTGACGTTATTTCGGGGCGAACTGAGACACAACATGCATGTGTTGTGCAGTTGCTTGTCGGTGAGATTGTCGGCGCTGCAGTCAGTCCTGCCGGTAGGGGTGTGGAGGCTACGGCGTTGCTATTATGTTACCACAACACCCTGCTGCTGTCGCCATTTTCAGAGCGCTTCTCTCAGGACAGCGTGTAGCCAGGGGAGCCTCGCCACGGGAAGAAAAGCCCCGAGAATGCGTTCAATCAACTCTCTCACACACTCTGCTCCAAGTATCACTCTGTCGGTACAGTTTCTGTGTTGTTTCACTAGACTTGTGCCAATTTTTTTTTTTTTTTTGTCGAGACGCGGGGCCGGCATTAACCTCTCGAAGTGTAACGTTAGCAGGCTACACGCAAAGGCATTTGAAAGTGGTGGGACAGCCGAAGCAGGTTTTGAACTAAACGTGGCCTTATCGTCCGATTAACTGAACGTTGTCAAGTCTCACACGATGCGAGAAAAAAGAAAAAAAAAGAAAGGAAAAAAAAAATCGACGTTTTTTTGGGGTGGGGGGGCCGGTAATTGAGGCCGGTGCAGAGCGGCCGGCTAACGGAAGCTAGCAGCATAATGCGTAGATGGTTCCACGACAGGAGTGGATTAATGCTCGGGTCGTCACAGACAGGAAAGAGCGACGACATCAGCGCTGACAGATAGCGAGCTCGGGGGGTAAACCCAGCCACGTAGGACGGCACATTCACAACGGTAATTCTTGCCAGGCTGAATAAAACGGCACAGTTTAGTGCCAGTGGAGTTTCAAATTGTTTGACTGGTGCGAAATGCCCAACTGGAACAACCCCTCCCCCACGGCTGCAGCATTTGATCCCAATACACACCGACTCTTAACTTTAGTCCATGTAAAAAATGCTCTTTTAAGTCAGGAAATGGCAATTATCGTCTTCTTGTTTGACATTGGGCCTATCCAGCTAACCGTGACTACGATTCCATAATAAACCTGCGATAATGCTGCGTAATCTCACCAGGAATCTAAGCTATTTTAGCGACTGGCTTTGTTTTAGTGGCCCTGGACAAAAACAAACCAATCATTTTCACATATTTGTTTATATGCCTTTCCAAGCACAGTTTTCTGGCTTTTAAGTAATGGCATTCTATTTTTAAAAAAATCTCAACTGAAATAATCTAAAAGGTGAGGGGAAAATCTTTAGAAGTCACTATGTCTTAACTTTCTAACTTATGTTAAATTTACTATTTTGATGATTCAAGCAACATCAGATATACCCACAAGTGGTGGCAGTAACTGAAAGGATTTCATCAGATGGACAGTGACAAAACTGGAAATAAAGGGTGCTGTGTATTGTAGGAGAAGGTTTCAACTTTGTCATGTGCAGAAAGATGTTGGTGGCAACTGTAAATCAAATGCTTGAGAATTTCATACCATCCACCTAACAAATGTAAAGAAACAAAACTAGAAAAAGTGGTAATTTACAAATACAAGAGCTATAAACAAATGTGGGATATATTCTCACTTATTGCATGCAGTTAGTATGCAAGTAATATAGATATCCAAACTATGCACAGTGTAGTAAAAGTAGTCATGACCAGTGAAGCCATAAAAACCACATTATTTCATGTATGTACACAAAACCGAATTAAACTGTGCGCAACATGGCCCGCAGTGTCAGTATGTCAAACTAAACACCCAGTGACTCCCCCTTTGTATCTGCTTATGTGTTTCCAACATGCGGAAAACGTTTTTTCTTTATAGATAATCTCACCACTGTCAGTGTTAACTGTTGTTAACGGTTTCTGAATGGGGACCTTATGCTGTGGAGCAGATCAACGTAACCCAAACGTTATTTGTGTTACGTTTCCCCCTTATGTGATAATTGTGTTGAGGCTGTTTTAACAATACCTACGACGTCTTCGTCATATTTAACTAATAACTTTGCGTGACAGCTACGTATTGCCACTATCGACGAAAAGTCAGAGCTTTACTCGGTCTGTGTCAAGCTAATTTGATCTTGTAGCATGCGCTAGTTAGCAAGTGATCTGTTGGCTTGCCAACTTGATACTCGCTTTGGAAACCCATGTCATTTACTTGGCTGTTTCGAGTTTTAATTAACATAGATGTGAAGGAAAATCATTTGGCTCGTACATACAGCGAACTGACAGTTTTCATTAGCAAGTTAGGAAGCTAAACTCAGCTGATACTACGTTAGCAAGCATCAGCATGATGTGCCTTAGCCAGCTAACTAAAGCCAACAATACCCTTCCATGGTCGGATTTGAACTCACTCTGTAACTACCACTTAATGCAGTTTACTTACCGTTTTAAGTCCACTCTGGAGGACCTGAATAGCCAATAAAGGGAGCTGGGTAAGACCCCCGTCGCAGCTTCCACAACCAAAACAATACTTCAGTCCACACACTGCGGATCCCTGGGCAAGGTTTAAAATGTTTGTATTTAAACTTGTCTTTCAGAGTCTCGTCTCCTGTGAAAAATCCATTGCCCCTTGTTATGCGCTGGGACCGGAATGTGGCCAGAAAACAATTCCAAACCGTTAAAACTGAGCCCCAGTCAACGGCGACTTTTAAAAAATTAGATGCCCTGAAACCTGTCTCTTTTCCCTTTGCAAAAATGGCGGCCCTGGCCAGGACTGACGAGACTCCGCCTCCCCCGCGAGCCCCCTCCCGTGCCATCTCTAAACCCGAGCTCCGCCCCCACACACTGCGGGGCTACACTCCCGCTTCGACAGGGGCGATGTGGCCGAGCTCCGCGCGCGTCCACGAGTCCTTGTGACGGTTCTGCTATTTCTGTCGATAACGCTTCAGATTTTGACGCTATGTAGTCGGTTCTTGTATTACTTCAACAAAAAAATGTTTGTATATATACTTTAAAGGATGTAAATATTTAAATCGTCAAATAAATACATTGTTTTCATAAGGATGCATGTTGCATTACATGTAAGTACGAATTAAAGATTACACGTGGATGTTCGCAAGCTTTTGGTTTTGTGTGGTTAAAACCCACTATAAAGTTAAAAACAGAAAATACTATATTATCACGCATGCCAGTGTTATATGAAGAAGCAGTGAGCCAGAAGTGGTATTTTCTTCAATTTATTGCGTTTTCAGAATGTTACACTTAGGCTATCAATAATAAACAGATTTCAATAAATTAATTTATTATTGCAGGTTGTTTAACGTAGCTCGTCTATGGTTTGTAATTCACAGGCTGCAGAGTGCTTGTGTGCTGTTATCTGAGTGATCATCTTCTGAAAGTGCAGTCAGTTGTGGGAATGTTTTTATGGGGAGGTATTTGTTTAAACCAAGTACTCTTTCCTTCTCTTCCTCTTAGGGCAAAAAGGAATTTCACTTCAATACAGACACACAAGTTTAGGATTTTATCCATTAGCACTAAGCAACAGCAGAAAAAATGAAAAAAACCTGACCAAGTATGCCAAAAGACATTTTAATTACACTGGTGGAGGAATGATGTAGACATTAACATATACTTTTTCCAAAACCCAAACCGCACTGTTTCAGATCACTCCAATCCATCACCAGACTGTGTAGAAAGCTGTTATGTAAGCCCTTACACAAGAGCAGCTTTTTACATATTGAATTGATATGAAAAGAAACAACATACGAAACACTGGACAATAATATTACATCACATATAAAGCAATCACTCAGTACATATCTAAAAGTCTAAAGCAAATATAGGTTTTTTTTAAATATATATACTGGTTTTAGAGGATGACCAAAAACATTCATGCATAAAGCTAACTTTGAAAAGTTTGCAACAAATGCACTGTTAAAGCAAAGTTTTTTTTATGAATGGGTTAGTATTGTTTTGAATTCAATTCTCATTAGCAACATTTTGCATCCTCACACTTTAAAACCCATTTGATCTCTATTTTATCTGCAGGGATATTGTTTTGGTAAATCGGTTACTGTCACGTTTTTAGAAATATGTCTGTAGAAATCCCTCTGACATCATATATGTGGAGGGAGGATGTCCTCATCCTTTCCACTTCCAGTGACCCTCCCCCACCCTAAACCGCATCCCCTGGCGCATGCGCACTCTCGCCGGAGCGCTGTAACTGCCGGTGCTCGAGAGGCCGGGCTGTTTGCTTTTAAGTTGAGGGACGACGGCGGTTTCAAAACTGGGTCGATCGGGCCGCTCCGCTGTTGCCCAATGTGAAAAGGAAACGTTCGGCTGAGGAATCCTACGATCACTGTCGAGTTTTCGGAAAGGGAAATTATTTATCCATCACCGTTGAACCTTATCGTGATTTCGGTCTGAGGTCGACATGATCTTTGTTAAGACTGAGGGAAAATAGTTAGCTGTGTGATGGGGGATTAGTGGTCGTCCAAAAGCAATTGATGAATATATTCTTTTTGTAAAAAAAAAAAAAAGAGAAAGAAATGGCTGGTTTATGATGACATCATGCAGTTAATATTTGTGGGCGGGCTCTGAGCTGAGAGGGGAGAGGGGCGCAACCGGAGAGCAGCACCGGTCAGGCGCCATTAGGTAACAATGTAAACTCGGTGTTTGTCCCTCGTTGACCGAAGCAGCCATACGGCTAAAAACCGAAATTACAAAAGTGAGAAGATACCCTCGGTGCACAAAGGTGAATGTGGATTACTTTTGTCGAGGCACACAACAGCTTCTTTTCATTTAGTGAAACTGGTCGTCGACTTGAAACAAGATGGCGTCAAGATTTTTTTTTTCTTCCCCCGTTTGGGTGGAGGCGCCGTGCGCGTTCCCGCTGCAGTCTCATTATTTCCTGTTTTTTTACCTCCTAGATCAGGCTTTTTTTGACTCAACTACGTTGAGCCGAGTCTCAGCAATTTATATAGAACAGTCTAAGCTATGCTGACAAACAAAAAGGGAGAAAATCCTTGTGAAGTATGACACGAACTCCCAGCAGATGACCATCGGTTGCCCTTAGCAACCCCGTGATTTTTCTTTTTGTTTGTGTGTGTGTTACACAAGTACTAAAAATGTCCCCATTTCCCACTAACAAGTTTTAACGGAGTAGTACATGTAAATTACAAAAGAGGCACGTCGCACGTACAGATTTGGACAACAGTGGTTTTTTTAACGCTTTGGCTGCATCTAGTGGGCAAAGCGGGTAACTACATCCAAAAAAAAATTAATCCCAATTTATTTTTAAATGAACCTATTAACTAAAAAAAAAACCTACAAAAGTTGTGCAATACCACGTTGGACCTTATCTTAGCTAAAGTGGTCAGTGATATTCAACAAAGCAGAAAGACGTTACTAAAAACCATATAAATGCCACAGTTGTGTAGTAGTTGTGGTCTGCTGTGAACAGACATGCAATAACAGATACAACTTTACCTTTGAAGTCTGCATGGGGACAGGAACACACAGAAATGATCACACAAACACTTTCCACCGCCATCAGCTTCCTCCCTGGACCAGGGCTCAGGTGGATGCTGTCCTATGGTATGATGAAGACCACTGAAAGTCAGTATACAGTACAAATCAAGCGTCTCGGATGGCGAGGGAGTGTTAGACTACATCCCATCACTTCTGAGAAGTTTTGTAGAAACATGTTGTGTCATCTAGATTATATCTTTTTTTTTCAGGAGTGGTTTTGCTGAAGTAAGCAAGACACTTCACATTCTGCTCTTTCTATAGAAATTGAAAACAAACAAACTGAGGTGTTGAGAAGCTGAATTCCAAGAAGTGGAACATTTAAGCTGTATTAGTTGGTCTCACCAGTTTCCAAAATATTGTTAAATGAATTAGTGAAACTCAGTGGTAAACATGAGTTTATAAAATTTTCTGAAATTAGTTGTTTGCTGGGGAACACGGCGGCTTCGAGGTTCCTGGTTTGACTCCATGCAAGAATTTTCTGGAGTTCACGTCTTCTTCCAGTGCTTGCATGGATTTTTTTCTGTCTAGTCCAGCTTCCTCACACAGTCCCAGTTAATTTACGTTTCTAAATTTTCCACAATAGTGAGTATCACTGTCCTACGTTGGAGCGGTAACATGTCCGCATCACTGCCGTTCTCTCAGATGAAGGTGTGATAAGCTCCGGCAGATCCCCGTGACCCTGAATAGGAAGAAGCAGGTTTAGATAATGGATGGACGAATAGTTGTTTTTGATTGTCAATTTGTATGTGAGTACATACACAGGAATCAAAAAGGATGTTTCTCTCCACTTCCCAGTACAAAAAAAAATTAAAAATATTTTTTCAAAAACAATGTACAAAAAGTACAATAAAGAGGGGTATAAAGTATAAAAGTGAGCAGATTATGTAGAGCAAAACAGAACAAAATCTTTTTCTGGCACTACAAATCCACTGTTTACATATTGTTTTTTGTTTGTTTTTTTCAGATAATTTTTTTTCCTTCATATAGTCGTCTACTATCACTCAAATGACCCAGTAAATATAAACAAGCTTCTGTCTACCATTTTCTAATCATTGATGAGTTACTGTCAAACAAACGTCAAGGCAGAGCCATTTTTAAGTAGGCGGTGTCACCAATAGTCGACTTCCCATCCAGCCAATAAGCAACGTGGATTAAGGAAGGGGGCGTTACCCTTTTGACCCAATCACAGCCGACGTTGTTCAGAGGTCGGTCTGTTGACAAGGAGAGAAGGTGACTTGTCTCGTAGTGGAGCCGGATCTCTACATTTCTTGAATAAAAATCCCAAAGAGGACGGGATTTCGCGATATAAACAACCATGTCTTCTTTCGGAAGGGCTTTAGGAGTCCTCCGAAGAGGGACTCTGCTACTTAGACGGAGTCCAGGAAGGATTACGAGCAGAAAGTAAGTCCGCTAGCGTCGTAGCTACCAAGTTTACCCGCTAACACGGCGAGAAATTAAACCAGTTAAATTATCTAAAACTGTAACACCGTAGCATATGTTTATTTGTATTCATCATCATATCTGTTAGTTTAACACGTCTTTAACTTGTTGATTTTATACTCCAGAGCCGGCGGAGGGCCTCACATTGAACCCCAGTACCGACAATACCCGCAGTTGACGAAGAAGCAGAAGTTCGAGTCCGAGCTCATCAGTGGGCTCATGTGGTTTTGGATCCTGTGGCACTTCTGGCACGACCCAGATGCGGTGTTGGTAAGTAAACGATCGTCTGTGCTGGTGCTGGTAACAGATGAACAAAACCTGGTTGTAATGGACCACTGGAGGCCCTATGAGGTCTAGATCCTCTTAATTTGGAAGTAAACGACACCCTAGATCAAAACAAGTTATATATTAGACATTAATAGTGGCGAAGAAAAGAGGGAAAAAAGAATAAACTGATACTGACGATATAAAGAGGCCCAAAAACACTTCCTATACAACATGATCCGTAAAAGAAAATACTTAGAGATGAATGTGTTCTCAGCTGTCAAAAATAATCAAAATATAATTGTATCATAGTATGGTGTTGAATCAGATACTGTCCAGCTTCAGTATAGTATTACTTCAGGTGGTGCATGTTGTATGATTGTAACCAGAAGAGTTTGAATGAGTAACAACAAATTCGTACCTCTTCTCAAGGGTCACTTCCCCTGGCCAGATGCCTCTCAGTGGACCGACGAGGAGCTTGGTATACCCCCCGATGATGAGGAATAACGTGAGTTTATTTTACTTTCACCTCTATAAATGAGTACCAGTAATTTCTTTTCTTTGTCTCCCACGAAGTTTTCAGATTAAAAGTGGATGACAACTACAAGTGTATACAGTCTGGACACCTTTTTTTTTTTTTTTTTTTTTTACTTTGAGTGAAAAGATGCAAACTATAAAAATTAGGATAAAGCATTTAAATCAGGTCTCCACTAAAAATCATGTATATAAGAGTTTTATGGACAGGTCAGTGGACATATTGCACAGTTGTCATGTCAGACATTTTTGACTTGTTCTTTGAGAAGGAACATACTTTAAAGTTATTTTGCCAGTATATAGTTGAAAGGCATTTTATTTTTTCCAGGGTCATGTGACCGACAGCTAAATACATCCATTTCAGGCCACTATCGTAAATTTGTTTTTCTTTTTCAGATCACCACGAGAGTCAAACTCGCAAGTCTTCGAAAATCTTCAGGACTTCATGAAAGTCGTTGTACATAGACTAATAAACTTTTGTTTAAGTTAACTTGCTCACTCTTTTTTTTTTTTTTTTTTTTTAAACTAAACTTGAACATTATCTCGAAGCCGTATTATTTTTTACATTGATAGGAATGTGTAATTTCACCAGTAAAATAATTTGTAACAGAATTTCACAAGACCAGATTATCATTACATTAATTTTATTTACAAGCAATTTTTTTTTTTGAAATGCAGAAACAAAAAAATGCCACGCATTAACAGTGTCACAGTTAGCCAGTGTTTGTAGGTTTCAAATAAGCTATTGAAATCGGGAGAAAACATGGAAAGAACCAACATACAATACAAATGCCAAGAAAGCTGCATATAAAAATCGGAAGGGGGCAGATCCTGCGCGGTAAACACTACAGCTTATAACAAACCCTGCCTGCGGGCCAATTTGTTGTTTTTTTTTTTCTTTTTTTCTATGACTTAACATGCAAAAAGTGTAAAAGGTTACAGTGTAGTGTAAAAAAAAAAAACTCTTTCCGATCATGTGATTGCCACCAACTTTATAAGTTGGGTTTCTGTAACGATTATTTTAAAAAATATCTCATCTGGGCCTGGTGATTCATCAGTTACTCGAAGGGCAACCTGAGCAAAGCTTCGCAAGTCTCACGGTGTTCAAGAGTGGTCGTAAAGCTACACGGCAAGCAGTTTAGATCTGGGCGTCATGTGCAGTTAAGTCAACGTAATGGGGGTGTTTCATGAGTAACACTGAGCCGAACGTTTGTGAGGAGGTAGGGGGACAATACCAAAAATCCTGTTAGTCTAAAGATACAATGACTGAGAAGGTAAAAGCTAAAGCAAAGAGCGTCTGTACAACTTGAGAGCAAACCTCAGCATCTCCACAAGAGGAGAATCCTCAAGTCTGGACTGAGCTGAGATTATCCGGTCTGCATCCATGGTGTGGCTGGTGGTTAATCTGAGGTTATGTCCATGGCATCTTTCCCTGAGAGTGAAGAACTGCGCACCCAGAGCAAAACAAATCTCACATCAGCACTGATATTTTATAAAAATAAAATTAAAAAAAAAAGGAAAACTCACTCATCCCAGCGACGTTCCTCATCGTTGACTCGCGACTATAACAAACTACTTTGGATCAACCACAGTGGCTCAGAATACTTTTGTTAAATGAGAAGTGGCACGAGTTGAAAATGCTCTGGTACAGACACGAAAACTGACAATTTCTTCTTCTTTTTTTGATAAACCTAACCTAGTTTCTGCTCCCACGTAGCCTGAAGTCCGGCTACAGGGAGAAGAGACGAGAATCCACACAGGCTCTACTCGACTGGGGAGGGAAGAGATTTGTGACGACGGGTTAGAAAAGGTTTGTAGGTAAACTGCTACTCAACAGATAATCACATGAAATCTAAAAACATCCACATTTACAAAAAAAGAATTTAAGATTTAAAAATAAAAATAGAGCGAAAGAGAGAGAGAGAGACCCCTATAAAGGAAAAACCCTCAGAATAGCTGAGGTTTTATGGTCAAAATATAATAAAAATCACCTCTTTGAATTAATAAATACATCATTCAAAAATCCATAAAAATAACACAATAAAAAAAAAAACATCACAGATAAAAGGAGAAATAAATTAAACAGAATATAATGCAAGTAATTTCAGAGTTGACTTAATTCCTATTGAAAAATTCGCCGAGGCAGCACTTTGAGCAACTTCCTGTCAGCTCTGACGGAGTGCAGACCAGCGTTCGTCTGGACTCATTTAGATCTTTTTTTTTTTTTCTGCAGACATAAGAAGGCGCCTCGGGCGCTGCCTCTCACCTTTTCCTCTCTTTAAAGTCATTATTGCTGGTGTGATTGAGATAAAGAGGGAGGGACGTCGGGGAGGGGGGTGAGGGGCAAGCATGAGTGGAGAAAAATACAAAACAATAAGCACCATTTGAAATATCAGTTCATCGCCTCTTTTCGAGCACCGCTTTTCCTCCCCACCCCTCCACCCCCCACGCTCGGCACCGCCTGCCCCTCCATCTTGTTCTGTTTGCAGGTGAAGCAGGTGAAGGCTGCAGGTGAAGGGGGGTTTGCTCAGCAGCGAGGGGAAAGGTGAGCGAACGTGATGCGGGTGATCTCAACGCGGCGGTTTCCCGACCAGAGCGAGCGTTTCCGTTCGCCGAGCAGACGCCTCGTTCCCTTCGTCCGTTTCAATGCCCACAGGAGCTTCTTTCCACTTTTCCCTGCAGCAACATGTCCATCCTCTCCGTTTCGCGTTGGCTCCTTTTCCATTTTGTTCTTAGTGTGCTTATGGTGAACTCGTGCACTTGCTGCTGCTTCTTTTTTTTTTATTTAAAAAAAATGTTTTTGTTTTTTTCCTCCAAATCCAATACCCTGTCTCCTCAGCATGCACAGTGAGCGTGTTTTTACGTGTCACGGTTTGATCAGTTACGGTCATCTCCAGGCAGTGTTTTCATCCCCATTCCCCATCTCTACAGCACAAAAGTGTCCGATGACAAATACACAAATGTTTGTTTGTTTTTTTGTTGTTGTTGTTTTTTTTCCTCTTCAAGTAAACACCCCAAATCATAAAGTCCTGTGTGATGTTTGGGGGCTACACAAAGACGCGACTGTGTCTGTTTAGTTTCAGGATCTTGCCGAGTCTCTGCTTGGCTGTGGCCATTCCTTTTTTGGGCCGTTTGCCTGAAAAAATAAAAATAAAATAAAAAACAAGAATAAAAACAAAGAGATCACATATAAATCTGAATTAGCAGAAGATAGCAGCAGGACATGGAGTAACTATGTTTGAATGTTTTAAGTTGCTCTTTGATGTGGCCGGGATGATCAGATGACAAATGGACAGGACCGGAGTCGTGCATGTATCAGTTCACGAGCTGAAAACAGCCCAAATAACGTTTTACAAATGACTGTTGTGAGCTGGCTTTTACTCAGAGACTGTTTCACAGCGTTTCACAGCGTTAGAAACCCTGAGATCTGAAACAATCCAAATCAGTTTTTTGCTTTTTTTTTTTTTTTATAAACCTTTCTCACAACTTCTGTTACAAAACCGACCTTTTTTGAAATGTCAGAAACAAAAACGTCTCAAGTATCCCAACTTTGATTCCAGTGACCCTGAAACCCACTCATGACTCAGGGACACGTCAGTAAACGTCAGATCTGACCACTAGTGGGCAGTAAAGACTCGTTCTCCTCCCAGGTGTCCACGCTGTCCACTCATAACCAGACCAGGACCGTGGGATCGTTCCAGCTGGGAACAACCTCTCAAACTACTGAATGTTGGATCACTGGAGGCCACGAATATGTCAATATTCTGTCTTTTAACAGGTCATTTGTCCGATTTCCACTCTAGTTTTAATCACAGAGATCCTCATCTGTTGAACTTAAGAAGGCGATAGTGGAGTGGGTGCAGGAGGACCGTGAAACCCCCACCTTTTGTTGCTTGATTGCTGACGGGCGGGGGGTTGGGGGCGTGCCTCTTGGAAGGGTGCAGCGGTGGAGACATCGACGGGTCGCCATAGTGGTAGCCTGCGTCTGGGCTGGGGAGCCCCTGATTGTCCCAGGCCTCACTGCTGCTGTTGCCCTGGCTGTCCACCGAGCCGTTGCCTAGGTGATGGTGCTGCGCCGTCTCCTGCGGGGAACACTGGCTGCGGCTGGACCACCAGGGCTCCTGGGGCGAGGCGGCCTTCTCCGGGTTGGAGGAGCACAGCAGACCAGCCATGGACAGCATCCCCTGAATGGCCTCTTCTGTGCTGGGTGAGGTAGGACGTTCTCTGCAGGAAGCACAAAAAAACCTCGTCAACGTGCGTTTTTTTTTAGAAATGACGCCCTGGTGGGGCCTTTCTTCCTGCTTTCCTCACCGTTTGAGTGGTTTGTAATTGTGCCTGAGTTTCTGACCGGACTGGTCCAGATCTAAGGTGTGCCCTGAGCCCGTCTGCTGAGATAAGCCCCCTTCCTCTTCTTCCTGGGAACTCTCCGAATCCTCATCAGAAGACGACGACGATGATGATGACGATGACGAGGAGGAGGAGGATGATGCTTTATGCTGATTCAACAAAAAGGTTTCGAAGCAACGCACATCAGTGACCTTTGATTTTTACTAAAACGAAATGTGTAGCGTCGTTTTCCCCCCCGACACAAACCCGTTTACCTCCGTGGGAGAGTCACTGTCCGACTCCACATCGGACACGCTGGAGTGTCCCGAGACGTCTTCCCTGAGATCATTTCTTGTCCTCTCCACACCTCCTTGGGCACAAAAGGAGCACGTGATGAACCAAAGACCTCCACAACAAGACGGATGCTGGATAACCGCACCCCGCTGACTTACCGAGGAGGAGGGGGGGTTTCCCAGCCGCGCTGTGCTGCTCTTGGCCGTCCCGTGTCCTCTCCGAGCTCACATCCGCACAGCTCTTTGGAGGACTCGTGCCAACAGATGACCGCTCGCCCTCCGTCTTTATGGGACTGCTGCCCGGCCGCCTCAGATCTCTGCGCATGCAAACGGACGTTACCCCGGCCTTCTGGTAGCTGAGCAACATTTCTGGTGGCGTCGTCTCACCTGATGATTCTCCCGTTGACCATCATGAGCCGTAGGTGGTTGTCCTCTAGCGACTCCGCTGCAGCTGCCGCCGACGCAGTCGACACTTTGTTGAGCTTCCCGTGGACCTTGGCACAAAACGCTGGATCCTGCTGGTACAGGGACACACTTGGTCACCAAGTCCGTGTTTTAGTCCGGTGCTCTTCAGTTCGACAACTCGGCGGATGCTGACTGAAAAGGCCACGCCACTCCTCCGTCTCTCGGCACTCACCTCCTCCAGCGGTCCCACCTCCAGCCTCTTCAGCACCTCCCTGGTGTGCTGCTCCAAGATATCCAGGTTGGAGGGCACCTTCGGGGGCTGCAGCTGCTGCTGCTGCTGCTCCCTTAACCGCCTGGCGGCCTTCCTCGCCCGCCGCGCTTGGCACAGCCTCTCCAAAGCAGAGCGAGTGGCCGGACAGCCAATTATTCCAGATGGTATTCCAGATCCCTGAGATTTCACTGGCTTGCTACCACTCACTGGTTCCTCCTACAGAGTAAATGCAGGAAACATCATCATGCTGTTTAGGAGCTTTGCTTAAACAATTCTCTCCTGTAGTTAAATATATTCCCCGACACTGAAGACCAAAATCACAGATGTGGAGTATTTCCTCACCTCCAGGTAGCGTATTTCCTTGGTCAGCTCTTTAATGAGATGGTTTGGCCTGATGTTGTCTGGCACCTCACTAGTGGGCTGAGACACCTGGAAAGCCACAACAGTTTCTTATTCGACAAACATCCACGTGATAAGGTTAAAGGCTGACTCAGCTCGGATAACCAGGACAGGTCAGCTCTCACCTCTCTCTTCAACCAAGTCTTCAGTGCACCAATTAAAGCCTTGACTCCATCCACGATGTAGGTTGGTGGTGGACAGATGTCTTCACGTAGCTCTGTCAAGATGAAAAGCATTAAAAAAAAACAGTAATGCAAATGAACTTAGACTCCCATTAAGGTAAACATGAAATATCCTCACCTTTTAGCATTTCGAGGAGATTTTTGGCCACATACCAACAGATTGCCTCAAAGTACGGAAACTTAAAGAGGTCTGGGGTTTTTAGACGACGCTCCATTTCATAACACCTGCGTCAAAGACCGAAGCAGGAAATACCAGTTTAGAGATAAAATACAAACAAACACGCAAAACAAATCAGGACATAGCTGTGAGCCTTTTACCTGAGCTGCATGCCAATATTGAGGTTATGAAGGAAGTTCCCTCCAAACGCCATGCAATCCTGAGAGGTGAGAACAGCATGGATCCAGCCTGCAGGGGGCAGCAGAGCACAGACGATCACTCAGCTGAGCTCATGATCTATGAAACCTCACAACACCAGAGCCAAAGGGGTAAACTACTTCAGAGGTACCGTTTCACTGTAGGAGTAGACGTTTCATCAAATTAACCTAAAGAGAAAATCATGTTGGTTCAAAATCAAACCACTTTTTTAAAAAAAAAGCTCTTAATTCAAGAGAAGTGGGATAAAACAGTATCCAGGGGAGAGGAGGAGGGATGTAATGAGGTGTCGGTGTAAGGCTGATGGAGAGCTCTGACAAAGCTCCGGCCGACCGACCTGCCGAGCTCTCTGACCCCCACTGAATTCCCACCTCTCTGCCAGAAAGTGTCCTTTCATGACGCTACTTGAGCCCGCTGAGAAAGCATGGCTGCAGGACTGATTGAAGATGTCCAGCAGTTTGACGGGCTGAACTGGGCTTTGTCTGTCGGGGCTCGGAGGGGGGGCCGCCAAGGAACCCTATCGGCTTAGAAAGTCCATTCAGGGACTGATGAAGAATCGTGCGTCGGTGCACATTAGACTCACTTGAGTGACGAGCATGTCACATTTAGTCAGTGACGTGGCAGAGACCCGTTTTCACCACCTCGACACAACTACTAATGAACAATAGTTTCACTTTTCAGAGGGACGTAAGACTGCCACGTCACAAGCTGCATTAACACTCCTCTCTGAGCAGCGCCGGCGTCGCTACGATCATCAGGACGTGTTTGGGTCGTCTCTCAGAGAGGAATTCCCTCTGTTATTTTATCCTGACAATGATGGAGGACCTTCAAGGAGTCTGCGTTTCCCTCGCGGCGATGGGAAGCAGGAGTATTGATCGAAACAGTCGAGCAGACGCCGCGACGCGTCAATGTGCTGAGCTTGGAAACCACAGGCGACCACGCAGGACCCAGACTCTCCCACGGGTCACCTGTTTGATTTGGTTCAGACTGACTGTGTGGGTCTACCTGGTGAGCGCTGATTAGTCTGGGCTGATTCGAGAGCAGATTTCAGTTAGACTCCGACGGTGAGGATTCGAGCAGTTTCGTGATTTTAACTTGAATTCTAAGTGATGAAAAACTTCACTCTGTGAAACTTGAACCCCAAAAGGGTATTTGCGTTACAGTAACTGTCACTATTTAAGTTTCCCTGAGGGTGATGATGGTTGTGGGCAGGAAGGATTATCACACAAGAAGACGACTGCATGACAACATGTTGTGGGTCTGATCTGCTCTCTAAAGATCCAGCTTCTGTCACCGACTCAAAGCTGTCCATCCGTCAACCACCGTAACATACAGTAAATACAGCTCAGAGCAGGAATTCGACACTTCGTAAAGTCCTTTAAAACCTGCGTGACAGCCATCCAGCAGTTAGTCTCCTCCGTCCTCACGTGTACACTGCAACCCCATAATTTTCTTGACATTATCCAGAGGCGCCGAATCGGAGAACGCAAATGTCTGCATCGGCCAGGTTGGACTTTGTTTAAAGTTTATACGGCCAGCTCCCATGTGTTCAGTACTGTATTTTCTGGAGTATAAGTCGCTCCGGAGTATAAGTCGCACCAGCTAAAAAATACATAGTGATCTCAATTGTCTTTATAAGTTTATGTTTATGTTTTTTTATTTCAGTGGTAGTAATAGAAGTAGCAGATGCTGGCACACAAGCCTAGAGCGCCTTCTTGCGACTGTCAGTGTGAAAGTAATGAAAATGTGAAATTCTATATTTTAATATATAAGTCACACCTGAGTATAAGTCGCAGGACCAGCCAAACCATGAAAAAAGTGCGACTTACAGTCCGAAGAATACGGTAGAGAAAATCTCTGAAACAAGGATCTGTGTTTGCTGACAGAAGTTCACAGATTTATTGCTTTACAATCGTCAGTTAATATAGAGGACATAAAGTGAAAAACTTTAGTCATTACAGATGATGATGAAGGTGTGACAGCAGAATTTGTGTGTAATTTAGGATGAAAAAGAGTCGTGTTGCACATGTCTCAAACTGTGGTAGTGGGGGGGAAACAGACCTGTGGGGATGAGCAGGGTGGTTCCTTGGGTTACAATACACTTGTAGCATTTATCCACTTTGTCTCCAAAGAACACTTCGCTCTGATTGGGCGAGGAGCTCCATGCCTCATATAGTGCAAGGTTGGTGGAAGTGGGCTTGATTAAGTAGAAGATCTTTTCACCCTGGAAATCAGATGGGAAAGAGTCAACGAGTGCAGCGGCAGCGAAGATTCGTCTCGTGTCATCAGTGATGATGCCCCGCCACCAGCGGGAAATTAATTTCAGTTACAGTTTAGAGAAGTGAGAGGGGCGAGATTATCATCAAGCGGCTCCGCTGCGTGCTGCAAGATAATGCAACGCCATCTTAGAAAAGCCTGACCTTTCATCGAGTGCTAATCAATCAGGAAGCAGACGCGCTGAATTCATGGAGCGTGATGAATATCAAATTAGCACCGTCTTAGACTTAAAAAAAAAAAAAAACACAGCTCACTGAACCGTGACCAACTCTGGTTTGAATGTTTTTAATGCACACACTTACCCAGAGAACATGATACCAGACTGAGGTGCCCCCGAAGTCTATGTGGAAGTCTGTGTAGCTCTCCTTAACCCCCATAAGGCAATACTTCTGGACAAAAGGTTTAGGGAAGAACGAGTCGTCGGGCCAGTAGTTCTCCACCCAGGACATCTTCTGAGCCACATCAGGAACCTCCACCAGTTCTGACATCCTGCAAGTTGTTAAAGAGGAGCAGGAAGTGATGTCATGCTGCCAGCAGCGCCGTCACGCATTTTGAAACCCACTCAAGTGTCTCGGATTGAGTTTTATCCACGCTCCACACAGACCTTTTAAATCGTGCACTTTTTTTACATGAAGGAGTGAATAAACTCTCGTAAATCTTACTTGGTGTCGGAGAACTCCAGGCTGATGAGGTTGAGGACCTTGGGTCGTTGGGGATTGGTGAAATACTTGATAAACTCACTGAGTTTCATCTTGCTGTCCGCTTGCCGTGCTACATCGATCACGTCAATGACTTTATCACCACCTAGATGGGAGACGGGGCACTCGTTAGCGTGAGCAGCGCTGGGAGAGAGGCTCCCGAGATTCTTGAATGAAAAATATTCAACTTTTAATTGGCTGCTGAGTGGGCAAGGGGTTCAAAGGGGTCAGCAGCTTGCCGGCATCTCCATGCACTCTAAGACGGGCCTTGAGGGAAATTGGCATCAATATGGCAGCGTGGGGAGGGGGTTTGCAGGGGATGCAAACGAGACAATCTGTCCGGACCTCGAGTAGAGAGTGGGCGGAGGTAAAAGGGCTGCTGCATTTATTGCAAATGTGTGCGTGGGAGACCTCGAGCGTGCAAGGACATGCTTGAAGAAGAGGGCGCAGAAGCTCTATTTGTGTTGACCCGTGTAAAACAGGAAGTACCAAAAAAAAAAAAAAAAAGCCAAACATACTCTGTGTAAACAGTTGGAACGCTGCAAATCACACTGGCGTGACACATGGGGCCGGAAGAAGAAGCGAGGTGTGGCGTGTGTGTGTAAAACACGACAGCTGGTTGTTGTATTTTCCCCGCACCCCTCCCACACACCTTTTTTTTTTTCTCTTTTTCTTTTTTAAATAACCCTTTTGCATGTTCCCTTTCTCATCCACACAAACGTGAACTTGCACACACAGAGACACCTCCAGCTGGCCAGCATCTGATGACGGAGAACAGCTGGAGCGAAGGCAGCCCGCCACACAGAGAGGGACGACGCTGCCAGGAAACCCCACGACGCAGACCTCAAACACCACCATTTATTATTCTTAGTTCTTGGCGGTGAAAAACAATATTTCTTTTAAGTAACTGCTTCATATATTGACCAATAAAGGGAAAACAGTCAGGTTAAAGTTCATGTGTTCACTTTTCAGATTAAAACTACCAGCAACGAGAAGAAGCAATGCTTAAGATCCAGTATTTTATGAATAAACCACTTATTAACTTATGTAAAGTTTGATGTAATTGACTGCAGAGACCATCAAACTACGTAAATGATAGATTTTAACATTCATTGTGCAAATATTTTATCACTCAGAACAGAATCTGCAAATTCATGAAAAATACCGTATTTTCCGGACTATAAGTCGCTCC